>CM056057.1:153672833-154215333 GCA_029574335.1 Rana kukunoris
GCACCTCCTCCCCCCCGCCTAACTACCATATAGCCCCTCCGCCCCCCCGCACTAACATAGCCCCACCCCCGCACTAACATAGCCCTCACAACCCCCGCCGCACTAACCCCTCGCACTAACATAGCCCCCCCCCCCCGCACTACCCCCCCGCCCCCCCGCACCAACATAGCCCCCCCCCCCGCACAAACATAGCCCTCCGCCCCTGCACCAACATAGCCCTCCACCCTCCCGCACTAACATAGCCCCCCCGCACCAACATAGCCCTCCACCCTCCGCACCAACATAGCCCTCCACCCCCGCACTAACATAGCCCTCCACCCCCGCACTAACATAAGCCCCCCGCACTAACATAGCCCCTCTGCCCTGCACCAACATAGCCCCCCCCCCGCACTAACATAGCCCTCCACCCCCGCACTAACATAGCCCCCCCGCACCAACATAGCCCTCCACCCCCGCACCAACATAGCCCTCCACCCCCGCACTAACATAGCCCTCCACCCCCGCACTAACATAGCCCCCCCCCGCACTAACATAGCCCTCTGCCCTGCACCAACATAGCCCCCCCCCCCGCCACTAACATAGCCCTCCACCCCCGCACTAACATAGCCCTCCACCCCCGCACTAACATAGCCCCCCCCCCCCCCCGCACTAACATAGCCCTCTGCCCTGCCACCAACATAGCCCCCCCCCGCACTAACATAGCCCTCCACCCCCGCACTAACATAGCCCTCCACCCCCGCACTAACATAGCCCCCCCCCCCGCACTAACATAGCCCTCTGCCCTGCACCAACATAGCCCCCCCCCCCCCGCACTAACATAGCCCTCCACCCCCGCACTAACATAGCCCCCCCGCACTAACATAGCCCTCTGCCCTGCACCAACATAGCCCCCCCCCCCGCACTAACATAGCCCTCCACCCCCGCACTATAACATAGCCCCCCGCACTAACATAGCCCTCTGCCCCGCACTAACATAGCCCCTCCCCCCCCGCACTAACATAGCCCTCCACCCCCGCACTAACATAACCCTCCGCCCCCGCACCCGCACAACATAGCCCCCCCGCACTAACATAGCCCTCCGCCCCCGCACCAACATAGCCCCCCCCATACTAACATAGCCCCCCCGCACCAACATAGCCCCCCCCCGCACCAACATAGCCCCCCCCCCCGCACTATCATAGCCCTCCACCCCCGCACTAACATAGCCCCCCACACTTATATAACCCTCCGCCCCCGCACTGACATAGCCCCGCCGCACTAACATAGCCCCCCCCGCACTAACATAGCCCCCCCCCCCCGCACTAACATAGCCCTCCGCCCCCCGCACTAACATAGCCCCCCCGCACTAACATAGCCCCCCCCCCCCCCCGCACTATCATAGCCCTCCACCCCCTCACTAACATAGCCCCCCCGCACTAACATAGCCCTCCGCCCCCCGCACCAACATAGCCCTCCGCACTAACATAGCCCTCCACCCCCGCACTAACATAGCCCCCCCGCACCAACATAGCCCCCCCCCCGCACCAACATAGCCCTCCGCCCCTGCACCAACATAGCCCTCCACCCCCGCACTAACATAGCCCCCCCGCACCAACATAGCCCTCCACCCCCGCACCAACATAGCCCTCCACCCCCGCACTAACATAGCCCTCCACCCCCGCACTAACATAGCCCTCCACCCCCGCACTAACATAGCCCTCCACCCCCGCACTAACATAGCCCCCCCGCACTAACATAGCCCTCTGCCCTGCACCAACATAGCCCCCCCCGCACTAACATAGCCCTCCACCCCCGCACTAACATAGCCCCCCCGCACACAACATAGCCCTCCACCCCCGCACCAACATAGCCCTCCACCCCCGCACTAACATAGCCCTCCACCCCCGCACTAACATAGCCCCCCCCGCACTAACATAGCCCTCTGCCCTGCACCAACATAGCCCCCCCCCCGCACTAACATAGCCCTCCACCCCCGCACTAACATAGCCCTCCACCCCCGCACTAACATAGCCCCCCCCGCACTAACATAGCCCTCTGCCCTGCACCAACATAGCCCTCCACCCCCGCACCAACATAGCCCTCCACCCCGCACTAACATAGCCCTCCACCCCCGCACTAACATAGCCCCCCCCGCACTAACATAGCCCTCTGCCCTGCACCAACATAGCCCTCCACCCCCGCACTAACATAGCCCCCCCCCGCACTAACATAGCCCTCTGCCCTGCACCAACATAGCCCCCCCCCCCGCACTAACATAGCCCTCCACCCCCGCACTAACATAGCCCTCCACCCCCGCACTAACATAGCCCCCCCCGCACTAACATAGCCCTCTGCCCTGCACCAACATAGCCCCCCCCCCCGCACTAACATAGCCCTCCACCCCCGCACTAACATAGCCCCCCCGCACTAACATAGCCCTCTGCCCCGCACTAACATAGCCCTCTGCCCCGCACTAACATAGCCCCTCCCCCCCGCACTAACATAGCCCCTCCCCCCCGCACTAACATAGCCCTCCACCCCCGCACTAACATAGCCCCCCCGCACTAACATAGCCCTCCACCCCTGCACACTAACATAGCCCCCCCCGCACTATCATAGCCCTCCACCCCCGCACTAACATAGCCCCCCCGCACTAACATAGCCCTCCACCCCGCACTAACATAGCCCCCCCGCACTAACATAGCCCTCCGCCCCCGCACTAACATAGCCCCCCCCCCCCTGCACTAACATAGCCCTCCGCCCCCCCCCGCACCAACATAGCCCCCCCCCCGCACCAACATAGCCCCCCACCCCCGCACTAACATAGCCCCCCACACTTATATAACCCTCCCCCCCCGCACTAACAGCCTCCGTTAGCCCTCCACCCCCGCACCAACACAGAGAACACTATACACAGAGCCTACACTCTACACAGAGAAAATGATACACAGAGCCTACACTATACACAGAGAACACTATACACATAGCCTACACTCTACACAGAGAACATTATATACAGAGCCTACACTATACACATAGTCTACACTATACACAGAGAACACTATACATAGAGAACATTATAGACAGAGCCTACACTATACACAGAGAACACTATACACAGAGTGCACACTCAGGGCTGCCATCAGGGGGGGTACAGACAGTACACCTGTAAGGGGCCCGCATGGCCCCCAGGGCCACGAATGGAAACCCCCCTTTTTTTTTTTTTTTTTTTTATAAAAAAATATTTTTTTTTATTATATTTATTTATTATTATTTAATAATTTAATAAGTATTATTTATTATTATATATATTTATATTTACTTCAATACCAGCCAATTGTCAGCAAAATTGTGTGGAGAAAAACCGGGACGGCCGCACTCCAAAAAATGTTCCTTTATAATAAAACAGATCACAACATCAACATGTCACAGCAAAAAACAGAAAAGAGCTGACGCGTTTCACACCAAAATACAGTGCTTATTCATATTCACCAGCCCATTGTCATTTGACGTCCAGAGATGGGATCTCCCATCTTAAGTGGACGTCAAATGACGGCCTGGGCTTTGCGGGTGAATATCTGAATGATGCCTGCAGCCAGAGGCATCATCCAGATATCCTCTTGTTAACCACTTAAGGACCCCCGCACGCACATATACGGCCACAGAATGGCTCGTACAGGCACAAGGGCGTAAATTTACGTCCCCGCCTTCGTGCGGTTCGGGGGTCCCATCGGGACCCCCTCCGCGGCGTGCGGGGGTCCCCCTGCCTCTGGAAGCGATCGCCGACGAGCGGGCGGATGTCCGTGATTTCCGCCCCCCCCGCGATCGCTCCCAGCCAATGCGCGCGCTCCCATCGTGTCAGTTCCTCCTCCTGTGTTTACACAGGAAGGAGGAAATGATGTAATCTCTCATCGCAGCGGTGTTTCCCACCGCTGCTGATGAGAGAAGACATCACAAGTAAGTGTGCACCAACACAACACTGACACACACTCACATAGGCACATTAACCCCTTGTGATCGCCCCCCCCACCCCCCTGTCACAGTGTCACTGAATGCAGTGATCTAATCACTGCATTTAGTGTCAGTGTGACAGGCAGTGTAAAAAACAGTTAGTGTTAGGTTCAGGATAGCCCCCCCACCCCCCCTAATAAAGTTTTAACCCCCTGATCACCGCCCTAGTTAACCCTTTCACTCCCTATTGCCAGCGTCACTAAGCAATCATTTTTCTGATCGCTGTATTAGTGTCGCTGTTCCCGCTAGGTAGCTATTTTTTTTTATTGCGATTTTTTTTTTTTTTTTTACTAAAGACATGTGGCTGAATTCATTTTGGCCTAAATGTTTTACTAAAATTTAGTTTATTTGATTTTTTTTATAACAAAAAGTAAAAAAATTGTGTTTTTTTTTCAAAATTGTGGCTCTATTTTAGTTTATAGCGCAAAAAATAAAAATCGCAGAGGCGATCAAATACCACCGAAAGAAAGCTCTATTTGTGGGAAGAAAAGGACGCAAATTTTGTTTGGGAGCCACGTCGCACGACTGCGCAATTGTCTGTTAAAGCGACGCAGTGCCGAATCGCAAAAACACCTTGGGTCATTTACCAGCGTATTGGTCCGGGTCTTAAGTGGTTAAGCCGGCGATTCTGCACGACATAAGAACAATCATAGCGGCGATTCCGCCGCTTGATCGTTCTTACAGGCCGCGGGAGGGGACATCCCCCCCTCCCGCCACCATCCGGTGCTTCTCCGGGCTCTCCCGTGCCTTCGGGGGCCCAGAAAACGAATCGTCTGGCGTCGGCAGGAAGCATAGAGATGACTGGTGACCATATGGTCACCAGTCATCTCTATGACCGTCGGGTCCCCGTAAGTAAACAAAGCCGCGATTGCAGCTGTAAGCAACAATTCATGAGATCAGTGAATTTTTTTCACCGATCTCATGGTTTCCAGCCTGGAGGAGAGATGTGAGGTCTTATTGACCCCGCATCTCTCCTTAAAGAGGACCTGTCACACACATTTCCTATTACAAGGGATGTTTACATTCCTTGTAATAGGAAAAAAAGTGAAAAAAAAAATTGAAAAAAAGTGTAAAAAATAAGTCAAAAAATAAATAAAGTGAAAAAAAAAATTCAAACGCCCCTGTCACCGGTAGTTCACGTGCAGAAGCGAACGCACACGTAAGTCCCGCTGACATATGTAAACGCTGTTTAAACCACATAAGTGAGGTATCGCCGGGTGCACTAGAGTGCCAGCAACAAATCTAGCACTAGATCTCCTCTGTAAATTAAAACTGGTAACCTGTAAAAAAAAAATTAAGCGTTGCCTATGGAGATTTTTAAGTACTGAAGTTTGCCGCCATTCCATGAGTGTGCGCATAATTAAAGCGTGACATGTTGGGTATCTATTTACTCGGTGTAACATAATCTTTCACATAATACAAAAAAATTGGAATAACTTTACTGTTTTGTTATTTTTTAATTCATGAAACAATTTATTTTCCAAAAAAAGGGTGTTTGAAAAATTATTGCGCAAATACCGTGCAAGATAAAATGTTGCAATGACCGTCGTTTTATTCCCTAGGGTGTCTGCTAAAAAAACATATATAATGTTTGGGGGTACTGCGTAATTTTCTAGCAAAAAAAATATGATTTGTACATGTAGGAGAGAAGTGCCAGAATAGGCCCGGTATGGAGGTGGTATAAAAGCCTGGTATTGAAGTGGTTAAAGGTCCCAGAGGTCTTCAGGGGGTCAGAGATGACAACCCCCCCCCCCCCCTTTTTTATAGAAATTTTTTTTTTTTATATATATATATATATATATAATTTTTATCTTATTATTATTATTAAAGGGCCCAGAGGTATTGGTATACTGTATATAATGCCTTGATATGGTTAGAGGAGCTTGGTCTCCTCCTTCTGGGGTTCCACATCACGATGGTCTATCACAAATCTGTGTGCTCATGTTCAGTGCTGAGCTTATTGGATTGTTTAGGATTTTGTTGGGGAGATTTGGGCTTTCTTCCTGTGGCTTGGTGGAGGAAACGTCTCCCGGGGGGGGGGGGGGGGCACACTGCAGTTATGACCCCTTTGTTCTCTTGAATGGCCTCCAATGGCAGCAGATCAGCACTTAATCGTGGTGGGTACATATGAGAGGGAGAGTTTAAAAATGTCTAAAAGTCTAACGGAGCCCCCCAGAGTGTATAGATGGAATTCCCTCCATTAGAGTTGTACTGACCCCAATTATTGCACCATTGGCCCCCCTAGGGTTGCCACCTCATCCCTTTAAACCCGAACACATATGAATTACACAGGTTCTGAGGATACTTTAATGCAGATAAAGGTACCAAGTGAGTGTAATTACCACCTTAATCAGCCACAGAACCTGTGTAATTAATGTGTGTTCGGTTTTAAAGGGATGAGGTGGCAACCCCAGGCCCCCCGCCGACCTTCGCTGGGTTAACGGTTCATGGATCAGTCTGAGTTGAGAAGTGGGACATCCCACTGGAGGAAAAAACGGCTTTATGTTTAGACTGCGAAGCTCTGAATTGATTCTCTGTTCTGACCGTATCTCATGGATCAAACTGAACTAATGAATATTCATTAGGTCTGAGAAGAACACAGCACTGCCCCTCCCCCTTCTCTCACCTGCCAGGATTCATGGACAGAAGACAGGCCCTTAAAGGGGAAGACCGTGCAGTGCAATATTGCTTCCTACTTCCATCCACCCGTCATATGTACATAACGACCCACTAACCACCAGGTCCTTTCACATAGCGACCCGCCAACCACCGGGTCCTTTCACATAGTGACCTGGCAACCAGCAGGTCCTTTTACAGAGCGACCCGTCAACCACCAGGTCATTTGATTGGTGCCAGGAAAAGAAAAAGATGGTATTTGATACAATGTGGTAGTATCCCGTCTACTACAAGTGTGCTGCCATGCTGGCACCAGGAAAATGGAAAATTGTTTCCATTATTTACCATAATTTTTTCTTTCCTGTCACCAATCCATGGCATGTACATGTATCTCTACCTTCTACAATATGCTGCCACGTCAGCGCAGGATTTCATTTTTAAAATTGTGCAATTTTCCTTTCCTTGCATCAATTTATGGCGGTATACATGTGGAAGTACGCTGCCATGTTGGCGCCAGGAAAATGGAAAAATTGCCAGAATTCTCCTTTTCTGTCGCCTATCCTTGGCAGCATACATGTAGTGGGGGGGGGGGGGGGATACTACCACATGCATACTGCCATGGATTGGTGCCAGGAAAAGAAAAGGATGGTATTTGAAACAATGTGGTAGTATCCCTGCCTACTACACGTATGCTGCCATGTTGGTGCCTGGAAAATGGCAAATTGTATCATATACTTAGCGTCCTTTTCTTTTCCTGGTCTCAACCCATGGCAGCTTACTAGGATCCCTGCATGCTACTTGTATGCTGCTGCCATGTTTGAGCCAGGAAAACAGAAAATGTTATCAAATTTCATAATATTGCTTTCCTGGCACCCATCTGTGTCCGCATACATGCGGTAGTATTTAGCATCTGCTCAGTCCTTGAGTAGGACAATAAGATGATCTATTGGTGTGAAGCAGTGATGGCTCCTTAGGTAAGAGCTGTGATTGGTCTGCTGGACACCCTGAGTTTGAATCCCTGTGGCCCCATGTCCTGGGTAGCGCCTGATCTCCCTGATGGTGGAAAATGTTTGTGGTATGTATGTGTATATATATTAGGGGGTTAGTCCATAAAACACCAAAGTTTGCTTTTGCAACTAAGTCACTGTCACCTCTTGGTCCCAGGACATATTCTTCTCCTCCTACTTCAGTTTTCTATTTGGACCATTTTTATGGAAGGTTTTTCATCTATTTTCCCCGGTTGGACTTAGAATACTTCTCTCTATTATCTCTAGTTTGGATGATGGGACTTGGAATATTTCTGGTATTTTGGCTTGTACCTGATTTATAGGAAATAGAAGGATGAGAACATTGGCTGGCAGATCCTCATGGCTCAGGTAGTTGGGTTGCTTATAGTCTGTGGAAAGTTCTGGAGACGTGTGATGGAATCCCGGGGCTGGCAGCTTATTATTTCCTTTGTATTGTACAATGGGGATGATGACACTGAGACCCATCTGAATCAGGAATCTCCTCCAGCTTGGTAGGTGGCTCTGAGGGTTGGTAACCAGCAAGTGCCCCACAGAGGATTTGGAGTTGCCGGTTCAAGGCTCAGTGTCTTTTTATTTGATTTCAGCAGATAAATACCTGAACTATGAGAAGGAACAGCTTGGTGTCAGAGTGTAGGTGATGGCTCAGAGAGTAAGGACTCAGACTGGTGTGATGAAGGCTGTGAGTTCTAATCCCTCTGGTGGAGGTTGGGGTG
This sequence comes from Rana kukunoris, assembly GCA_029574335.1. Lineage (NCBI taxonomy): Eukaryota > Metazoa > Chordata > Amphibia > Anura > Ranidae > Rana > Rana kukunoris. The sequence continues at coordinate 153,681,181 of CM056057.1, forward strand.
TTCTGGGTGCTGTGCAGTTCCTGATCTCCTGTTGGTGGAAGAGGGTGTTGGGGAATGTTTCAAACCCTCTACTATATCCCACTAGGGCTGCGCATCTTCACCGGTCTCACGATTCGATGCGATTACGATTATCAAGTGCACGATTCGATTCGATGCGATTCCGCGATGCATCACGATGCATCACGATTGCAGCGCAAGTGCGCATGGCTTTCATCAAAAAAAAATTAAGTACATTTTTTTTCTATCTGTTCTTAAAAAAAAAAAACACAATATAACACTTCCTGCATGTAGCAAAGTCTAAACACAGCAGACCTGCTACAGGAGACGGTCAGAGATTGCAGAACTGCTACAGGAGATGGTCAGAGACTGCAGACCTGCTACAGGAGATGGTCAGAGACTGCAGACCTGCTACAGGAGATGGTCAGAGACTGCAGACCTACTACAGGAGATGGTCAGAGACTGCAGACCTACTACAGGAGATGGTCAGAGACTGCAGACCTACTACAGGAGATGGTCAGAGACTGCAGACCTACTACAGGAGATGGTCAGAGACTGCAGACCTACTACAGGAGATGGTCAGAGACTGCAGACCTGCTACAGGAGATGGTCAGAGACTGCAGACCTGCTACAGGAGATGGTCAGAGACTGCAGACCTACTACAGGAGATGGTCAGAGACTGCAGACCTACTACAGGAGATGGTCAGAGACTGCAGACCTACTACAGGAGATGGTCAGAGACTGCAGACCTACTACAGGAGATGGTCAGAGACTGCATGAGATGGTTATTCTACCCCATGCACCGTCACTACGTGTTAAAACAATGCACCCTCATCTTATCTGTGATCTGTGCTACTGCTAGCCGCCGTGGTCACTCAGTGAAAGCCAGTCACGGTTGGTAAAGTGATCTCTATCTCTCCTTCTCCAATCTTCGTGGCACACTGGCATTGAACAAACAGCTACAACAACATATGTCCCAACATCCTCCCGCCCCCTCCCCCAAATGACAACGTATGCCATTTCATTAATTATGGTTTTATGTATTCATTGTCTTAGTGATTGATTCACATAACAACTTCAGTACTTACCTTGTTTGTATGATTTATGGTTTTGCTCATCACTGCCCCACACATGCACTGCATTGCATGTGTGGGGTAGTGATGAGCTAAATCATACAAACAAGGAAAGTAATGAAGTTTTGATCAATCAGTAAGACATTGGACAATAGATTAGAGCTAGACCTACATAAACCATAATTGTATGTGCAATGGTATGGTCACAAACTCAGTTTAATGTTTAGAAATAGAATAATTCAGTTTACCCAATCACCATCATTAATATGTATTATTTACAATTATTATTACAGTCATACAATTGGCATATTTAAATTTTGCAGTCCACTCCACATGGTGCATCAGAGATATGATAATATAATATATACTTTGGTTACAGTTATTAGTGTACTAGTAGTACTACTGTGACAGTCAGTGTCTCTGTTGTGTACCTGATGATGATGATGATCACGTGTCAGTGCTGCATTCAGCTACTCACTGCTGGAGGAGGACAGAGGACAAGTGCAGCCTTTCTTGCTCAGGGTCTCTCTCCCACAGTCCTGCAGCTGCTGCCCACAGCAGCCAGTTGTGAGTCGGGCGACGTTCTCCCCCTGTACCAGGCAGCCTGTGTGCAGTGCACGCTGCATAGTTATAGTAACCCGAGGAGGAAAGCTCTGGGAACTGGGACCGGAACTCACAACAGGTGTCACTCTGTCTCCTCTCACGTGTCTGCCAGTGAAGCAAGCGACACAGGGCGGCTGTGGATGACGTCGGCGGAAGGCGGAAAAAGACGGCGCGCTTACTTCAGCTGCGGACTCGGAGGAAAGCTAAGTGTCTGAGCGCTCTGGGGGGGGGGGGGGGGGGGCTCCGCTGTGCTGGCGCTGCATGTGTCCGTCTCCTCTACTCAGGACTCCGAGTGCGACACAGGGGGAGGCGGCAAAACTTTCTCTTCACTCGGCTCCGCGCGGCAGGACGCGACGCTGACGTCATCAACATGCATCGATTATTTAAAGCTACAGCATCGACACAGCATCGCCGGCGGTCGAATCGCGATGCATCGATTCTACGATCATATTCAACAGCCCTATATCCCACCAGTAAAGTCCACCCACTTTCTTATAACAATAGTAGACCGTGGAAAAATAAAAAAGAAAATTGCACAGGTGGCAACCTATCACGGTACCACACTTGTATTTAAAGAGAGACCCATTCTTTAACAAATGTTTGTAGAAGATGTCTGCATGTTGAAGTGCTGTGACCATGGAGGGGATTGGAACACCTGAATCCAATGATTTGAAGAGGTGTCCCAATACTTATGGCAATATAGTTTATTCTTCTCTATTCCGGATGGTGGGACTTAGAATATTCTCCTCTATTCTGGATGGTGGGACTTAGAATATTCTCTCTCTATTTTGGATGATGGGAATTGGTGTGTTTCCTCTGGTTTTGCTTGTACCCGATGTATAGGAAATAGAAGGATGAGAACATTGCCTGACAGAGCCTCATGGTTCAGGTAGTTGGTGTGTCTATAGTCTGTGGAACATTCTGGAGATGTGTGCTGGAATCCCGGGGCTAGCAACACATTTTTTCCTTTGTATTGTACAATGTGGGCGATGACACTGAGACCCATCTGAATCAGACATCTCCTCCAGCTAGATAGGTGGCTCTGAGGGTTGGTAGCCAGCCAGTGACTCCATAGAGATTTTGGAGTTGCAGGTTCAAGGCTCAGTGTCGCTTTATGTATTTGCTGCAGGTTTATTAATCTGAACTCTTAGAAACGAGCACATTGATGGCTGAGTGCAGGTGATGGCTCAGAGACTAAGGACTCAGACTGGTGTGATGGAGTACATGGGTTCAAATCCCTCTTGTGGAGGTTGGTGAGTTCCAGGTGCTGTGCTTGACCCCCTGTTGGTGGAAAAAGGTAGTGGGGAATGTTTCTAGCCCATCTAAGTGAGTAGGGAGTTCAGGTACTGTGTTGTACCTGAGGGGCCACCTATATTGGGGAATGGTTGGGAGACAAAAGGGACATTTTTGTTAAGTACCATATTTTGGAATGGGCTGCCCCAGTAAGACAACCCATTCTATTTACATATGTTGCAGTGATGTTACAGACCATGGACCGAAGAAGTGGGATGTCCACAACCTAAGGTGATGCCCACACATGTTACAGGCCAATGGGGACCTGGGACTGGAGCAGACTGGTGGGTTGTCCATAGCCTCCAAGCTTTCACTCAGCAACTTGAGCATGGGGGGGTCTGCAGGATATGAACATGGGTCTAAGGTCCTTGCATCACTGAGTGATTCTCATCTGCCCAACTCACTCAGAGATATGAACTTGAGTCAATGCTGCCTCTGTCAGTGATTCCTTCCACCCAATTCACTCAGAGACTTGACCTGGGGACTATGGGATTTGAACTCAAGTCCATGGCGCCCTGGTTACTGCTCTTATCCACTGAGCTACTCGTCTCTGCTCAATGATCAGTGCGTTGGTTCTACTATTTCAAGAATAAACAAAGTCACAAAGCAGTAGAAAAGGTCAAACAGCACAAGCTGAGACTTGAACCTGAAACCCTGAGGTTATGCGAGTCTCCAGCTGGCTGCTAAACCCCAACACCAGAGCAAAGCTTCGGCTTGGCTGTTCAGCAGGCGGGCCCTCAACATCAAGGCCTAGTAAATCAAGTGTTATTAAACAAAATGTGATCCCTGACTTCTACTAAATAAAGAGGTCTGCGATATACACGCCAATAATTTTACAAGCAATTTAACCCAGGTGAACGAAAAGTGGGACTTATTTTTTCTGCTAGGTTAGATTCCCGCCCTGGGGTCACCAGGCAGCTCTTTAGAAATCATTTGATCACATATTTCTTATAGTCACTGCTGATGGTGTGCTAAGTCATGGAGTGGCTTTCAATAGAGGCCATGAATCTATGGTAGGCCATCATACCAGGATTGAGTGGAATGGATGAGACTCATCGTTCTCATACTCAGCACACCATCAACACTGACTTAGAGGAATCAGTGATCAACTAAGTCATGGAGTGGCTTTCAATAGTGGACTTGGATCCATGGTAGGCCACTATACCAGGATTGAAGGGAATGGATGAGACTCATTGTTCTCAGGCTCAATTGATCACTGATTCCTCATAGTCAATGTTGATGGCGATTCATGGTGTGCTAACAGTGGCTTGGGATCCAAAGGAGGCCATTATAGCAGATCCCAGGATTGAGAATGAATGAGACTCATCGTTCTCAGATTCATTGGATTTATATGTCAGGTGGTGTATTGCTGTGGCTTTGGCGACAAGGCGGTTTTGAATCCCAATGCCAGACATAGTTTATGACTCATATGGCCAGTAGAGCGTATGATGGCTTTCTATATGGTGGTCTTATAGCAGGAGATGGCTCTGTGCTGGTAGTAGATGGTCTGTAGGGCTCCAGTTTTGGATGATGAGGTTGGGAAAAGCAATGTTCAAAAAGACTATGGACGGGCCGCCACTGTTGGTGCCATTGTCGCATACAACCATTCATGGCTCAAGCTGGTGTGGCATCAACCACCTCTGAGCCTGCCCCTGCAAGGGTGATTAAATCTCTGCCCCAGTGTGGCTCCTTTCCCCTAGACCAGGGGTAGGCAACCGCGGCTCTCCAGCTATTTTGAAACTACAAGTCCCATGAGACATTGCAAGACCCTGACAATCACAGGCATGACTCCTAGAGGCAGAGGCATGATGGGATTTGTAGTTTCACCGCAGCTGGAGGGCCGAGGTTGCCTACCCCTTCCCTAGACCAAATGAAGCACTGCATGGTATCTTTTAGCCTGACTGCTTGTGTAGCCCCTTGAACGTTTAGGGAGCACTGCTGGTTCAGATGACAACTCAGGGCAGAATCACCACCAGCTTTTTGTAGACGTGGTGGCAAAACAAGCTCCAGCACTGAACCCTGGTCTGCATTCCTCCCAGCTGTAATGTAATGTCCCTGACAATGCCTGCTGGACCTTGAGTCAGCAGTAATGTGAACCTTGCTGCTTACAGCCCTGTCCAACAAGGCCAAAACATTGCCTTCCACAGTACAGAGCTGGAATGGCCTAACGCAGTGGTCTTCAACCCTGTCAGGGCCGCTGATAAGCCAGTACAACTGGCCCTGTTGTACGGGGCCCGGGCATCCTCGACAAACCTAATTAATGTCATTAAAAAAAAAAAAAAATCCACAGCCCTGATCGCTAGTCATCCGTCCATGGCTCAGTAGCTTCGTTCAATTCCGTTCGTGAAGTAGGTGGCAGCAGGACGGGACTATTTCCTCTATTTCAGGCACGGAAGAGTATCTGTTCTCACTCCCGCTCCTCTGCAGAATAAAGTCCCGGCCAGCGTGTCCTTCCCTGGCGCCGCGGAGTGATTCTTCTCCCTCCACACTTGCCGCTCAGAGAGGAGAAACAGGCAGAGAAGATAAAAAGCAGCGGCAGAAGGAAAAAAAAAACAGTGGCAGAAGAAAAAAAAATATATTTTTGTGACACTCCAGCCAGCGAGTCCAGGCAGGCAGACAGCAGCACTGCACTACGGTCAGGATCAAGGAGGAAGTGAGTCCTGGGGCCAGGATAACAGGTATGCACTTGTTTGGGGGGGGGGGGGATTTAAGATCTACTGTCTGCAGCACTGCAGCATCTAAACATGGCATTGGCGGCATGAGTGGCACTGTCTGCAGGTAGCACATGCGTTGTGGCATGTGCTTCTTGCAGACAGTGCCACCCATGCGGCCAATGCCATATTATGCTACAGACAGTGCCACCCATGACTCTAATGCCATAACGCATGTGCTACCTGCTCACAGTACCACCCATGCGGCCATTACCATATTGCGTTATGTCATTAGCGTCATGGGTGGCACTGTCGGGTGGCATGGCAAGGGTGGCACTGTCTGCAGTATGTTATGGCATTGGCCGCATGGTTGACACTGTCTGCAGGGAGCACATGCGTTATGGCCCATAAAGCATGTGCTACTTGCACACAGTGCTACCCAATGCCGCCAATGCCATATCGCGCTGCAGACAGTGCCACCCATGATGCTAATGCCATAACGCATGTGCTACCTGCTGATAGTGCCACCCATGTGGCCATGCCATATTGCGTTATGTCATTAGCGTCATGGGACTTTGTTTCAAGGTGGGGGTCTGGGGAGGGGCCAAGGGCGGGGCCATGGGTGTGGCCGAAGGAGGGATCAGGGGTGGAGCTGAAGGGGGGCCCCGTCGGGTATGCTGTACGGGGCCCCATGATTTATATCAGCGGCACTGAACCCTGTCCTCAGGGACTGTGCGAACACGCCGGAGCCCATCCTTAGTGATAACACACTGACCAAGGAATCCCTTGATGGGAATGCTTTATGTGAAACAATCTGACCAGCACCATACTCCTTGCAGCTCAGTGATCAATGGGAAATTGATAGCTGTGAAAACAAAAAGGGAATACGAGCACACAAGCCCATGGTACAAGAACGTATTATATTGGATATAAAAGAATAAAATTAAAGCACTCACAAAAGAAGTTGAATAAACAGTGTCAAACAGTTCCTCAAATAGAGAGCCTAAGGCCCTTTCACACTGGGGCGGGAGCAGCGGTGGCGATATAGCGGTGCTAAAAATAGCGGCACTATACCGCCGTAATTGCAGTGGGAATCGGCCGCTAGCAGAGCGGTATTAACTCGGTATTGCCGCAGTTTCCCATTGTTTTAAATAGGAAGGAGCGGTATACACACGGCTCCTCTCACCGCTCCAAAGATGCTGCTGGCAGGAGATTTTTTTCTCTCCCGCCAGCGCATCGCCTCAGTGTGAAAGCCCTCTGGCTTTCACATTGAGTACGCAGTGCAGGAATTTTTCAAGCGGTATAACAGCGCTGTTTTTAGCGCTGTACTGCCTGAAAAACTCCTCAGTTTGAAAGGGGTCTGAGCGAGAAACACATCCGTGCTTCAGAGTGAATGAGAAGACCGCTGGATGGGCTGACTCCACAGACATAGGCTTATCTAGTAGCTGCCAACAGGCTACAAGTGAGCCGAAGAAGGTCACTCCCTCCGTAACATATTATCCTAACTACAGCATCCTCCCATCAGTTGGCTTCACCAGAGCTCTCTCTGGGACAAGTGTTGTAGGCGTCCTACAGCTATCTCCTGACTGGCTGTTTCTTCAGTCGGTGAGCAGCTCACTTGGGGACTGTCGGCAGCTGCTTGATGAGCAATCAGCCCATCCAGCGGTCTTCTCATTCACTCTGAAGCATGGATGTGTCCCTTGCTAAGGCTCTCTATAGGAGGAACATTTTGACGCTGTTTATTCACCTTCAATTGTGAGTGTTTTCATTTTATTCTTTCATATGCAATAAAAGACATTATTGCACTATAAGCCTGTGCACTCATTTTCCCTTAGGCTTTCACACTGAGGTAGGGGGTGCATGATTTACCGTCATTTACCCTAATTTTTTGCAGCACTATTCAGCCGCTAGCGGGGCACTTTTAACCCCCCGCTAGTGGCCTAAAAAGGGTTAAAACTGCCCACAAAGCTCCGCTGCAGCAGCACTTTGCCGGCGCTGCCCATTGATTTCAATGGGCAGGGGCGCTTTAGGAGCGGTGTATACACCGCTCTTACAGCACCTCAAAGATGCAGCTCGAAGGCCTTTTTTTTACCGCCCTGCCAGCGCACCGCTCCAGTACTCAGACTTTCACACTGGAGTGAAAGGAGAGGCTCTTTCAGGGCGCTTTGCAGGCACTATTTTTTTTTTTTTTCAAATATAAATTTTATTGAAAGAACACATGAGGAGAAGTTCCAAACACATAACAGATATGTACATGTCACCAAAAAGTAAGATATAGTAGAATAAACGGGTGCAGTAGGATTAAAGGACACATCAACCCCCTCCAGAACCTGACATTTTATAGAGGCACACACGGGGAGAGAGCAATCGACCCTCCCAGTACAGTTCAAGTCCGGTGGGGATAGTGTTAACGAGTGGGAACCTCCCCGTGTTCAGTTTTTATAATTAGGAAAGAAATAAAGTAATAGCAGGTGTAGAAGGAGGAAAGCGTAAGAAAGAGGCGGGGGGAGGTGGGCAAGAGGAGAGGAAGGGGGAGAAAGGGGGAGGTGTAGGCAAGGCGAGGACGGTGAATGGCCACGGAGTTCCTAGTCAGGGGGGGGGCATTAGGACACCAGTAGGGAGACTCCCTCATCTGAGAAGATAAACATATTCCAGATGCTCCAGACCTCCGTAAAGGTCTCCTGTTTGTGCTGTGCAGTGAGGATCAGGTCTTCCATCCTGCGTGTGTCCTCTACCTTTCGTAGCCAGCAACCCACACTCGGTGGGCACTGTTGCTTCCAGTATAGGGGGATGCACGCCTTGGCTGCATTCAAGAGGTGGCACACTAGCGATTTCTTGTAGGACTTTATTGGCAACGTCGACAGGTGCAGAAGGAAAAAGGAAGCGTCATCTGGGATCTCGTACTCCGTAAATTTTTGTGTGATACGACGGACCTCCGACCAGAAGGTCGTCAGTTTGGGACAGGACCAGAAAATATGCAGTAAAGAGCCCGCGTCCACCCCGCACCGCCAGCAGCGGTCCGTGGCGGACGGGAAACACACATGCAACCTGGTGGGTGTGAGGTACCATCTAGCGAACAGTTTGAAGTAAGTTTCCTGAATTCTAGTGCAAGAGGAAGATTTTATTGCTAGGGAGATTATACGCTGTTTCTGTGCTTCCGAGAAAGTCCGATTCAGGTCCGTCTCCCATCTCGTCACGCATCTCAAGTCAGGTTGCTTAGGGGGGGAATTTAAAAGAGAGTACATTTGTGAAAAAGTCTTCGTCGCAGGCCCGGTCTCCGAGCAGCACTCCTCAAAGGACGTCAGGGGGCGTGAGAACTCCTGCGGGTCAGGGATAGAGTGGAGGAAGTGGTGCAATCGCGCCGCATCCCAAAAGGGGAGGTTGAAGACTCCCACGGGGTCTGTCAATTCAGCAATTGACGGCCAACGATCCATCGTCACAAACTGAGATGCCCACTCCGTCTGGGCCCGGGGCCTTATTTGGCTTCATGGAGCTAAGGGCAAGTTGGAGTTCCTCTAGCGTGATCGGCGCTTCCAAGTCATCTAGGGTGTCTCGGGGAAGGGAGGGCATTTGCGAGGTCAATATGTATTCGTCAATTTCAGCTTGCGATGGGTCACAATTTGATAAATTATATAATGAGTGGTAGAAGTCCCTAAATTCTCGCGATATATGTTGTGGCAGTGTAACCCTCCCCCCCCTGGGCCGTAAATGTGGGGAATATAAGCCGCCGATTTTTGGTCCTTAACTGCCTTCGCTAGCACCCTACCACACTTGTTTCCCGACTCATATCCCACCTTCCGACACCTCTGCACCGCCGCCTTCGCCCTATAGTGTAGTAGGTCCGTAATTTGTTTGCGTAAGGTCCCCAGTTCCGTCTCCGAGTCTGGTGTGGGTCTATGTTTATGCCGGGATTCGGCTGTTTGGAGTTTTGACATTAATGTGGAGAGTTGGGCATTACGTTCCCTCTTAATGCGCGCTCTGTGTCTGATGAGGACCCCCCTAATGACTACCTTGTGGGCCTCCCACAGGGACCCCGGGTCACAGTCTTGGGTATCGTTCTCTCGGAAGTACAGGGGAAGCTCTGCCAGAACATCCGCCAGGACCTCCGGTGTCTGGAGGAGGCTCTCGTTAAGGCGCCAGAATTTAGGCCTAGTAGAGGTGCCTCCATCCAAGGTGTACGTCAGGGAGATGGGTGCGTGATCTGACCAGGTAATGTGGCCGATCGACGAGTCGGACACAGCGTGGAGCTGGCTGTGGGGGATCAAGAAAAAGTCAATTCTAGAGTACCCCTTGTGGGGCGGGGAGTAGAACGTGTAATCGCGTTCCCCAGGATGCTGCAGGCGCCAAATATCTATGAGTTGCGCCTTATGTAATGAATTGGCTATTCTTTTCCTCTGTGCCGGGGGTATCGCAGAAAACTGAGATGAGGTGTCAGAGGTAGGTATCAGAGGAACGTTAAAGTCCCCACCGAGGATCAGCTGGCCCTCCGTGAAGTCTGAGAGTTTGTCTAGCGTGTGGGAGATAAATTTAGCCTGTTGGTCATTCGGAGCATATATTGTCGCCAAGGTAATTAGTGTGGTACCTACTAGGCCCTTCAAAAAGACGTAGCGACCCTCGGGATCTAATAGTTCTGTCTGACATTTCCACGGTACCGTATGAGATATCAAAATAGTGACCCCCTTAGATTTGGCAGTGGGGTTGGTGGAGTGGTAGGTCATAGGGAAAAGCCTACTCCTGAAGAACGGGAGTTTGTCATGTTTAAAGTGAGTCTCCTGAATGAAGGCGACATCCGCCCGAGATTTCTTTAGATCACTCAGGAGCATGCGCCTCTTTTCGGGGGTATTCAGACCCCTGGCATTCAGGGACACAACTCGCAAAGAGTCCATCGCCTTGTCCACAGGTGGGGGAGGAGGGAGGGGGGAGGACGAGAGAGAGGTGGGGAGAGGTAGGAGAGGGGCTAGGGTTCGGGGGTGAAGAGGGGCAGAGGGAAGGGTAGAGAGGAGAGGAGAGAGAAAGAGGAGAGACAGTGAGGAAAAAGAGACACACAGCAAAGAGGACAGGGAAGAACAGGGGGGGGGGGGTAGAGGGGTCGTCTGAAAACTCAGGTGCCCCTCGCAACAAGGGGTTAGTATGATCGAAAGACCTACCAAGGCGGGCAGGTGTGATCAACTAAAAAGGTGGCACAAACGTGCCTGGACACTCACCAGAGCAAAAGCTGGTATTCGAGCGTCGGCCTAAGTGGGGAATTGGAAAGGGACAGCCAGTGAGAGACCCGCCGGCCACCCCCAGCCACCCCGGCAAGGTGGCAAAGCATTATAACAAAAGGTTTAAAAGTTGAGATTCTAGCATGCATGCATATATCAGTTGACACCAGTTAAGTGTCACCAGGAACATTGAAACAAAAACAGTAACATTGCACAGTGATAGGAACACTTACTCCCCCAAAGATCCTCTGAACTGAGTCAACCCCCCGGCCTAAGGCTGTGTGCCAGAAAAGACTCGGGGCCGGTGCGACCATCGCTCCCTCCCCCCTCGGGGGCGCGCTGGCACACCTCGCAGCATCAAGGACCCACCCACCAGGGGCAAACCAGTGTCCTCCCGACCCCAATAGGTCCACCCCTCGTTCAAGGTTACGGATTTAAATACCCAGGAGTAGGGGTCCGAGCGGTCCAATCTCACCACCGACCCCCCCGCGCCAGGGATGGGGGGCAGCAGATAAAAATTACATGGGCAGCCACCGCCAGGGGGTAGGGGCCCCAGGGAGCTCTAAATTACATGATGTTGAGCATTAAAGACATATGAACCAGCGAGGACCGCTCAGGTCCAGGGAGTCCCCCCTGCCATCCTATGTGAGTCCCTCCCCCAATGACCCACTCAATGGCGTGAACAAGAATGCAACTCCCCCACAGATAAGCTATTAGTCATAAAGGTTCAAGAACAACTATACAGAGCCCCCGAGCACAGCCATCCCCCGTACAACTGATCAGCCGGCGCAGCAGACCCCAGGGGGCCATATACCCACCGATATTAGCCGGGAGATAGCTGGAGCAGGGAGCCGCAATAATAAGAGCATAGTCCTGTGTAGTGGGTAGTTCCGTGATTAGGTTCAGGGCTCCAGGCGCCACGGTCGCGGGCCCAACATGAATAGGGGGGGGGAGGGCATGGCACATCACATAGGGAAGGTTGCGGCAGTCTCCGTGTAGAGGGGGGCAGGCACTATTTTTAGCGCTTAGTGTGAAAGTAGCCTTATGGTTTCTTGCACCAGGTTCTAGGTACACCTCTGGGATACCGTAATTAAAACAGGGTGTCTCCACAACTTTCTCACAGCCCATGCTGTTCTTCGACAATCAACATCTACAGCTCCCATTGTGATTGGATTTTGGCATCTCAAGATGTAAATTTAAATGCTGGAGTATCTTCCTGACAGTCACTGGAACTGAAGATGTGATTTGGAAAGCATTAAAGAACAAGCCCAGCTCAATATAACAAACTACTACCAGGATCGCCATGATGTTGATAAAGGATAACTTTCACTGAACCAAAGTACATTGCTACCATCTAGTGGATACTTTACAGAATGCAGCATAGTAACAATAATAAAACAAAACACAATTTTCTGGGATTTGGAAGAAATGTTATCTTTTCATACCAAAACATTACTTTACAAAAATAAACAGACCTTTATGGGCTAGTTTACACTTGCTTCAAAACAAGGCTTTGAAAACACTTTGTAAAAGGGTTTGTAAAGGTTTGTTTTTTATTTTCTAAATTGGTTCCTTTAGGCCGCGTACACACGATCAAACTTATCCGATGAAAAGGGTCAGACGGACCGTTTTCATCGGATATGTCTGCTGGGCTGTTTTGGTCTGATGGTTGTACACACCATCAAACCAAAATCCCCACGGACAGACAGCGCGGTGACGTTGACGTCGCCACGTCACCAATCCAGGAAGTAAAATACTTCCACGTATGCGTCAAATCCATTTGGCGCATGCGGGAGATTTCTGTCCGCTGGTTAGGCGTACTAACCAGCGGACATATCCGACGGACAGGTTTGCAGCGGACAAATTTCAAAGCATGCTTTGAAATTTGTCCGCTGGACAAACCTGTCCGCTAGGTCGTACACACGATCGGAGATGTCCGCTGAAACTGGTCGGCGGACCAGTTTCAGCAGATAAATTTGATCGTGTGCACGCGGCCTTAAGCTAGTGCATTGTTGGTTCACTTATCTTTTCCTTCAATTTCCCTTCTAAATGTTTTTTTTTCTTTGTTTTCTTTGTCTGAATTTCTCACTTCATATTCCTCCTCAGTAAGGTGTTCAGTAAGCTGTTCTAAATGACTTTCCACCGCTCGGATGATGGTGGAAAGCATACTGAGGAGAAACAGGAAGTGAGAAATTCAAACAAACAAAGAAAAACAACATTTAGAACTGAAATTGAAGGAAAAGGTAAGTGAACCAACAATTTCGAAAATAAAAGAAAAACCTTTACAACCCCTTTAACTCTAAACGCTAGTCAAAGCTCCTGTAACTAAATAAAATGATTAGGTTACAGTCCTATTGACACCTGCATTTGCTTGGTTCTTCGATAAGGCTTTGGTGAGGTTTCAAGCGAGCTTTGTTATAGACTTCAAAGGTGGCTTTGAAGATGCTTTTAAGTACCACTGAAGCTACATGGTGTATTATTTTTTAACCACTTAAGGACCCCCGCACGCACATATACGGCCACAGAATGGCACGTACAGGCACAAGGGCGTAAATTTACGTCCCCGCCTAAGTGCGGTTCGGGGGTCCCATCGGGACCCCCTCCGCGGCGTGCGGGGGTCCCCCTGGCTCCGGGAGCGATCCGGGATGAGCGGGCGGATGTCGGCGTTTACCCGCCCCCCCCCCGCGATCGCTCCCAGCCAATGCGCGCGCTCCCAGCTCCTGTCACTTCCTCCTCCTGTGTTTACACAGGAAGGAGGAAATGATGTAATCTCTCATCGCAGCGGTGTTTCCCACCGCTGCTGATGAGAGAAGACATCACAAGTAAGTGTGCACCAATACAACACTGACACACACTCACATAGGCATATTAACCCCTTGTGATCGCCCCCCCCACCCCCCTGTCACAGTGTCACTGAATGCAGTGATCTAATCACTGCATTTAGTGTCAGTGTGACATGCAGTGTAAAAAACAGTTAGTGTTAGGTCCAGGGTAGCCCCCCACCCCCCTAATAAAGTTTTAACCCCCTGATCACCGCCCTAGTTAACCCTTTCACTCCCTATTGCCAGCATCACTAAGCGATCATTTTTCTGATCGCTGTATTAGTGTCGCTGTTCCCGCTAGGTAGCTATTTTTTTTAATTGCGATTTTTTTTTTTTTTTTTTTTACTAAAGACATGTGGCTAAATAAATTTTGGCCTAAATGTTTGACTAAAATTTAGTTTATTTGATTTTTTTTTTAACAAAAAGTAAAAAATAGTGTTTTTTTTTCAAAAATGTCGCTCTATTTTTGTATATAGCGCAAAAAATAAAAATCACAGAGGTGATCAAATACCACCAAAAGAAAGCTCTATTTGTGGGAAGAAAAGGACGCAAATTTTGTTTGGGAGCCACGTCGCACGACCGCGCAATTGTCTGTTAAAGCGACGCAGTGCCGAATCGCAAAAACACCTTGGGTCATTTACCAGCGTATTGGTCCGGGTCTTAAGTGGTTAAGCAAAGCCAAAACAAAACAAACGCAAATGGAAGGTGTAAAACAGGACCATTTTATTTAGTGACAGGGGCTTTGACTGGCGTTCAGAGAGCTTTACCACAGCCTGTCCGAAGCCTTGTTTTGAAGTAAGTGTCAACTAGTCTTTAATAGGGGTGCAATGGATCAAAAAACTCACGGATCGGATCGATCCTCGGATCGGGAGTCACGGATCGGATCATTTTCGGATCAGCGAAAAAAAAATCTCCCTCACTGTAATATCCACATCTCTCTCCCCCCCCCCCGTAGTACAGGCAGCCAGTGACCCCCCGTAGTACAGGCAGCCAGTGACCCCCCCCCCCATAGTACAGGCAGCCAGTGACCCCCCCCCCTGTAGTACAGCACAGCCAGTGACCCCCCCCGTAGTACAGTACAGCCAGTGACCCCCATAGTACAGCACAGCCAGTGTCCCCCATAGTACAGCACAGCCAGTGTCCCCCATAGTACAGCACAGCCAGTGTCCCCCATAGTACAGCACAGCCAGTGTCCCCCATAGTACAGCACAGCCAGTGTCCCCCCATAGTACAGCACAGCCAGTGTCCCCCCATAGTACAGCACAGCCAGTGTCCCCCCATAGTACAGCACAGCCAGTGTCCCCCCATAGCACAGCCAGTGTCCCCCCATAGCACAGCCAGTGTCCCCCCATAGCACAGCCAGTGTCCCCCCATAGCACAGTGTCCCCCCATAGCACAGTGTCCCCCCATAGCACAGCCAGTGTCCCCCCATATAGCACAGCCAGTGTCCCCCCATATAGCACAGCCAGTGTCCCCCCATATAGCACAGCCAGTGTCCCCCCATATAGCACAGCCAGTGTCCCCCCATATAGCACAGCCAGTGTCCCCCCATAGCACAGCACAGCCAGTGTCCCCCCATATAGCACAGCACAGCCAGTCACCCCCCCCCCCCCCCGTACAGCACAGTGAGCCCCATAGTACTTTACCCGGGGGCCGGGCCGTTAGCGGCATGTGTGTGCGCCTCGAGCGCGGGCTCCTCCTCTGTTTACACCAACAGAGGAGGAGCCCGCCAAGGGTACCAAGATGGCCGCGGCTCCGGAGCTAGGCCGAAGCCGCGGCCTTTCCTAATTCTATGCCCGCGGTAGGGATCCGCGGATCGCATAGGGATCCGCGGATCGCATAGCGATCCGAAGGGGGTGACCCGTTCGGATCACGGATCGGCAGTGATCCGTTGCACCCCTAGTCTTTAATGTATGTTGAAGCCGAAGCAAGTGTAAATGAGCCCTAACAGCATATTTTTAGATGTAATGTTAGTCAAAATGGATAACTGCCTAACTGCCATTGCCGACATGTTTTGGAAACAAAGGTTTCCAGAACCAGTATGTCACAGTACATGTAGGCATTCATGGTTCCCTCAATGAACTGTAGCTTCCCAGTGCCGGAAGCACTTATGCAGCCCCAGATCCAGGGCCGCCATTAGGAATTATATATATAAAAAAAGGGGGTAGCCATCCGGGGGCCCTTAGGACCTCTGGGCCCTTTAATAAAAAATAAAATAAACAATTATAAAAAAAAGGGGGGGTTACCATCCGGGGCCCTGGGGATCTCTGGGCCCTTTAACCGCTTAATGCCCGCCGCATGTATATGTACGTCCACAGAATGGCACGTACAGGCAGATGGGCGTACATGTACGTCACTGCCTTTTTGCGGGTCGGGGGTCTGATCGGGACCCCCCGCTACATGCGGCGGGCGTCTTACCTGCGGGAGTGATCCGGGATGTGGGGGCGGGTGTTTGATTTTGTCTGCCCCCTCGTGATCACTCCCAGCCAATCCCCTGAGCCTCCGCTGTGTGACTTCCTCTGCCTGTATAATGTAAACACAGGCAGAGGAAGTGATGTCAGCTCTCCTCTCGGCGGTATTTTCAATCTGACGAGAGGAGAGAAGACATCACAGTAAGTTGCACCAACACTACACTGACACCACACACATATGGAGTTCCCGTCGTTTTCCGCGTCGGGGTATGCAAATGAGCTTTTGCCGACGATCCACAAAGTTACGAACGTCAATCGCAATCTCTTACGTCATCTTTAGTCATCTTTTTGCTGCGTAAAATTATACCAGCTTTTTGCTGGTCTAATATTAGACAGCCCATGTTAAGTATGGCCGTCGTTCCCGTGTCGAATTTCAATATTTTCCAACGTCTTTTTTTACGTAAGTCGTTCGGGAATAGGAATGTCCGTAAACGACGCTACTCAAACAAAAAATGACGTAACAACGTTATTTCGTGCAATGCACGGCGGGAAATTTCTGAACGGAGCATGCGCAGTTCGATCACCGCGGGGACGTGCCTAATTTAAATGCTTCACGCCCCCTAATCACGTATTTTGATTACGCGGCGAGAAATACACTACGCGGCCGTACCGTAAGGGACAAAATCTACCAGAATTTGGCGTATAGCCTGGTAAAATACGGCGGCGTAGTGTATCTCTGATACTCTGCGCCAATGTAATTGTATCTGAATCTGGCCCAATATTTTTTAGTTTTTGCTATAATAAATTTCCAGTTTAAAAAAAAAAAAAAAAAAAAAAAAATTTTATCTCAGTTTAGGCCGATATGTATTCTTCTACATATTTTTGGTAAAAAAAAAAAAAAATCGCAATAACCGTATAGTGACTGGTTTGCGCAAAAGTTATATTGCCTAAAAAATAGGGGACATAATTATGATTCTTTTTTTATTATTTTTTTACTAGGAATGGCGGCGATCTGCAATTTTTTTTCGGGACTGGGACATTATAGCGGACACATCGGACACTTTTGACAAATTTTTGGGACCATTTACATTTATACAGTGAACAATGCTATAAATATGCATTGATTACTGTATAAATGTAACTGGCAGGGAAGGGGTTAACCACTAGGGGGCGGGGAAGGGGTTAAATGTTTCTCCTAGATTGTGTTCTAACTGTAGGGGGAGGGGGGGGGTGACTGGGGGAGGTAACCGATTGTGTCCCTATGTACAAGGGACACAGATCGGTCTCCTCTCTCCCTGACAGGGACGTGGAGCTCTGTGTTTACACACAGAGCTCCACGTCCCAGCTCAATTGTCGGCAATCGCGTGTGCCCGGCGGCCATTGCGGCCGCCGGGCACAAGCACAGTGTTCTAAGTGACGCGATGGGTGCGCGCGCCCGTAGCAGCTTTAAATGACAGGACTACTTAGATATGACGTCCTGTCAGGACACTAGAGTATCCCACCCGCCGTCATTTGGGTTTTGGGCGGGTATCAAGTGGTTAATATATATATAGATACTAATTATCATTATTTTACATTTTTTTATCATGACACTTCAAAAATAATTTTCGCAAACACCCGTCATCTTTTATTTCTACCACTATATTTATGTGTTTTCATGGAAATCTATAGATGCATTTTCTAGCCCATTTCCTAGCCACTGATACACATTAGGATATCTATTTATTTATCGTTTTATTTGGGCTAACGGGTCCTACAACATGTAGTCTATTATATACATAATTACTATGTAATACTAACTGTTTTCAATATGAGACTCGTCTCTCTCTTCATTCCATATTCACGCCACACTGTTATAGTATTTTAGTATCCTGACGTGCATAACCATTAGGTTAATTAGGGTTCCTCTGATTACCTATATTTTTACTTAGGGCTTCATGTTTATGTTTTAACTTTATTTTTACGTCATATGTCACAATTTTTTCACCCAATTCATGGTTTATTCACAATTAACTTCATTATTTAAACATCATTTTGTTTTATGCCTTGTCTGATGGATGCAATTCATTTGTATATCCACCCTCAGGTGGTTGTCCTCTCCACTATCAATGATGACCAATCACATGCAGGGTGGACCGTAAGATGTATTCAGTATACTTTTTATTAATTGAATTGCCTTTCTTTTTGTTTTTAGCTATGATTGAACATTGTTGTTCAATGTGAAATGCGTCAGTGGTTATATCCCACTGTTTGCTGTCCTTTTTGTAGTGCCTTTCCTTTTTTTTACATTAAAAGGCTCCCCCTTTTTTTAAGATCTGTTGGAGTGCGGCTGTCCATACGTATCTTTTCTCTATTCAAGCCTTGCGCATTGCCAGCACCCATCTGGTTCTAAGAGGACACTGATCACCGAAGTGTGCTCACCTGGAGCGGCAGTCTCTCTTCTCTGAATACATTTTGGCCTGAATGTTTGACTAAAATTTCGTTTATTCGATTTTTCTTATAACAAAAAGTAAAAAATATAGATTTTTTTTCAAAAATGTCGCTCTATTTTTGTTTATAGCGAAAAAAATAAAAATCGCAGAGGCAATCAAATACCATCAAAAGAAAGCTCCAGTTGTGGGAAGAAAAGGACGCAAATGTTGTTTGGGAGCCACGTCGCACAACCGCGCAATTGTCTGTTAAAGCAACGCAGTGCCGAATTGACAGACGGTCCGTGTTCATCCGATCTCCCCATAGGTGGGGACCGCCCTGTCATCCGGCAGCTCAGCAGAGATCAACAGAGCGATCCCCGCTGAGCAAACGGAGGTGCACGGGGCGGATCATTACTGATCCGCCCTGTGTGAAAGAGCCCTTAGAGGGATTCTGTGCTTGCGCTTTTCCCAATCAGCGGCAGCTATTTTGCATTGAGGGGAATAGTATGCACAACTTCCAAATGTTTTTTGTTTTTTTTAACACTCTAAAATTCAAGTCTCTTCTTTGAGAACATATGCAGAAAAGTCACTCTGACTGTTATTCAAGAACCATTTAATTTCAAAGGTCAGAAACTTTTTTTGATCTGTGAAAGAAGGGTACCCCTCAATTTACTAGCACAGGCACAACTTCTAGTCTCTTCTTCCATTGAGCTTTATTGCAGTATTCATTATTTAGCCCATCAAACTCCAAAGACACCTTTACCCTCTTTCAGGGTTTAATGATACACTATGACAGGGCTCAAAATTTCAAGTCCTGAGCTACTAGCCAGGCCTTCAGGCCGTGTACACACGGCAGAGAACCTCGACGGGCAGAACACATCATTCCGCCCGTCGAGGTTCCCTGCCGGCCGTCGAAATCTGCGACCCGCCCGTCGGGAATGGCAACCAGCCATTCTTCCAGGCGGGCCGTCGAGCAAATAGAGAGCGTGCTCTCTATTTCTGCTCGACGGGCTTCCCGACGGGAAGCTCGCCGAGAGCATACACACGGCCGAGGTCCTCGCTGGAATGCAGCTTCCAGCGAGGTTCTCGCTGGTTTCCAGCAAGGTTCTCGGTCGTGTGTACGCCGCCTAAGAGTTACTCGCCACCAGTTGCCCCACCTAATTCATACACTGCCCTGCGCCTAATTGCACCTGTAAACACGCCCTCG
This sequence comes from Rana kukunoris, assembly GCA_029574335.1. NCBI lineage: Eukaryota > Metazoa > Chordata > Amphibia > Anura > Ranidae > Rana > Rana kukunoris. Next base: position 153,700,853 of record CM056057.1, read on the forward strand.
TAGATTATCTCATGGAATGACACTGTTTTATGCAGAATCAAGTTACAAAATTAAATATTACCAACAACAACTATAACAAAATGGGACAGGGCACTGGGGGCAGACTAGAGGGACAGGGCAATGGGGGCCGACCAGAGGGACATGGCACTGGGGGCCGACCAGAGGGACAGGGCACTGGGGGCCGACCAGAGGGACAGGGCACTGGGGGCCGACCAGAGGGACAGGGCACTGGGGGCAGACCAGAGCACTAGAACACACTCTCTCTCTCTCAAGGAGAAGAAAACTGCACAAACTGGAAGGCTGACGCTCTCATGTCAGGGCAACTTTCAGTGAGCACTGCATCGGAGTGGTAATTTTCGCAATCCTCCACCTCACTCATTACTTTCTGCTCTCCAGCTACATTGGTCAGGGCCCGGGGGGAGGGGGCAGGCTCAGAGAGGTCATACTGTTAGGTCCCATGGCTTAATGAGAATTGTAAGGAGAGCACCTGTGTACTGCTCTGCCTGTGCGCGGCTTACCAGACAACTTTTCCTGAGCATGCGCCTTTCCTCTTCGGCCGCCAAACTCCTCGGGACTCTAAGTGTAGGCACAGATTGCAGGGAGATTGGTCATGCAGCCCTGTCATCACTCGCCCCCAGCTTAAATCCACCCGCCAAATGCTAGTAGGCAAGTGGAAATTTTGAGGGCTGCACTATGACAAGAAGAGGGTGTCGGAGGAGGAGCACAATGCAATAAAGCTAATTGAAAAGAAAGATTAGCCATTGTGTGCCTATGTGTGTTATTTCCAGGGAAGAGACAGATCCCATTGCCAGTCACAGCACCCCCTGCTGGTGAGTGTAGACAGGGTTAAAAAGTATGAGGACCACTGCTCCACACACTGTCCAAAACAAAGTAGAAAAACAAGGGTGCGGTTTTGTTTTAACTTTTAAAAAGCCTATATATAAAAAAAAAATCGAATGAAAATGATACAAAATAATATTAAGAGAGCTTGCCACTGTGTGTCTGTCTAGTCTCGGTCTATAATTCCCAGTCTGCTCTGAAGACACAGTCCTGCTTAGAAGACCTTTACTCGCAAGTGATTAAGTAACGCAGACACATTAAATCTGACCAGGATGCAGCCTGCCCTTTGCTCAACTGTGCTGGAAGATTTGTATTATTTTGACCTTAATGAAAAGAGTTTAAATTATGTTTATATCAGCCGCACACCAATATATATTCAGAAATGTACAAGGCCTGAATAATAAATGGCAGACAAATTTAGGATTTGCTATTTAAAGTGGTTATAAACTCAGACAGTTTTTTACTTTAAAGCCCAACTCTGGGCAAAAAAAAAAAGTTTTCCCATGCAATGGGGCTGTGCCCGTGCTGTGTGGGCCAGCTGATCATTTTGTCTTGGGGTGAGGAGAAAGCTTATACTCATCTGATCCTTCATTTTTCCAGAAAATGGTGCTCCCCCACTGTCCAGGGGTGGACCGTTCCTAGTCTATGGGGCTTGCTCTGGGCTTAATTACATCAGGAACAATACACAAATTAAGATCACTGGAGCGCCAGGGTACCAGACCAGTCTTTTTCTGGGAGGGTCAGAGGTTTAGGCATATCTCCACTCGCCTCTACCGTAGACAAAAACAAGCAGTGTGGGTACAGCCCCACTGCACAGGAATTTTTTTTTGCCCCAAATTGGGTTTTATGCATTCTTGGCATAAGTGTAAAAAAAAACTTCTAATACCTACTTGCCTCCCACCCATCCCTAAACACTTACCTGAGTGCTCTCACAATTCAGCTCTTTGCCTCTCTGCAGCTCTTGCTTGTTGCCAACAGTGAAATGCTGTGAAGAGGGAGCAAAGGGCATGGCCAAGCTATGCTGTTTGTGTCTATGGATGCACACAGCCTGGCTCATTAGGGCTCCCACACACGTGCCTCATAGCATGCAACTTGTTGGGGGGCACCCACAAGAAGAAGGTGCAGACAGTGCAGGCAGGAGACTCCAAAAGAGGCAGTGACAGCTCTGTGCAATACCGTTGTACAGAGCAGTACTTGTCTTTAATCTAGGAAAAAAAACAGTACCTTTACTATCACTTTAACGTAAAGGACTATTACATGTATTTCAATAGACAATAATGGATCAAAGCCTTTATTAAGTAACTACAGACCTGTTAGTTAAACTACTGTAATTGGGAAGGTATATAAAGGAGTTTGATAAGACCATGTCGTTTTTGGTAGAAAACAATATTATAGGCAATTGCATTGATTCACAATAGAACAAAGTTGTCAAACCATCTACTTTTTTGAGGAAGTAAGCAAAAACTGGAAAAAAAAGGAATATATGTGGATAGCAAATACTTGGACTTCCCCAGAGATTACTAATATGTAAATTAAGGTCCGGCCCATGAAGACAGTAGTCAGTTTTACCTTGTCTAGATCAATGTTTTTCAACTCCAGTCCTCAAGGCACACCAACAGGTCAAGTTTTCAGGATTTCCCTCAGATGAAATGGCTGTGGTGATTACTAAGGCAGTGAAACTGATCAAATCACCTGTGAAAAATAATGGAAAGCCTGAAAACATGACCTGTTGGTGTGCCTTGAGGACTGGAGTTGAAAAACACTGGTCTAGATGCTTACTCCACTGAGCCCTGGTTCACACTGGTGCGTTTTGACATGCGATTTGGCATGTCAAATCGCATGTCAAAACGGCGGATTTTGCCGCAAATTGCCGGCAATGGCACTGTCCTAATCGGCGCGACGCTGCATCTGCGGCGCTGCACCGATTTCAAAAAGTAGTCTCTGCACTACTTTTTGCGATTTCAGCCCGCGATTTACATTGACATCTGTGCAGAAACCTGCACAGATGTCTCTTAAGTCGCGGCTGAAATCGGGACTGCCAGCGGGAGTTGAAATCGGGACTGCCAGCTGAACTCACACGGCTTCACTCCCGCAGCCCAGTGTGAACCTGGGCTGAAAGTAAAATATTTGTAGACTGGGTTCTCGTAGTTAAATTTTTTTCTGCGCTACCCAACATTTTCAGGTTTTAGATTTTTTTCCCCTCTTCTCTTTTATAACGGACCTTGCTGAGAGAAATAACAGATGTAGCACAAATACATTTTAAGGAGACTGTAGGGAGCACATATGTGGAAGCAAGTGGCGTTATAAAGGGCTGTAATAATGGTGACCATTAGAAGTCTGATATAATGTGTCTCCAATGTATGACTCCCCAAAAACTCCTAAAGCATGTTCAGAGAGTTGTGATTATTGATTCATACTCTGACTGGTTTAAGGGTATTAGTGATGTACCCCAAGGTTTAGTATTGGGACCCACACTTTTGAATCTATTTATAATGAATACAATGGGCCAGATTCAGAGAGCCATTACGCCTGTCTAACTGGTGTTAGACTGGAGTAATTTCAAATTACGCGCGTTTTCTAGCTAGTCGAAAACCTCAAACCATAAATAGACGGCTGCGGGCTTCAATTCGACTGGATTACGTGTTCGTACGCCTTCGGATCTACGCTGCAATAAAATTGCGGCCACTGGGTGGACTTCCCGTCGTTTTCCGCATCGGGGTGTGCAAATGAGCTTTTGCCGGTGATCCCCGAAATTACGATCTTCAATCGCAATCTCTTACGGCATCTTTAGTCATCTTTTCGCTGCGTAAAACTATACCAGCTGTTTGCTGCTCTAATATTAGACAGCCCATGTTAAGTATGGCCGTCGTTCCTGTGTCAAATTTCTACGTTTTCCGACGTCATTTATAATTTTTTACGTAAGTCGTCCGGGAATAGGAATGTTCGTAAACGACGCTACTCAAACAACGAATGACATAACAACGTGATTTTGCGCAATGCACGACGGGAAATTTCTGAACGGAGCATGCGCAGTTCGATCGCTTAATTTAAATGCTTCACGCCCCCTAATCGCGTATTTCGATTACGCGGCGAGAAATAGACTACGCCGCCGTAGCGTACGGGCAAAAATCTACCAGGATTCGGTGTAGAGCCTGGTAAAATACGGCAGCTTAGAGTATTTCGATTACGCAGCGCAATATTAAGTGTATGTGAATCTGGCCCAATACAACCTGGATCCCGCCGCCCATTCTGGGCAAAATCATCACCCCTAGCGCCAAAGTCAAAAGTCTTGGGGTCATCTTTGACTCCGACATGACAATGAACGCACAAATAGGGTCAGTAGTCAGCGGATCTCACCATCTGCTGCGCCTACTACGCAGACTCGCGCCTTTTATTCCCAAGAAAGACATAGCGGTCGTGGTGGGAGCGATTGTAAACTCCAGACTGGACTATGCAAATGCCCTTTACCTCGGACTCCCCAAGTACCAGATCGCTCGTCTTCAAGTCGTTCAAAATACGGCCGCCAGACTTGTGACTGGGAAAAAACCCTGGGAATCAATCTCACCTTCACTGAGATCCCTTCACTGGCTACCAGTTAAAGACAGAATCTCCTTTAAAGCTCTCTGTCTAACGCATAGATGTATCCATGGGAATGCTCCCCATTATCTATGCGAAAAATTTAAAGTTCACAATCCCAATCGATCCACCAATCAAAATCGGCTTCAGATACCGAAAGCCAGATTCAAGTCCAAAGGAGACAGGAGATTCGCTGTCCAAGGTCCCAGACTATGGAACGCCTTACCAGCCAGCATTAGACTGGAGGAGAACTACTTAGTCTTCAGGAGAAAGATTAAGACGCATCTCTTTTGATCTCAAAGGAGACAGGAACAACAAGCGCCCAGAGGCGATTTACTTTGCATGTGCTGCGCTATATAAGTTCTTCATTCATTCATTCATTCATTCATATTTTTTATTAAAATTACCAGTTCTGTGTTTGCAGATGAAAAAAAGCTTTGTAGTGGTATAAAGTCGATACAAGAGGTCTCTCTAACATGATACATTTAAAGTTAGGTATTTTTGGAATACAAACATGCACACATCATACATTCAAAAGCTGGGGACAAAAAAAAAAAGGATTGATTTTCTCATCCAAAAAATACTAAACATACAGTAAGTGCAACCGGAACTCAATCTACTAATAATAAATGCCTATTCAAATCGTAAACAAAACAAATCCTTGCAGCTGAAACACTGTATAGGCGATTTCACCAGACTCTCCACTATATTACAATTTTTTTTGTAACACCTGCCTTTACACACACACATGAAATTTAATGGCATCTCAGTCTTCGTTCACATGGTTCAATATTGAGTTGGCCCACCCTTTGCAGCTACAACAACTTCAACTCTTCTGGGAAGGCTGTCCACAAGGTTTAGGAGTGGGTCTATGGGAATGTTTGACCATTCTTCCAGAAGTGCATTTGTGAGGTCAGACATTGATGTTGATGAGAAGGCCTGGCTCGCAGTCTCTACTCCAATTCATCCCAAAGGTGTTCTATCGCGTTGAGGTAAGGACTCCTCCACCCCAAACTCGCTCATCCATTTCTTTATGGACCTTGCTTTATGCACTGGTCCAAAACATTTGGTGGAGGGGGATTATGGTGTGGGGTAGTTTTTCAGGTGTTGGGCTTGGTTCCAGTGAAGGGAACTCTTAGGGCATCAGCATACAAAGACATTTTGGACAATTTCATGCTCCCAACCTTGTGCGAAGAGTTTGGAGATGGCTCCTTCCTGTTCCAACATGACTGCACACCAGTGCACAAAGCAAGGTCTATAAAGACATGGATGAGGGAGTTTGGGGTGGAGGAACTTGACTGTTTTATCAGGTTGAGCCCTGACCTCAACCCAATAGAACACCTTTGGGATGAATTAGAGTGGAGACTGTGAGCCATGCCTCCTCGTCCACATCAAGGCCTGACCTCAAAAATGTGCTTCTGGAAGAATAGGAGTGTGTCTATGGGAATGGTTGACCAAACGTTGTGGACAGCCTTGCTAGAAGAGTTTAAGCTTTTGTAGATGCAAATGGTGGGCCAACTCAATATTGAATCCTATAGATCAAGATGGGATGCCAAGTTCATGTGCGTGTAAAGGCAGGCGTCCCAATACTTTTGGTAATATAGTGCATAGCATAAATAAATGCACCACTCATATCCAATGCAATACAGTGTGAAAAGTGACAATAACATAACATTTTGATATTCTTCAACAGAACAGCTTTATTCGCATACGTCCCATATAATTGTCACATACACCACTGTGTGATACGCGATTCAAAATTATTTTCATCAAGTGACAAGTGCACCTCCACCTCTGGGTCCTCACCTCCATAAAGTGCAGCGACAATTCTGGATTCTTTTAGTGTTGTGTGCCATGTGCACAAAGAGCGTTCCAGTACCCACAACATCGTTGCTGCTCTGCACGTAACAGGTACCTGCACCAGGGCATCCTTCAAGTCGTGGTACCCATTGCTGATACTCTCCTCCTGCCCCCAGCTGCACCACTAAAAAGTGGTACCCTCTTCACACGCACACTCTTGTGCGTGTGAAGAGGGTAGCACCTGCTGCGGCTTCTGCTTACAAAGATTGTGGAAATCTTGTCTGTTACTACTGCTCATTTACAGTGACCTGTCATCTCTGGTTGCCTGGCTTTTGCTAGCACTAGCTGCCTGGGTGTGTGAAAACCTGAGACCTTGGCTTCTACTTGGTAACCTCTAAAGCCGCGTACACATGGTCGTTTTTTGCGATGAAAAAAAACGACGTTTTTTAAAACGTCATTTAAATTGATTGTGTGTGGGCAAAACGTCGTTTTTTGTCTTCAAAAAAACGACCAAAAAAAAATTCCAACATGCTTGAATTTTTTGTGTCGTTTTTCAAAACGTCGTTTTTTGTTTCACAAAAAGTCACCGTGTGTAGCAAAAACGTCGTTCAAAACAACGTTTTTCAACCCGCGCATGCCCAGAAGCTAGTTATGAAGCGAGCTTCAATGGAAAAGAGTGGTGAACGTAACCTTGCTTTTTGTGAAAAAATGATGGTGTGTATGCAAAATTGTCTTTGAAAAGTGACGTTTCAAAAACGTCGTCTTTTACTTCACAGAAAACGTCGTTTTTTTCATCGCAAAAAACGACCGTGTGTACGCGGCATAAGGCTGGATTCACACCTATGCATTTTTAGTGCTTTTTGCAGACTTTCTCTACAGAACGTGTTCCATAGGAAATCATGTTAAATGGACTAAAAATGCATAGGTATGAATCCAGCCTAAGGGCATGGTTGCATGCAATCAGGGGTTGGGACCCTGTCCTTTGTTGTGTCCCTAGTTACATTTAGTGCCTTTCTAGGCTGTAACCAGCCTACACATGTAATATTTACCTTTTTTCTCTATGCTCTTTAGATCTTCATAAGCTCAGTTGATTGATTGATTTTGTCTGTTACTCTCTTTATTGATCACAAAATATGCAACATTTCAGAGCCATTAATCAACTCTTTCATCAGGCAGACAGCGACAATTAGAGTGCAGACACAAGATCAATATAAAAATTACAAGAACTAGTTGGAGAAGAGATCCCTAGTAAACATTCAATAGGCTCCCCACAAACAAAACACACAATATTGAAAAAAAGGAAGAGATGGCGCAAGAACCAACTAATGTCTGTAATAATGCTTTTTGCTCCCAAAAATGGTTAAAAGGGAGAGGGGAGGGTAAATATAGTCAATTTCAGCATACATAGGTGGCAGCAGCCTTAGGACCGGAAACACAACTCTAAAAGACAAAATGGAAAAGGAACAAGGTGCGCCAGACTGAGTGTAGTATTTAAGAGTTCTTTTAATTCAACAGACAAGCCAAATGGCTACTCAGAGAGAAATAGAAATATTCAGGCATGTAGGTAATAAAGGTCACTATGTGGTGCACGGTATGGGGAGCTGGGCCCCGGCAATGAGGTGACAAGCCGCAGGAAGATGGAGCAGCTGTGAAGCCTCTGTAGATGTCTGTACATCTTCCAGCTGAGCCAGCCATTCAATCTCAGTAGAGTCCGGAAACCGGAAGTGCGCGTCAGCGTGGAATGGGAAAGGAAAGAGGGCCAATTAGGCTCTCCTTTCCTTATGGGTCCACGGCAGAGGCAGCTAGGATATAGGTTGAGCTAAAGGGGGTCATTTGCAGGTCAGAGCAGGTGCACTAATACAGGTAAGGGGCTCAATCGAGCGGTGCAGCTGTGCTGAAAGAGCCCAGGAGCCAGGACAGGTAAGAGCTGTGATTGGTCGAAGGGATCAGATGACCCAGGTAGAAAGTTCTGGAGACCGGTTCCGTGACAGGCAGGCGCCCCCCTGTTGATCCAAGAGGACCCAGCCGACGGAGCTTTGCTGAAAATTCCGGTCACCATGGAGACCCTGCTACGCCAACTAATATCGCGCGCGGAGCACGAGGGGGGAGAAGATTGGCTTCGGCTATGCCTGTCCCTACCTACAACCTCACGGCCAGCCAGCGTCTGCAGCACTGAAATGGAGCCAGCCGCGGGGCCCAGCGGGAGGGATTCACCTCACCTCATACCATGCTCGCTCGAGGGAGAAGAAGTCACCGCACCTTTCCTTACGGAGGTTTTGGAGGCAGACGGCAGCAGTAAGGAGGACGGACCAGCGAGGCGGACCAGCAAGAGGAGGCGTGAGCAAGGGAGGAGCGTGAGCCCGGATCCTCTGAGTGCCGGCGAAAGTATCCGGGATATTTTTTCTCTTTCTTACAGGGAACTGCGCCCAGTGTCAGCACCCCCCCAGGCCGGGAGGGGAAAAGGAAAGAAGAAGGCAGCAGCACCAGCCAAGGGGAGAATTCAGCAACAGGATGCGAGCGGCGGCGGCCATCCAGCCAGAGGAAGTAGCAAGGGAGCGCGCAGTGTTTCAAGCCTGCATCAGCCACAACAAGCTCAACAGACCGGCGGTTCATCTGCGCGGTGCGAGGTGCCTATGGCAGCCCCTGGGACGAGTCTGGCACAGAGTGGAAAGGGTGAGTGCAATCCAGCATCACTGTCAATGTTGACTGCATCTATTGAGCAGCTGATTAATGTAATGAAATCAAGTATGCCCAGTCCTACGGTTCCTAGTGAAGCTGGGGTATGGTCAGGTAATGCCTTGAATATTGTTCCCCAGCCTATGGCTGCAAGAGCCAAAGAGGGCACTGTAATAGATTCAGTTGACAGCAGTGCCAAAGAATGCATGCCATGCTTTTTATCGCCACTAGGTTTTCACTTACCATTGAACATGAAGGAGAGGATATGGAGAGGGGAATATATTGAATTTTCTTCTATTCTTCCCCCGGCCAAGGTTGTGTCAAGGTTTGAAAGTAAGGATGAAAGAGCAGAGGATAAAAAGCCAGCAATTAAATCCTTTTACGCTTGGTTGCAGGCTTTTGTTATTTATGCTAGTGTCTTATGCGAAAAGTATCCTAATAAAAGCCCTCTCCTATTTCAGCACCTTGACATAATCTTGGAGGCGTATAGGGGTTTCAGTGGTCTGGCGTGGCTGTCATATGATGAGGCCTTCCGCCAGAAATTAGCAATTCAGTCTTCCTTGCAGTGGGGATCAAAGGATGTGGGCCTCTGGCTCAACTTATTTTTGCCCCAAAAGCAGTCCTTTTCGCGGACAAGCTTGGTGGCACCCTCTCAGCCCTCTACGAGTTTTTCTTATAAAAGAGGCCTGTGTTTTGCGTTTAATGATTCACACTGCAAATGGCTAAATACTTGTAAATACAAGCATGAATGTGCATTCTGTGGAGGGAGCCATCCAATTTCCAAGTGTTTTCGGAAATTACAATCCAATACAAGGGATGGCGTTTCCAAAAGCAGCCACCCCGGTGAGTCTCCAAAGCATGCTGCCATGGTTGCGAGTTTATCCAAACCGGCAGATGGCGGCAATGCTAATTAAAGGTTTCTTGGAGGGTTTTCTCTTACCACAATTTGAGGGTTCAGGGTGTATTTTAGTAAAAAATTTGAAATCTGTGAATGATGCACCTTGGTTGGTAAGAGAGAAGCTCCTAAAGGAGGTGAAGGCGGGCAGAATGGAAGGTCCCTTTGCCCACCCACCTTTTGCTAATTTTAGGATTTCGCCGTTGGGACTGGCCCCCAAAAAAGAACCGGCGGAATTCAGGTTAATACATCATTTGTCATTTCCTTTTGGTGATTCCCTAAATGACCAAATTGACGCGGAGAAGTTATCCGTGTCATACACATCCTTTGATTCAGCTTTAGAGATATTGCGCAGGTTAGGTAGAAATGCGTCAATGGCGAAAGCGGATATACAATCAGCATTTCGCTTACTTCCTTTACACCCAATAGGTTTTAATTCCCTGGGCATTTATTTTGAAGAGAAATTTTATTTTGATAAAGCTTTGCCCATGGGCTGTTCAGTTTCCTGTTTCTACTTCGAAGCTTTTTCAACATTTTTGGAATGGGTGGTCAGAAGAGTGTCTGGCTCGGATGATTTGATCCACTATCTGGATGATTTTTTGTTTTTTGGAGCAGGTGGGTCTGCGGATTGCTCCGCCCTTCTATCTGCTTTTAACCAGGTCTGCAGTAACTTTGGTGTCCCGCTGGCCCAGGGCAAAACGATTCATCCCACAACCTGTATTGATTTTCTGGGCATAACCATAGATTCTGCCAGTATGGAATGCAGGCTGCCTGAGGACAAAATCTATAAGTTATCCCAGACAATAAGGCTATTCCTGAGGCGGGGTAAGGTGACTTTAAGGGAAATGCAATCTCTCTTGGGTCAGTTAGCTTTCGCCTCAAGGATCTTGCCCATGGGCAGGGTGTTCTCAAGGAGATTATATGCAGCAATATCAGGCATAAGCAATCCTTCTGCTCACATCAGGATAACAGCATGCATCAAGCAAGATCTGTTGGTCTGGTCAGAGTTCTTGGATTGTTTCAATGGTAAGGCGGTGTGGCAACAGGATTTCAGACCAGATGACAATTTTTTGTTAGAAACAGACGCAGCAGGATCAGTTGGCTTCGGGGTAATTTGGGAAACTCAGTGGTGTGCAGGGACATGGCCGGATAGGTGGGTCACGCTGGGTTTTACTAGAAACATAGTCTTACTTGAACTGTTCCCGTTAATAGTGGCTTTGGAGCTATGGGGTGAGTCCTTTTCAAATAAAAGACTGATGGTTAGCACGGACAACAAAGGTGTGTTGTTTGCAGTTAACGCTTTGTCGTCTAAATCCCCTACAGTGGTTACGTTCCTACGGCATTTGGTTTCCCTGTGTCTGAAGCGGAACATCTGGCTGAAGGCCAGATACATCCCCGGTAAGGTAAATAATGCTGCTGATGCGCTTTCTCGTCTGCAGATGGACCGATTTTTCAAATTACTGCCAAGGGCAGAGCCGAGGGGGTGGAGTTGCCCATCCCACTTATGGGCTCTGATTTAATGAGGACGTTTTTCAAGAATTCGGTGGCCCCGTCTACCTGGAGAAGCTACGTTTCCGCATGGTTGTTATGGTCAACTTTCCTGAGTTCATTAAATCTATCTGTCTCAGAACACTCGGAAGACTTGGTGTTGCGGTTTCTGGGTTCACTGATTCAGAGGCGCCTCTCCTGATCCAACATTTATAAGACTTTAGCTGGAGTTTCATTTTTTCTGCGCCTTATGGGCAGGCCACCTTGCCTTAGCTTCTTTTCAATAAAACAAATCATGAAGGGCTATAGGAAAGGTTCCGTTAGGAAGGATACTAGATCGCCTGTTACCCCAGCCATGCTGTTGCAAATTTGTGGGGCTACTTCTGCAATTTGCTTTACGGCCTACGAGGCCGTTTTGTTTAAAGCAATTTTTGTTATCTCCTTCTTCAGTGCATGTAGGATTTCTGAGCTCTTACCGGCCTCTAAGCTTGGCAACTCCGGGATCCTAATATCCGAGGTTTCTTTGCTGGAAGAGAACGTAAGTTTATTTATAAGGCACGGTAAGACAGACACGTGGGGCAAAGGAGCTTGGATCTCATTAAGGAAATACATAAACAGGGATATTTGCCCGATAACCAGGCTGCACGAGTATGTGAGGATCCGCCCACCTAATGGGGGACTCCTGTTCATACACGAGGATGGTTCCCCGGTTTCTATATATCAATTTTTAGCGGTGCTAAAAAAATGCATCTCACACAGTCATATCAAGGTAGCCAGAATCACATCGCATTCTTTTAGGATCGGAGCGGCTACAGAGGCCGCCAGGATAGGTCTTGAGGAAGATGCCATTAAAAAATTAGGTAGATGGAAATCAGATGTTTTCAAACGGTACATACGTCCTTACTAATATTTTATCTCATTACAGGTCTGCATCATACCATATGGATTATAGGCCATTCTTTTGTGTTTTGGGCACAGAAAAGAGCTTCTAATAGGACGTATTCGGAGAATTTGGGCCTGAACCCCTCATCGTTCACTATTCATTGGTTTGGTCGCAAAGGAATGGTATGGGTTAATTTAATGACGGAATTGAACAGGTTATTTACGCTATTTCCCCCTCCAGACATGCTGGTTCTGCATCTGGGGGGGAATGATATTGGGAAGTGGAAGACTCACGATTTAATAAATGACATGAAGGATGTGTTTGTGTTTTTGAGTCACTTCTCCCCTGGAACTTTGTTAATTTTTTCAGAAATAATCCCGCGTTTCTGTTGGCTAAATTCTGCTAATTTGAAACCGTTAGAGAGAGTTCGCAAACGAGTGAATAGAGCTATAGAAAAATTTTTGGCGCTAGGCCTAGGTATCTCAGTTAGACATTTTGAGTTGGAAGGTGGGTATCCGGGCTTGTACAGGGCGGATGGGGTACATCTGTCGGATATAGGCCTGGATATTTTTAATATGGAGTTGCAAACATGCATAGAGGAGGCCGCGGTCTGGGGTAGGGGTGACAGGAGGGTGTCAGGAGACCCGTCCCCTCCTGTCGTTTGGGAGATTTAAATTGATCTCATGGATATACAGCTTGAGTCTAAGTGGCTGGGCTGTGCGTGATGGTTATGGAAATGTAATCAGTTGAATTATTTACGGTATGAGTACAATATCTTTGAAAGATTATTATTTGAATGGACATTTTTAAAAAACCAATGAATCAGGCCGTGGCCAAGTTAAATTCCAACAATAAAATAGTATGCGAATTTCCAATATATGTGTTTAATTTAATAAAAAATTTAAAGAAAGAAATGGTGTTTGGTGTGTTATTTCCTCTTTTGCATGTTTGCTTGGGTTGGTTATGCATAATGCCTGTGGTCCCATGCAAGCTCCGTGAACCGGAAGGGACGATGCGACCAATGGTAAATAAATACTACACTCTGGCGCACCATGTTCCTTTTCTATACACTATATATTACCAAAAGTATTGGAACACCTACCTTTACACGCACTTTAATGGCACCCCCTTCTTAATCCTGAGGGTTCACAGTTGAGTTAGCCCGCCCTTTGCAGCTATCAACTTTTTTTAAAAGGTTGTCCACAAGGTTTAGGAGTGTGTCTATGGCAAGGATCCTCAAACTACGGCCCTCCAGCTGTTGTAGAACTACACATCCCATGAGGCTTTGTAACACACTGACATTCACAGACATGACTGGGCATGATGGGAATTGTAGTTTCTGAACAACTGGAGGGCCGTAGTTTGAAGACCCCTGGTCTATGGGAATGTTTGACCATTCTTTCATGCCTTTTATCAGTTTGGTTGCCCTTCTCTGCACCCTCTCCATTTCCCCAATATAATTTTTCAGAACTGGTGCCCAAAACTGAACTGCATATTCCAGATGAGGTCTTACTAATGATTTTTACAGGGACAACATTGTATCTCTCTCTCTCTCTGGAGTCCATGCCTCTCCTAATACAAGAAAGGACTTTGCTCACTTTGGAAGCAGCTTGGCATTGCATGCCATTATTGAGCTTATGATCAACTAAAACCCCCAGATCCTTCTCCACTATGGATCCCCCAGTTGTACTCCCCCTGGTATGTATGATGCATGCATGCATATTCTTAGCCCCCAAGTATATAACTTTACATCAACATTAACCCTCATTTATCACATAGTCGCCCAATGCAACAGAGCATTGAGATCGGCTTGTAAGTTAGAGACATCCTATAAGGACGTTATTCCACTGCATAGATTGGTGTCATCTGCAAAGACTACAATGGTACTTTTAATCCCAGACCCAATATCATTTATAAAAGATATCAAAGCAAGGGTCCCAACACTGAACCTTGGGGTACACCACTAATAACCTTAGACCACGCGCCCCCCCTGGTGATTTAATATGGCTTCCCTGGGGATTTGGATTTATATATTGTTTGTGGACCCCAAGGCCACAAAAAATATATACCGTATTTATCGGCGCTGCCTCGGAGGGGACAGGGAGTGGGCGGGACAAGTACCATCAGATTAAATCAAGAGAATCTCGTGTTTACTCAGCAGCATCTGTAATAGGAAGTCCAGTCTCCTGGGATGCCATTGAATGACTGTTCTGTCTATCATAGGAGGCGGGACTTTGCATTAAAGAGGTAACTGAGTAAACAAGAGATTCTCCAGTTTGTAATCTATCGGGACTCATCCCCCCCTCCCTGTCCCCTCCGAGGCTACAGATGGGCATCAATCAGGCTGCACTGATGGCACATGCGAGGCTGCATTCCTGGCAATGTTAAGCCTGTGCGCATTACACGCCAATAAATACGGTGTATCCAAATTACACACCCAAGCTCATCCTTATGCCGCGTACACACGATCATTTTTTGTGATGGAAACGTCGTTTTTGAAACGTCACTTTTCAAAGATGATGTTGCCTACACACCATCGTTTTTTTCACAAAAAGCGAGGTTACGTTCACCACTCTTTTCCATTGAAGCTCGCTTCATAACTAGCTTCTGGGCATGTGCGGGTTAAAAAAACGTCGTTTTAAACTACGTTTTTGCTACACACGGTGACTTTTTGTGAAACCAAAAAACAACGTTTTGAAAAACGACACAAAAAATTCAAGCATGTTGGAATTTTTTTTTGGTCGTTTTTTTTTTTTAGACAAAAAACGACGTTTTGCCCACACACGATCAATTTAAATGACGTTTTAAAAAACATCGTTTTTTTTCATCACAAAAAACGACCGTGTGTACGCGGCATTATTCCTGAGCAGTGCTCAGGGATTCGTTGGGGCCACAAAAAAGATATATACAGTGTATCCAAATAACATGCCCAAGCTCATCTCTTCACCACACACAGCCACAAAGGCAAGAGAATTCTTGTTGCGCAGTGTATTAGTGCTCGGACGAACACATTAGACGGAATTTTAATAATTCAAAGAATGTCAGGAAAAATGGCCCTCATGCATGTTCACTTCATCAAATCTGGCCCTCTTTGATAAACGTTTGGACACCCCTGCCTTAGACCATTCAGAGCAAGAAAAATTAACCACTACTCTCTGAATTCTGTCTTTTAGCCAGTTTTCAATTTACAAACGGATATTTCTAAGTTTGTAAACTTTACCTTATACATTAGCCATGTGTAGGGAACTGTGTAAAACACTTTTGCAAAAATCTAAATATACTACATCCAAGGTTTTACTTACTTCTTCATAAAAAGAAGTCAGGGTTGTTTGACAACTTCTGTCTTTCAAGAATCCATGCTGTCTGTTGCCTTAAAAAAAAAATTCCCAGCAAGAACTCATCTATGTGGTATTTTATTAAGCTTTCCAGTATTTTCCCAACTATAGAAGTTAGACCAACAGGTCTATAGTTATTTGGTAAAGTCTTTAATTCGCTCTTTAAATATAGGCACCACATTGGCCCTACGCCAATCCATTGGTACTATTCCAGTCATTAACAAGTCCCTAGAAATTAGAAACAATGGCTTTGAAAGCTCAATTTTTCTTTTTTTAGGATCCATGGGTGGATGCCATCAGGTCCAGCTGCATTATCCACCTTTTATTCGGTCTAAATATTTCTAATTCACATCACTTTAGAGCCATTGTGGATTATTTTGGGCTGTGTCGCCATCATCCCCATTATGGACATGAGCTCCCCCATGTTCCTTTGTATACACAGAGCTGAAGAAAGTATTTAATACATTTGCCCTCTCTTTGTCCCCAGTCACCCACTTCAGATTATTTTGTAAAGAGCCTACATGCTCAGACCTGACCTTTATATTATTAATATATTTGACATTTTTTGGGGCTTGCTCTATTTTCTGCAATCTGTCGTTTGGTTTTGAATTTTTGCATCCTTGATTTCCTTTTTACATATTCTTTGTAACATTTGAACGGTGATAGTGTTCCTTTATTTTTATTAGGGTTGTTTCCGATACCGATACAGTACCCCCGATACAAATACCCCCGATACCTAAATAGAATACTCCCCCCCCCCCCCCGCGCCGCTAATCCCCGAGCAACACAGCAGGCATTACAAGTTTTTCATTGGTAAACTTGTAATACCCGCGGCGCCATGTATAGACACGCGATTGGACGGATCCGTCCAAACGCGAGCAAGGGGGGAGTGTCTATACAGGGATACCTGCATAGACACTCCTCCCTTGCTCGCGATTGGACGGATCCGTCCAATCGCGTGTCTATACATGGCGCCGCTGGTATTACAAGTTTACCAACGAAAAACTTGTAATGCCTGCTGTGTTGCACGGGGATTAACCCAGCAGCAGCGGCGGAGGTATGGGGGACATGACATGGCTGCAATATGGGGCACAGGACATGGCTGCATATGTGGGGGACATGACATGGCTGCATATGTGGGGGGACATGACATGGATGCATATGTGGGGGGACATGACATGGATGCATATGTGGGGGGACATGACATGGATGCATATGTGGGGGGACATGACATGGATGCATATGTGGGGGGACATGACATGGCTGCAATATGTGGGGGGGACAGACATGGCTGCAATATGTGGGGGGGACATACATGGCTGCAATATGTGGGGGACATGGCTGCATTTGGGGACACGTTTAAAAAAAGTATCGGTATTCGGTATCGGCGACTACTTGAAAAAAAGTATCGGTACTTGTACTCAGTCCTAAAAAAGTGGTATCGGGACAACCCTAATTTTTATAAAACCTTTTTAAAAGCTATTTTCTTATTATTTATAGCTTTATTAACTTCGGCTGTGAGCCACATAGGTTTTATTTTTAGCCTTTTAAACATATCACCAATGGGAATATACATTGTAGTGAGTTCACATACAGTCTTTGAAGAATTCCCATTTCTGTTCTGTGTCCATCAATGCCAATATTCTCTTCCAGTCCAAATCTTGGAGAGCAGCCCTCATTCTTGGAAAATGTTCTCTTAAAGTTAAGTGTTTTTTTTTATATTCCCCATGTTTGTTGCTTACAGCCAACATTAAAATTAAATTATGTTATGGACACCGATACCCAGATGTTCTTTTATAGGAATATTGGTAATAAGTGCTGCATGGTTTGAGATTACCAGGTCCAGCAGCATGTCATTCCTAGTCGAAGCCTCAAACTGGAACATAAAATTGTCTTGTAATAGGTTTATACATTTTTTGCCCTTTAACCACTTAAGCCCCGGACCAATATGCTGCTAAATGGCCAAAGGTGTTTTTACAATTCGGCACTGCGTCGCTTTAACAGACAATTCCGCGGTCGTGCGACGTGGCTCCCAAACAAAATTTGCATCCTTTTCTTCCCACAAATAGAGCTTTCTTTTAGTGGTATTTGATTATATCGCAAAAAATAAAAAATCGCAGAGCCAAACGGAAAAAGACAGAAAATTAAAAAAAATATATATATTTTCTACTTTTTGTTATAAATGTATTCAGCCACATGTCTTTAGTAAAAAAAAGAAAAAAAGAAATCGCAATATAAAAAAAACTAGCTACCTAGCGGCAACAGTGACACTAATACAGCGATCAGAAAACCAATTGCTTAGTGACACTGGCAATAGGGGGTGAAAGGGTTAACTAGGGCGGTGATCAAGGGGTTAAACCTTTATTGGGGGGGAGGTAGGGGACTACCCTGGACCTAACACTAACTGCCTGTCACACTGACACTAAATGCAGTGATCAGTAAATATATGATCATGAGCTATATATATATATATATATATATATATATGAGCTATTAATATATCAATATATGATAATATCAATATATGAGCTATTAGTGACACTGATAGGGGGCTGGGGGGTGATCTGAAGGGGGTAAAGTGTGCCTATGTGTACTGGTGTCAGTGTATAGTGTTGTGCAACTCACTTGTGATGTCTTCTCTCCTCTCGCCGGAACGAAAACACCGCGGAGAGGAGAGGTGACATCACTTTCTCTGCCTGTGTTTACATTACACAGGCAGAGGGCAGGAAAGCGGATTCACTGGGAGCGATCACGAGGGAGCGGACAGAAACGAACAGCCGCCCCCTCATCCCGGATCGCTCCCAGAGGCTTACCGACCGCCGCATGTAGGGGGGGGGTCCCGATCGGACCCCCGACCCGCGGGAAGGCAGTCACGTGCCAGCACGTCCATCTGCCTGTACGTATATTTACATGCGGCGGTCGTTAAGCGGTTAACTATTCCAGCAGTGAATTTCCGAGTACTTAAAATGCCACATTATTATCACTATTCCAGCCATTGCAGCGCTTTCTATCTGTGCAAGGAGCCAAGTCCCCATCCCCTCATTACCACTGGGTGGTCTATAACAAACTCCAATGATAACCTTTATAGTACATACACCCATGTACATTTCCACCCGCTTCAGACTTATCACACTCTCAAGCAACTAGGTCCTCTTTCACACTCGCATTAAGATCACTTCTCACAGAGACAGACACCAACACCCCTCCGTTTTACCCTGTCTTTTCAAAAGAGAGCATAGCCAGAAAAATGAATAGCCCAGTCATGTGAAGAATGATAAGTAAAAAATAGCAGGTAATGGCGCCTACTAAAAATAAAGTGCATAAGGAATGTGCAAATGTAAATATAAGTATGAATGGTGTCTATCCAAAAAAGTGCTGGTCCTAGTCAAAGTATAACATATATATAACACAAAATAAATGAATATGAATTGATAATTATGTGATTGATAAAAGTCCAATTCCTAATGATAAAAATTTCCAAAATAGGTGTTGCAAAATTAAATGATGATAATAATAATAATCCAAGAAAAGTCCAGTTTTATAAAAATATATATTTTCAGGATTGCTTCCAAACATTAAAGTGATATGTGCTTCATGCAGGTATAGCCGTCAGTGGATCACTCAGTGCTCTCCCCCAATGGTCCCGCACTCACCGGATCCAACTACCCCTGCAGGGGTAATAGGCTTCTCAATAAGTTTCCACACTTCAGTAAAATCTGCCTGGTTTCCTCACATGGGGTCTATCCAACCATTCAGCCGCTCATAGAGAAGATAGGATGAAACGAAAATGCCCAATAGCGTGATACCGTTTTGTAACAAGTAAAAATTTATTCTTGGTAAACAATGGGTACTCACAATTTACATGCAGTTAAAAAGCCTTTAGGAAATATGTGCTGTAGCTCTAAGGAACGTTCGCTCGACCGGTTTCGTCGTTCTGACGTCATCTGGAGCGTCAGAACGACGAAACCGGTCGAGCGAACGTTCCTTAGAGCTACAGCACATATTTCCTAAAGGCTTTTTAACTGCATGTAAATTGTGAGTACCCATTGTTTACCAAGAATAAATTTTTACTTGTTACAAAACGGTATCACGCTATTGGGCATTTTCGTTTCATCCTATCTTCTCTATGAGCGGCTGAATGGTTGGATAGACCCCATGTGAGGAAACCAGGCAGATTTTACTGAAGTGTGGAAACTTATTGAGAAGCCTATTACCCCTGCAGGGGTAGTTGGATCCGGTGAGTGCGGGACCATTGGGGGAGAGCACTGAGTGATCCACTGACGGCTATACCTGCATGAAGCACATATCACTTTAATGTTTGGAAGCAATCCTGAAAATATATATTTTTATAAAACTGGACTTTTCTTGGATTATTATTATTATTATCATCATTTAATTTTGCAACACCTATTTTGGAAATTTTTATCATTAGGAATTGGACTTTTATCAATCACATAATTATCAATTCATATTCATTTATTTTGTGTTATATATATATGTTATACTTTGACTAGGACCAGCACTTTTTATGATAGACACCATTCATACTTATATTTACATTTGCACATTCCTTATGCACTTTATTTTTAGTAGGCGCCATTACCTGCTATTTTTTACTTAATATTCACTCCCACCCAGGTGGGTTTTTATGTAGGGGCAGCCACTTTTTACTTTTACTTTATTTTACTTTATATTTTTTATCACACCACTATTTTATTACACCACTTTTTTTATTTAAGTTGTCTGTGGCGCAGATTCATCTCTTTTTACCATGTGAAGAATGAAGCAAACATTTAGCAATACCAATTAAATCGTAGTTCTCATGCAACAGAGCTTTCAACTCACCTATTTTGCTTGGCAGACTTCTGGCATTGGGTAAAACTAATTCATTAGCACATTTTGCATGTTTTATTTTAGTAAAAAACTTATGATTTCCAATTGTTGTTTGTAACATGGGAACCTTCATATCACCTGCCATAGCCCCTCCATCTTTCCCTATTCCACCCATTAATAGGGGCTGACCCCTGTCTGACCCATTATAATCTAATTCACCCTCCCACCCTGAACCCTAGTTTAAATACTTCTCTAGCCTTCCCATAGACTTCTCCCCCAGCACAGCATACCTACTTCAATTTAGGTGCAAACCATCAATAGCATATAGGTTGTACCCCAATGAAAAAAGTAAATCCAGTGCTCTAAAAAACCCAAATCCTTCCTTCTTACACCAGGTCTTTAGCCATGCATTCAGTTCTCCAATCTCCCCAATTTTCCTGTGTTGCACATAGCACATGCAATATTTTAGAGACTTTCACCTTGGAGGTCCTTCTCTTCAACTTGCAGCATAGTTCTTTAAATTGGTTCTTAGGAAGCCTCCACTTTCCAGTACATTTAGCTTTCAGAAAAATGTTGGTCTTGTGCCTCCAATCCAAGATACCCATGATGTCTACAGCAGTTATTTTAGATCTTCGCTGTATGCCTGTGGTTTGCATGTCAGGATCGCTGAACAGAGTTACATACCAAAATAACTGCAAATAAAATAGAATTCACAATCTGACTTCATAAAAAAGGAACAAAGTTTGTCATTTATTATATTTATGGCAAATGGGAACTGTGATATGGACTTTCCAATATGATCAACATGAAAACAAAAAAAAAACGCACAAAGAAAAATAAATCAAAGTAGATGCTTTATAAAAAAAACAACAGGCAAGTGGACTATGGCCCTTGCGAACAGGATTAACGGACATGTCTGAAATGTCTTGAATGTTGGATATAAAAGTACATTTGGGGCATTTTGTATAACTAGAATTTTCTTTTGGGTGTGTCCAGAATTTTTGCGGTTCAAATATTTACAATTTTGGTGACTACAATGTTGTCAGAGCTTAGACATTCATGTTAATTACTCTATAAAAAACCAAAACCAACATAACCTGCTGGAAAACCAGTGTTAGTAACATGGTACAACATTTTCCAGGATGGCATACATGAGGGAAAAACTTACATCTTGAAAGATAACTTTGGGAAATCAAGAGAAGCTTAAGAGTGAGTGCCTATTTTATATAAAAATCTTGAATTGGGTATTTGTGCACCTTCATAGATCCTGCCCCCCCCCCCCCAATGAACATGAAAATAGCCAAAGCACACAAGTGCTATTGTTTTATCATTAGTCAGCAACTGTACTCCCTGCAGTAATGGATTTCTGTCTATAAAGCAGATGTCAGGTTTTTTTTTTAACCACAAGATTGAAAATGTATATAAAAAACAAACAAAAAACACAACTTATTTAAGGTGGATCAGAGAATCCTTCTGCTGAGTTATTGTATTCTGACAGTGGAGAGAACTATCCATCAGACAACACTGATGAGCGCTGCTGGCTACAGCATGAAAGGAGAAAGTCCAAAAGAGCAGCTATACAGAAGTTAATTTGTGGATCCAAAGGGTGTTTAAAAAAAAAAAAAGACGCTGAATGACGGCTGTATAAAAATAGGAGGGCATGTCTAGACTTCAAAAAACAAACACAAATTAAGTGCATGAGTAAAAATATAATTGTTCGATTCGTTTCAGACAACCGTGTGCAGTTAAATTAGGAATGCTTAGTTTAACTGGAAGTATAGTATCTAGGCCCTTCTCCAGCATTTGAAGTCAATCCGGTCATGACGGAGGTCATTCAAAAGGAGTACATGATGGAGAAAAAAGAAAAACCCATCACAAAAGTTGAGGTTACCTTCATTAAAAAACACATATGATCATTGGATTCCGAGATTTAGCAAGAGAAAGTTATAAATATAACATTTTTACTTTAAAGGTAAAGTTAAAGCAGAGCTCCACCCTAAAGTGAAACTCACGCTGATCGGAACCCTCCCCCCTCCGGTGTCACATTGACACCTTTCAGGGGGGAGGGGGTGCAGATAGCTGTCTGTCTAAAGACAGGTATTTGCACCCACTTCTGGCCCAGCATTCTCGGGCAGAATGCGGGCATGTCGTCACCTCCCGTGACACCCCCCCCCTCCCGTTGTGTGCTGGGAACACTCGGCTCCCAGCACATAGTGGGAGCCAATCGGCGGGAGCAGCGCGACTCGCACATGCGCCTTAGGGAGCCGGAGCGCTTCACTTCCTGGTTCCCTCACCGTGGATGGAGGGGGGAGCAGCAGAGTGACGAGCGATCGTTCGTCCTCTGCTGCAGACGGCGCTGGACTCCAGGACAGGCAAGTGTCCTAATATTAAAAGTCAGCAGCTGCAGTATTTGTAGCTACTGGCTTTTAATATTTTTTTTTTTGAGCGGACATCCGCTTTAACACAACTTCCTCTCAATCCTCTCCAAATGGGAGAACCTGAGTAGCAGCAACCTCTAAACAATATGAACACTCATAATGCTGAGTCCATGTCAACATTTGTGGATCAGGCAAAGATTTAAAGAGACACTATAGGTTAAATTTTTTGTTCACGCCGTTTTCTGGGGTCCCTCGGCAGCTCTCTCGGCTTCAGATAACCCCCTCTGGAAAGCGATCTCACAAGAGCGGCATTCAGGACTCGGCGCCGCCCCCCGCGTCATTGAATTTGATTGACAGCAGCAGGAGCCAATGGCTGCCATCAATCTATCCAATGAAGAGCCGAGAACCCAGGGCAAAGATCCAGCACGTTCGACGTGGGACTTTCCAGGGCTCAGGTAAGTAAAACGGGGGTCGGTAATTTTTAGATGTTAAGGTGAAAAAAACATAACATTTCAGCTGGCTATACTCTAAATTTACCAACCATTTTATGTTTTTTAAATCATAATATTTACGTTTAAAGTTAACCTGTGGCCAGGTTAAGGACATTCAAGCATTTTCAATAAATGAAGTTTAAAACATGCCTTCACTGACCTAACCACAGGCACTGTGGAGTAATTCATCCTCACAATTAAAGATTGGCAGTTCAAGTAAGGCCAAAGTACTTTGCGCTCTCCCCCTCCCCTCCTGTGCACCTGCTGCTATTTTATTATAAATATTGGAAGACTGCCAAGTTACCACTGGGAGGGGAGAGCAGAATCAGCTAAACTACTTGGAAGTAAAAAATTTCTTTACAGTGCCTGCAACTACAAAAGTCAGGGGGATTTTAAACATTCTATACTTAAAGAGTATGTAAATATCTGAAAGTCTGTCAACTTTGTCTTAGGTTTCAAGTGGGGCAGCCAACATGTGTTCCCAATACCTTCCTTGCATTCTCCGTTATCCATGGCTATATAGGTTTCAAGAAAGTCTCAATACACAGAAGACTTTTCCAACATAAACATCATAAGCAGCAAATTCCGTTGGCAGAAACACTGCAGCCTTGATGCAAAGCACTGACAATAGAACTGGCGCAGGAAATCGAATGCAAGTGGCACTAAAAACTCAACCTACTACAAACATGTTTATTGAGTTTGTGATAGCGACCTGTTTTACTGTGTATGGCTTAAAGTAACATTCTAAAACCCTCATTTAGAATAAAATACGGTCTTTACATCTTTGCACAGCTATATTACATAACTACATACATATTTTGTACAAAAATCCCTTTCCCCTTTCTGTTATAAGATAGGAATTTATTTCTCCAGGTGAGAGTTTGCATAGAGAGCATTCGTTAATCTTTCTTTCTACAGCTGCAGTGTTGGGCATTCCCAATATACACATATTACTAATTCAAGTTCATAGAAGGGCCAATGTAAAATACTATTCAGTCGCTGGTAGTCTAACACTGCTAAGAGACTTTCCTTTTCTTGTATTCCTGGTCTTTATGACCTCGATAGTCGTGATCTCGGCCTTGATTTCGTAGTTGGCTGGACCTCGGATCTCTGTGTGCAGGCTGCGAAGGTCGTTTGACTCCCGTGACTGAGGTTGGAGGAAAGTTCTGATAGACGCGACTTTGGGAAACATTTTTATCAGAACTCTGCTGCAAACTAGATGGTGGTGTGCTGTTACTCCGCGTTCCTTCACACCGGCGTGCCAGTCGGGGATCTCGCAGCTTTCCACTTGACGCTAAAGGAATAGAAGGAGGTCCCACATGGCTGGGCATTTTCTTTTCGGACATTGGGGGTACTGACAGGGACCTGGAATTGTGCGGCCTTACAGCTACAGCTGGGTGAGCGATAGTTCTCCTGGGAGGTGGTACTGATAGAGTATTGATGCCTCTGCATGGTGCTTCCACTGGAGGTGTGTGGACTACTACTGGTTTAGTGTGAGGAAAAGAAGAAGTCCTCTGTACTACAGGCTTCAATTTCAGTATTCTGTTCACATCTCTCTGGTAATGTTCCTGCTTTGTTTTTACAAGAGCACCTCTACGCTGGGCGTCTTGGATTAAATGGTTCCAGTCCTTGTTCTCCTGTAACAAAAAAAAAACATGAAAATTAATGAGCAAATTTAAAGTAAATAAAAATGTCAAACCTATCCTTTTGAGCAGATGACACTCTGCCCAATTGGTTGCTTTCAATCCAGGCCAACACCAAAAGCTTGGGTCTCCACCAACATTCAGGAGCCAGAGTGGTTCCAGGTCATGTGATAACTGTCAAATATGACATGTTGACCACAAGCAGACTCAAGGTTTCCTTGACAATTCATGCCCTGAGCCTGTAGATTAATGCTACCACCCTCAGGATGCATGGAGTACAACTGTGCCAACTATTAAATACTGTAATTGGCACATTCATTTACATTATTAGAATATAAAAATGTCCAGTTTTTTTAAATAAAATGCAGAACGAAAGACTTGCATGTGCTATAAAAAACAAAAGAAAAAAGATATTTAACCACTTAAGGACCGGACCAATATGCTGCTAAATGTACAGAGGCGTTTTTACAATTTGGCACTGCGTCGCTTTGACAATTGCGCGATCGTGTCGTGCGACGGACGTGGCTCCCAAACAAAATTTGCGTCCTTTTCTTCCCACAAATAGAGCTTTTTTTTTGACGGTATTTGATCGCCTCTGCAATTTTTATTTTTTGCACTATATACAAAAATAGAGCGACATTTTTGAAAAAAAAAAACAATGGCCCAGATTCATAAAGCAATTACGCCTGTCTAACTGGTGTTAGACAGGAGTAATTTCAAATTTCGCGCGCCGTATCACTAGTTTGAATCCTCAAACCATGATACGGCGGCTTCGGGCTTCGATCCGAGAGGCTTACGTCTTCGTAAGCCTTCGGATCTACGCTGCGATATTTTTGCGGCCGCTGGGAGGAGTTTGCGTCGTTTTGATGCGTCGGGATATGCAAATGTGTTTTTACGGCGATCCACGAAGATACGAGCGGTCTTCGCAATCGCTTACGTCTGTTTTTTTTTACGTACTGTTAGACCAGCTTTTTGCTGGTCTAACGGTGCGTAGCCCATGTTAAGTATGGCCGTCGTTCCCGCGTCAAATTTAATTTTTTTTTTTTTTTTTTACGTAACTCGTTCGGGAATAGAAATGTCCGTAAACGACGCTACTCAAACAACGAATGACGTAACGACGTGATTTCGTGCAATGCACGGCGGGAAATTTGCGAACGGAGCATGCGCAGTTCGATCGCCGCGGGAATGCGCCTATTTTAAATTCTTCACGCCCCCTACTCGTGTAGATGGATTGCGACGGGAGAAATACACTACGCCGCCGTCGTTTACTGGACAAAATCTACCTGGATTCCACGTAGAGCCAGGTAAAAAACGGCGGCGTAGTGTATTTCTCATACGCTACGAGAATCCAATTCTCTCTGAATCTGGGCCTATATTTTTTACTTTTTGTTATAAGAAAAATCGAATAAACTACATTTTAGTCAAACATTTAGGCCAAAATGTATTCAGCCACATGTCTTTAATAAAAGCAAGAAAAAAAAAAAAACTAGCTACCTAGCGGCAACAGTGACACTAATACAGCGATCATATTTAAATTATCGCTTAGTGACACTGGCAATAGAGGGTGAAAGGATTAACTAGGGCGGTGATCAAGGGGTTAAAACTTTATATGGGGGGAGTACAGGGGCTACCCTGGACCTAACACTAACTGTCACACTGACACTAAATGCAGTGATCAGTAAATATATGGTCACTGCATTCAGTGACACTGTGACAGGGGGGTGGGGGGGGTTTTATGTGCGTTACTGTTATGTGTAGTGTTGGTGCAGCCGCCCCCTCATCCCGGATCGCTCGCACATCCACGGGGACCGCCGAATGTACCGGGGGGGTCCCGATCGGACCCACGTCTAAGCAAGGACGTACAGGTACGCCAATGTGCCTGTACGTGCCATTCTGCCGACGTATATGTACATGCGGTGGTCCTTAAGGGGTTAAATATGAAGATTAGGGTTAGTGTCCAGCTGCTAAACTTGGTCTGGTCTGGGATCAATGGCACCTTTCCAAAATGGATTGATGGGTAAGCTGGACTATGACAGCATAAGAAAGCTTGCCAGAAGGCAATGTCCTACATATACCACATCTATACAGGAGGAAGGTAGCTTTAGAAAACAAAGTGAATGTGTCAGTCAAAGAACTAAATAAATCATAGATTCTCCCAGCATCATGCCCTAAATTTTTTAGCATCCAACAGCATAACTTGAATCATTAAAGCAGTATTACCCTACATTCACATCAAGCATTTTTTTTAGCGCATTTTGCAGAAACGCACTACGCACACTTATTCAAATTTTTAGGTGTTTTGCAGTTCTTATTTCATCACTGTATATAAAAACGGACTGCTAAGCAGGGGGCCGGGAAGCCAGCTGCCGCGTCCTTAGCAACCGATGAGTCATTAGCTGTCAGCGGGATTCCTGGCTTCCCAGTCGAGATGGCGCAATTGTTTTTAATGCAGAGGCCGGGTGTGACGTCATAACATAATGCCCTTTTTTTTTTGCCGAGACCCCGACAATTCATTACAGCAGCGATCAGTTTTAAATTACATTTCTTCCTTTAGAAATTTAATTTTGCTGCAGGACTGTCCTAAACACTGGAAAAATGTGCCACTTTACAGGCATACTATAGACTCCCCCTAGGCACGAAATTGAAAGGAATATTTAATTTGTTTCACTTTAAGCATTATAAAATAAAAAAAATCACTGCTCCCGAAAAATGTTCAGTTTTTAAAACTTTTTTTGCATTGATATATGTCCCCTAGGGCAGGACCCAGATCCCCAAACACTTTATGACAATACCATGCATATAAGCCTTTAAAATTGGCACTTTTTATGTTCATGTCCCATAGACCTTAACGGTTGTTCACGTGTTTGATCAAATATTTTGCCTGTTTAAAAGTTCCGGTGTAAATCGAACCGAAACGGGGGGGGGGGGGGGGTGTGTTTGGCTCATCTTCATAATTTACCAATGCTGCATGAGCAGTAATACCTAGATACTAGTGGGCTGTACAGGTGACAACAACCAAGCAGTGGATTACCAGGTAAAATATATCTGTGAAATGGAGGTAACACAATTTTCTAACCCATCTTGTTTGGTATGTGGTGGTGGTGGAAATATTTCACATTCTCCCTGGAGTATAAGCGAGTATTGACTTGATTTCAATGGCTTTTGCATACACCGCCACAATCTGCTTTTTTGATGGCCTTGTGAGTGCCCCCCTATAGGAGAAGAAAGAGTAGGAACTAGAACACAAAAGTGGCACCCTTAAGCCAATAGGAAAAGCCCCTCGTTTGTATGTCCCCGATACCCCTTTCTTTTCTCTCAATTTTTATTTTCTTCTTCCCATCCTCACTTTTCACTCTGTTTTGCATCTCCTAGTCTGTTCTCCACATGGTCTCTCTACCCCATTGACCATCTTCCTCTTGCAATCTCCGATTAGGTTAGAGTTGTTTGGGACCTCGGGTGAAGAGGATCCTAACTTGGTGGAAAAGAGACCATCACCTAGTATCTTGTAACCCACTACTTTCCTCAAAATCCAGGTTTTGGTCATTAACCACTTCAGCCCCGGACCATTTTGGCAGGCCAAAAACCAGAGCACTTTTTGCGATTTGGCACTGCGTCGCTTTGACAATTGCGCGGTCGTGCGACAACTAAATTTACGTGCTTTTTTTTCCCCACAGAGAGATTTCTTTTGGTGGTATTTGATCACCTCTGTGGTTATTTTTCACGCTAAAGGCAAAAAAAAGTGACAATTTTTTTTTTTAAATAATATTTTTTTTACCTTTTTCTATAATATCTGAATTTTATATATATATTATATATATATATATATATATATATATATATATATTTATATTATACACACACACACACACACACACATATATACATACATACACACACACACATTCCTTTAGTTTAGGCCGATACGTATTCTCCTACATTTTTTTGTAAAAAGAAAAAAAGAAAAATTAGCAATAAGCGTTTGATTCGTTTGTGCAAAAAGTTATAGCGTCCACAAAATAGGGGATGGTTTTATGGCATTATTAAATATGGCATATATATATTTATATATATATAATATATATATATATATATATATATATATATATAATATATATATATATATATATTTTACTATTAATGGCAGCGATCAGCCATTTTTATCGTGACTGCAACATCATGGCGACACATCGGACACTTTTGGGACCATTCACATTTATACAGCGTTTAGTGCTATAAAGATGCGCCGAATTCTGTGTAAATGTGACTGGCAGTGAAGAGGTTAACCTGTAGGGGCCGCTGAAGGGGTTAAGAGTTTCCTAGGTATGTGTTCCAACTGTGTGGGGGATGGGCTACGTGTGACAACACTGATCACCGCTACCGATCACAGGCAGAACGGGGAAATGCTTGTCATTAGCATACATACATTAGCATTTCCCTGTTCCTCTCCGTGAGAAGATTACGGGAGTCCCGGCGGATAGAGTCCGCGGGACCCGTGGTCATACTCCTGGAGCTTGCGGTGGGCGTGCACCCACAATGCCGCGTCTTAAAAAGGACGTGTATATATACACGTCTATATGCCCAGCCGTGCCATTCTGCCGACGTATATCGTTGTGCATCGGTCAGCAAGGGGTTAAACCACAAATTGAAAAACTTCCATATAAAATATCTGTTGGCTGCCCTGTGAGACAGGCATGCCATGGATCTTTTTTCCTCTGGGATAGGGTGCACCTTTTTTTCCCCCTTCTCACTTGTGCTTTGTTTTTCTTGCCTTCTAATGACTATACCAAAAACTCTACTTCTTCCTCTATATCTACCCTTTCATGGGCGCTAAACCCAACTGGGGTATTCGCAACTACCCGAGAGTTAAGACTGGCCGGTACTTTAAACAGGTGTAGCAGGTTCTTGATAATTTTGTGCAATATTTTACTTCCGTTGCTCTTTTACAATGAGATCGGCTGTGTCCAATCACAGTCTATCACATGTAAACACAGAGATGGAAGTAATCTTCTTTCCTCGCCTCACACTGACAGAGTGTCGAGCAGAGCCAAGCAGTGGCATCTCCTCACAAGGGAACATGTAGGAATGTAATCGGGGCACTGATGATCATGTCAAGTGTCACCAATCAATGCTCACCAGTGCCAGCAATCAGTGCCCATCTGTGGCACCAATCAGTGCCCATTAGCAATGCCAGTGAGTTTAGTGATGCTCATCAGTGCCCAGCACTGCTATCAATGCCTGGTGTCGCCCATCAGTACCACATATCCATGCCGCCCATCAGTATCGCCCATCAATGCCCACCAGCTGAGCCTATCAGTGCCGCCTCATCAGCACACATCAGTGAAGTTCAAAGTGCGATAGCGCTGAAAGCTGAAAAACGGCTTGGGCAGGAAGGAGGTGTAACTGCCTGGTAGGCAAGTGGTTAATGACACCAGTGGCGATGCGTCCACGCATAAATCCATCTATGGTCACCGCTGCCGCCACCTATTCAGGTGTCCGGCCCCTTGTCGGGCATCTCAATTACAGCAGCGGGGGTGTTTTTGGAAGCGCCTGATTAGAGCCGTCGGCTCTAAAAAACGTCCTGATTCGAGTCATAGGCTCCAATAGGCTGCCATATTGGTAAACAGCGGGTACGATGCTGTGCATTCGCTGTTTACTCAGTTTTGTGTTAGGAAAGCGAATAAATCTCTTCCATAACATTGACCCGCCTCTCAGGATGCTTGGGTCTGGTTACCTGTCACCTGATTGAAGAGACAGGCGTTGTGATTGGATGCCTATCAGGTGTCCAATCATAGAAGAGGACGGGAAGAGGATGGGAGAGGACATGGAGCACTCAGAGTGTGGAGGACAGAGCAGAGACTGGCGGGCACACTGGCAGCATTTGATGGGGCACAGTAGCAGCAATTAATACAGCACACGGGCAGCAATTGATGGGGCACAGTGGCTGCGCTTGATGTTTTTTTTTTCTGTTTGTTTGTGCCCCCCGCCCCAAAAAAAAATTCCGTGTACCAGCCGCCACCGAATATACTCTTAATAAATGTTTCAGGTATTTGTACCCCGTTTTACAATCAACAAATGTTTATTGCTCTAATGGCTAATGCTAGTTTAGTATACTTTCAGAAATTCTGAATAAAAACCATTGAAAATGAAATTGCCCTAAATGGCACATACAAGTAAATACATTGTATGAGATATTAAGCTTTTGTTTTCTTTTTTTTATATCCAGAGAACTTCTAACTTTGTAAAGTACTTGCTGTGTTGATGTTTCTCGAAACAGCAAACCTTATATTGTAGCGATTTATCATTTAAAGCGGAGTTCCAGCCACAAACTTTTTTTTTTTTTAAGTCAGCAGCTACCAGCACTGTAGCTGGTAACTTTTACTAAGGACACTTAACTGTCCAGGGAGATGTAAAGTCAGCCTCCGAGGGGATACGTCCATCGGATCAGGTGCAGGCGCCGCCATTCTAACTAAGGGAAACCGGGAGTGGAGCCTTGCGGCTTCACTCGTGGTTTCCTACAACGCTTGCCCGAATTGCTTGGCGCTTTGTGAATGGCCAGCTTCAGGGACACACAGGTCCCAAAAGACAGCAGGGGGAGGTGGCTCGCCGCACAAGAGGACATGATGTCCTGCGCTGTGGCCCTGCAGGAACGGAAGTACACTTAGTATTTCTGAAAAACAAAAAAAAGTGTCTTTCCTTTAAGACAAAGTTCTAAAAGTGTGTGGAACTCCGCTTTAATAACAGACAGAATAAAGAAAAAAAATGTGGGAGTTCTACTATAAGATACATAAATGCTATGCATCAAAGCTTCATCATCCCCTTTCAAGTCAGTAACCAGTAGTCACTTACCATCAGTGTTCGAAGGCTTCCTAGAATGAATAGGCTGAATTTGGCTCTTGTAATTGTCACATTTAATCGCTGTCTACTGGCCAAAAATCTGTAGGCAGAGAAGATTACACAAAACAAACATAATATTAGTTTTTGGAGTTACTAAGAAATTGCTTAAAGCAGGGTTCACCAGAAACACAGAAGCTGCTGACTTTTAAAAAACAAACACTTACCTGTCCAAGTCGCCGCCGACTCTCGGCTTCCCCCGCCGCCATCCTCTGTAAGGGAATCAGGATGTGAAGTGCTGCGGCTCAACTGCCCGGTTCCCTACTGCGCATGCGCGAGTCACGCTGTGCAGTTCTTAATGGTTCCCGTTGTGTTCTGGGAGCCTAGTGTTTCCCAGAACACAACAGGGGGACGGGGACTGGGGGTGACTTGGAGGGGCGGGAGTCTATACCCGTAAGTGGTACAAATACTGGTTTTATACAGGTATTTGCACCCCCCTCCCCCCTGAAAGGTGTCAAATGTGACATCCGAGGGGGGGCGGGAGGGTTCCGAAAAGCGGAGGTTCACTTTTTCACTTTTGGGTGAACCTCCCCATTAATTTACATTGAAATGTTGACATATCTGCTACGTTTATTATTCTCTTCTATATTACGAATTACACTGTATAGGTAGATCGATGATGGGCAATTGATTGGTTACAACACAGTCCATTATTTGGAAAATAACAGTATATTTACAGGCTACATGCAGTGTGTGTGAAGAAAAGAAAATACGAACCCAATACAGCCTTGGATCGAGTTGGCTCGTACACATGTGACAATTATGCAATCTTTTTGTCGACCCTGGAAACCATCAACTGTGTCCACTTCGCCTGGCCTAGGAAAAAAGCAAAATCACAGGGTAAACATCACTACAAAATCTAAAAAATTGGCCTCATCTATATTATAGATGAATAAACAAGCTATAGTACAAAGCACTGCTACATTGGACAGTTTTACAAGATAAAAAAGTGGTTGTAAAGGTTAGTCTTATTTTATAAATAGGTTCATTTAAGCTAGTGCATTGTTGGTTCACTTACCTTTTCCTTCAATTTCCCTTCTAAATGTTTTTATTTTCTTTGTTTGCATTTCTCACCTCCATTATCTGAGCAGTGGAAAGTTCAATTAGAACAGCTTACTGAACACCTTACTGAGGAACAGGAAGTGAGAAATTCAGACAAAAAACAAAGAAGAAAAAAACATTTAGAAGGGAAATGGAAGGAAAGGGTAAGTGAACCAACAATGCACTAGCTTCAAGTAACCTATTAAAAAAAAAACAAAAAAAAAAAACGAACCTTTACAACCCCTTTAAGGTCCAACTCAAGACAGATATTTTCTTTGTTTAGCTGTGGCTAGAGCAAGCAAGGAATTCAACCTTTCAATTTCCACTGTGTCATTAATGGGGATTTCAGACAGATGCCTCGCCAGGTGCTCTTTTGAAAGAACAGGAAGTCATCATGCTATTCTACGATGGTGTCTGCTCCATCCAATGCCAAATGCTACACAATTGTGCCAACATCACTTATGGGAAACAATACTTCTAACTCTAATTAACTTTAAGTTACAATCATGTTTTAATTACATTTTTATACGACTTATGTTACAAATAAACAAGTACTACTACAGCCGTGACACAGGATTCCTTATGCATTAGGGTTTTCTACAGAAAAATACATTTTTTCCTCCAAACTTTCTCTAAAACAATGTAGATCATGTGACTCCTCCCCACAGCGGGCAGAGGGGAGGAGTCACTGCTCCAATCATTCATGTGTGAGCATTTCAGCTCTATAAGCAACAAAGTTATGTGGCAATAATACAGGCATGTCTAGTCTGAAACATTTTTAAAAGAAGCCCCACTTGTTGGCTTGAGCAGAATATACAAAATACAATTTTTGCTTACCAATAAAATGTATTATCTAGACGTATGGTACAGGACAAAATGCTTTAAGGGGAACATTACGCATAACAAAATTGATAAAGAAATGTTCTTAAGCAAGGAACATTTCACATTAATAAATTATTAGAAAATTAGTGTGCTGTAAATTGCCTTGAGCATTGCTCCTGTTTCTTCTTGCTGGAGGCTGCCATTTTGCTGAAGCCCAGAGCCCATGAGTAGCAGCAAATCTTTAGGCTGTCAGCAGATTGGCCTCTGGTGATTTTCGACACAATGGCAAAAATGCAGAACTACTGAACATGTGAAGAGCGGGGTGAAACACTACAACTTTAAACAGTATCGGCACTTATTTGTAATGTATTACATAATTATGCCTGCAAAAAGTTGCCAGCCTGAAGTGATCTAGCAGGACTTTATTTTCAGACTAAAGCTACACTTAAAATATTCATAGACCCGGTGTTATAGGCTGGTACCTACAGGTGAATAAACACGATCATAGCTTTTAGGACACCCCCTGTAACTTTAACCCACTTTGAGCCCTGCAGACTAACAGGTACAAAAGTGAGGGGGGGGGGGGGGTATCCTGTACTTCAATATATGGTATTTGCTGGCAAAGCAAAATTTATTTTATGTTAATTGTACAGTACAAGACAAAGACTTGATAATCGTGGACCCTGTGGCAAAAAGAACTCAGCCAACAGGCCCAACAAGTGCTGCCTCAAGAACCTTGGCAACAAAAACTGCATCTAAAGCGACAGCCACCTGGAAGAACTTGGATACGATATGTATGCAATACCAGCCTTACAAAGCTGGGCAACAGAAGCTTGATTCCCGGAATGCCCAGAAAACTCTTGCTGACCTAGTGGAGTGAGCATGCATTTGTGCTGGAGGTGCTTTATCCTTTAGGAGTCTTAACCACTTAGGAATGGTGGATTTTGATGCAGGATTCCTTGTGAGGTACTAATGGTACTTCCTGAAAAAGGATGCATCTTTTAGATACTCTGATTGCTTGTCACTGTCTAAATGTGGTCAAAGCCATCTCTTTTGGGTTCTTAGAAGCAGAGAACAAAGACGGAAGGACAATGTCTTTACTGAGTTGGAAGGCTGACACCACCTTAGGAAGTAAGGAGGATCTTGAGAGAAAAAGACTGCTTCATCACTGTCAAGAGCCAGGAATGGCTTGCTTACGAGAGTCACCAGTTTAGAAACCTGTCTGAAAGACGTGCTGGCCACCAAGAAGGCGACCTTGCGGGAGAGCTCATGCAAGGGAACTGTCCTGATAGGTTCAAAGAGTGGTTTCTGTGGGGAAGAGAACCAGATTAAGACCCCAAGGAGAAAACCGCTTGAACAAGAGTTTTTACAAAGGAAATGAATGGACAGGCCAATACCTGTACTTAACCACTTAAGGACCCCCGCACGCACATATACGGCCACAGAATGGCACGTACAGGCACAAGGGCGTAAATTTACGTCCCCGCCTAAGTGCGGTTCGGGGGTCCCATCGGGACCCCCTCCGCGACGTGCGGGGGTCCCCCTGGCTCCGGGAGCGATCCGGGATCTGGGGGCGGATGTCGGCGAATACCCGCCCCCCCGCGATCGCTCCCAGCCAATAGGAGTGCGCTCCCAACCTGTCACTTCCTCCTCCTGTGTTTACACAGGAAGGAGGAAATGATGAATTCTCTCATCGCAGCGCTGTTTCCCAGCGCTGCTGATGAGAGAAGACATCACAAGTAAGTGTGCACCAACACAACACTGACACACACTCACATAGGCATATTAACCCCTTGTGATCGCCCCCCCCACCCCCCTGTCACAGTGTCACTGAATGCAGTGATCTAATCACTGCATTTAGTGTCAGTGTGACAGGCAGTGTAAAAAACAGTTAGTGTTAGGTTCAGGATAGCCCCCCACCCCCCCTAATAAAGTTTTAACCCCCTGATCACCGCCCTAGTTAACCCTTTCACTCCCTATTGCCAGCGTCACTAAGCGATCATTTTTCTGATCGCTGTATTAGTGTCGCTGTTCCCGCTAGGTAGCTATTTTTTTTTATTGCGATTTTTTTTTTTACTAAAGACATGTGGCTAAATAAATTTTGGCCTAAATGTTTGACTAAAATTTAGTTTATTTGATTTATTTTTTTTAACAAAAAGTAAAAAATAGTGTTTTTTTTTCAAAAATGTCGCTCTATTTTTGTATATAGCGCAAAAAATAAAAATCGCAGAGGTGATCAAATACCACCAAAAGAAAGCTCTATTTGTGGGAAGAAAAGGACGCTTGTTTGGGAGCCACGTCGCACGACCGAGCAATTGTCTGTTAAAGCGACGCAGTGCCGAATCGCAAAAACACCTTGGGTCATTTACCAGCGTATTGGTCCGGGTCTTAAGTGGTTAAAGGCCAAGTTTTGGTCAAATCTAAATGTAAGGAAGTCCAGAATGCGAGGTATCTCTGGTACCATGGTCGATTTTTCTAGAAGTGGTTTTCCCTGCAGTCTGGGAATGACAGTCAGAGACCTCTGTGTTGTCCTCAAGACCTAGGTTTCAACCAGCCATGCCATTAAAGCCAGTGACTAAGAAGCAGGATGGAAGGGGGGCCTTGAGACAGCAGATCTCGCCTGTTTAAAAGGGGTCAGGGGTCCTCTCCTAGTAGTCTGATTATGTGTGTGTAACAGGTTCTTCTGGGCCAGTTTTGCACAATGAGAAACAGCATTTTTAATTTCTATTTTGCAAAGCAGGCGAGGCTGAATTTGAATTGAAGGGAAGGCAACTAGCCTGAACTGAGTCCAGGGAATTATCAGAGCATCTAATAGCAACACTAGAGGATCTTTGGTCCTGGCTTAATGGAAGCTTAAGGCCAGAATATCCACATCTGGAGTTCCTCGTCTCTGACATATCAAGGTAAAGATGTTGGGGTGAAGGGCCCATTCCTTCTTGGTCCAGGTGGTGACAACTGAGGTACTTCACCTCTCAAGTGTCCAATTCTGGGATGTGGACAGCAGAAATTTCTGGACAGTATTTCTCCCATATTTCTTCTCTGCCCACGAGATACGACTTGGTGCCTTTAAGACTGCATGGCTCCTCGTAGTCCCCTGGTCACTGATTTAGGTTACAGCTGTGGCATGCTCCGATTGCACCTTGATCCGGCATCACTGAAGGAGGGGAGTCCAGTGCTTTTATGGCTCTGAGCATGAGAAGGTTGATAGAGAGCTTGGCTTCCACAGGTGAACATGTTCCCTGAACTATGAGACTAGAATGCTCCTCGGACATTGACAGATAGTTGGAAGTTGTCTACAAATTTACTTTTATTATACTGGTTTAGGAATTTTAAGTACAGGATAGGAAGATTACCCCTGCATTTGTTTTAGCAATGTGAACAGGGCGGTCTGCAAATCTAACTCCTTAGTGGATTTTTTTTGGTTTGAGAAAAGTCAAGAGGGGTAGAATTTGAAACAATTTTTTTAATCATTCAAAAATCACTGATTGGACCCACAGTGAGGCGCCCCTTCATTGTGAAAAGGACACTAGGGTAGACTTTGGGGATTTTCTGTTCCAAGTCTTGTGTCAAAAGAAAGGGCTGAATTTTAGCTTAAAGAGTTATAGCCTGCTAATGTGGCTTCCTAGCCGCCTTCATCCCCTTATTTTGTGTCCTTCCCCATCTCATTCCCTAGCGGTCTGGGTTGGAGTACGATGTTGTAAATCAACAAGGGGCTTTTTAGAATAGGAGACTCTCCCAATGGGGATCAGCCATATTCCTTGCAATATTTTAAGGACACATTACAGCTGTCCTCTCGTGAACCATTTGCATACAATCAGCTTAGTTATTTTGTACGATCTAAAACTTAACCTGGTAGATGGACCCCTTACATTTACAATTTTTTAATTATCTTGTCAAACGAAGGGCCTCCTACAGGGACGGGAATCTACTGTATACACCACTCTTACTGACCCGACTACGAAGCTCCTTTGCATGATTCAATGGGAATGGGACTTGAATACCACTTTTGAAATATCTGACTGGCAAGATATTGCCATTTTTACAACCCAAAAAACGACATTGTTTAAAACAACGTTAAAAAATGCAGCATGTTTAATTTTTTTTTTTTCGTTTTTCAGAACCTGAGAAATGATGTGTAGCCCACACACTATCATTTAAAATTACGTTTTTCAAAAGTTTTTTTCATGTCGAAAAATGATCGTGTGTACGCGGCATTATACTTATGAACATTGAGGAAAAGGCATTCTTATGCTTTATGCGCAGTTAAGCATTTGTTTGCATGATTGTTCACCAATTGTGCCTTAGGGCCCTTTCACACGAGTGGACGAACGGTCCGCTTTTCATAACTCCGTTTACGGACTTACAATGCACCCCTATGGGATCGCGGACGTTAGCGGATGATGCATCCGCTAACGTCCGTAATCATCCGCCTCTGTCAAGATCTTCGGCTGTGCTACCCATTCTTTCCAATAGGCAGGGGCAGTTTAGGAGCGGTGTATACACCGTTCCTAATCTGCCCCAAAGAGGCTGCTTGCAGGACTTTTTTTTTTTTAAACGTCCTGCAAGTGCACCGCCCCAGTGTGAATGCACTCCGGCTTTCACATAAACAGTATGACCCAGTCTTACCTGTCCATGTCACTGGTCTCTATAAAGGTCCAGGATTCATCAGTCATGCTGGGCATAACCCAGGTGGGATATTCAGGATCTGGGTTTTAAAGGGATGGATGGCCCCAATTCTGTATAGCACCCTGCGGCTAACTGGAAACGTTTCTCAGTGCTCAAGCAACATTACAGGGCATCCCTACAGTGTGGGTCAGAGTACAGCTCCCAAGGTTTTTGCCAAGGCTGCACTGCTTATTTGTTGTATTACAAGACATTACAGTTAAAGAAGCCAAAGTAAAATAATAAACAAGTTCTTTTTAAAGGCAGAAGAGGGCCATCACCTTAGTACGATAGAAAGAAAACGAGGACTCGCAGAGTGTGGTAGAGATAAAGGCGGGACACCCTGGGGGTAGGTCCTTAAAAGCTTTTCCAATGTCCAATCGCCTGAAGGAACCAGCCTATGACCCAGGGTCTATGACTAACAAGCTTGGGTCCTGCACAATTAAGATAATTATAATTTGATAATCCTTTGAAAAAATATAGAGAGAAATACATTATGAGAAAAAAATATTTTATATATAAATCACACACACACACACACAGTGGAACCTCGGATTGCGAGTAATGAGCATTTTGCAATATGAGCAGGATTCAAGCCAAAGCTATGTGCAATACCTTGTTTGACCTGAGGTGGGGGGGGGGGGGAGAGAGAGCCGGTGGTGACTGAAAAACCTTGGAAATGCTCCGTTCCCAAGTCCTTTCGAGTTCAGTCAAGCTGTCCTCCGGGTGTTTCCGAGGCTCTGACGCACCCCCCCCCCCCCTCTGGCCACATGCGTTATTGCATGCCATTGAAGTCAATGCAGAACAAATTATTTTCATTTCTATTGACTTCTATGGGGAAACTAGCTTTGATATGCAAGTACTTTGGATTATGAGCATTCTCGTGTGTGTGTGTTTCTGTAGTTACACAATTGACTCACATTGCGTTATCACCAAAGGTTTTCTTAAGCTCAGCAATAAGCCTGATTTTCTGAGCACGGTATGGGGTGATGATGCCAATATTTCGGAAGCAGAACTCCTTTTTCTTGCTCTTAATAAGCTTTATTAGGGCCACCGCCATTTCGATTTCGGATAGGTTGGAGAAGGACCTGTCCAGAGAAAATTAAGTGTGAGCTTTAAAAGAAAAAAAAACAGGATACAGACAAATCTGGGAATACAGCTGCATAATGAAATTACCAAAACCACAATCATATTGCAAACCTCAGCTTACACACAGGGCGTAAGAGAAGGAAGAGTCCCCTACCAACTCGGGGGGTATCAGCAGAAGACCGCTCTAACGTCCCAAATTTGTCTACGAGATCATTATCCCCATCAGACGTTCTTTCATTTCTAAGGGTTTGAATTTCTGTCCAATCAGACATTTTAGCTTGTATGTGAATAAATTTGCACGCAATCTCACCAAGATGTCAAAGATTCCGTTGATCTTTCTGGCTCTGTAAAATCACAATTATCTATGAATTTTAGAGAATCATGTGCAATTCAAGATTTAGAGGAGCTACAAGATCTAGCATCTGTTGGGGACGAATCTGACATCACCTTTCCTGTGGAGGCCCCTTTTAAAGCACACTGGCTTTTATCTCGTTAATTCTAGAGGAAGTCTTGGATACTTTTCAGGGGACTGTTGAAAAAGAATCAACTAGATTGCCCCTATTACCAGAGCGTAAAGTCAGTCAATGTTTTCAATGACAATCTGTCCTCTGAAGAGAGACTTGCGCTTGAGTCACTTAGTAAGGATCATAGTGATCAAAAATTCAGAAAAGGGGGGCATGGTGGTGGTTCATGATGCTACCATGCATCAGACGAAGGGCCCTCAGATAGCTGTCTGATAACATATATTCCGAGCTCAAGTGACCCTACTAATGATTATAAATGTATTTTGGGCAGTTTTTGTGTTGAAAGGGGGTTCATCTGGGCATTTTGACATAGAAGGGAGGGCGAGAATATGGATCCTTTAGCACCCATTATGTTCGCCATCTCCATTATGTTCGACACAAAAGGTTTAGACCCACTTAAGGGATGCCCCATAGTTGCTGGGATAGGGTCCCTTAATGAACCATCTAGGTTTATGGGTTGATTGCTACAGATGTTGCAAGGTTGTGGGGATTTTAATGGGAGGATGGAGACACTTGGGTAAAGTTTGACGTGACCAATCCCTATTCGTCAATCCCTCATCATATGGGCTTGCGTGCTGTGGAATTATTTCTTGATCGTTTCAGCAATTATTCAGTGACTTACAAGGAATACATTTTGAAACGTTTAGATTTTTTTGTTGACACACAACTTTTTCTTTTGATGGGGGCTTCTATCTCCAGAAGTGCGAAGCAGCTATGGGAGCTCGGTTTTCACCATCTCTCGCCAACCTGTACATGGGTTGGTGGGAGAGGTACCGCATTTTTGGGGATGGAAACCCCTTCCGGTCAAGAACAAAAATTTTACCCCGCGATTTATTGACGATCTGTTCGTTTCCAAGTACTTTAGATGATTTGGATCTTTTTTTTCTCGATCATTTCAAATGACAATAGTCTGAAGCTGGAGTTTACTGGGCAGATGAACAGCGAATCTATTTCCTTTTTGGATGTCATGATTTTCAGTGGGAATAGCCATGTTCAGTCTAGCATATATAGGAAGCTTAATTCTGGCAATGTGTTACTTCGTGCCGACTCGGCACATCCTAACGTTATGTGTGGCATCCCTGTGGGACAGTTTCTAAGACTGAGGAGACTATGCAGCAGGGATGAGGATTTTCAAAAGAAAAAAAGTAGTATGAGTAAAACATTTTTGAAGAGGCTACGGTGAGAACATGCTTCATAGAGCTATTAATATTGCGGACACAGAGAGGGAGAAACTCTTGTGTGACAAAAAGCCTTGACGAGGTAATGTTAATGTTCTCAACCCCTTTTAGTCTTGAATTTAGGAAAAATCTGAAATATTTTGACACGCCATATTCCTATTCTCTGAAAATGAAATTTTTGCTAAAGTTTTGTCAGGTGGTTTTAAAGCGGGATCCCGTCGGGCCTCTAACCACGTAAGGACCGCCTAACGCCGATACAAGAATGGCACGGCTGGGCACGTCGCCTTTAAGAGCCCAGCCTTGGGTGATGCGCGCATGCGACCCGATCCGAAGCTCTGCGAATGCGCCCACGGGACCCAAACGCCACTGGTGTCACACGATCGGTCACAGGAGCTGAAGAACAGGGGAGAGGTGTGTGTAAACACACCTTCCCCGTTCTTCACTGTGGCATATAGGGAATGACGATCACTGATGTCACACGTCCAGCCCCCCCCCCCCCTACAGTTAGAAAAACACTTGAGGTCACACAATACCCCTTCAGCGCCCCCTAGTGGTTAACTCCTAAACTGCAATTGTCATTTTCACAGTAATCCGTGCATTTTTATAGCACTTTTCGCTATGAAAATGACAATGGTCTCTAAAATGTGTCAAAATTGTCTAATGTGTCCGCCATAATGTCGCAGCCATGAAAAAAAAACTGCTGATCGCCACCATAAGTAGTAAAAGAAAAAAAAAATCATAAAAATGCCATAATGCTATACATTTTGCGCAAACCAATGGAATAATCACCTATTTATTTATTTTTGTTAAAAAAAAAAAAAAAAAAATCGCAAAGGGTAGAAGAATACGTCTCTAATCTGCCTAAACTGAGAAAAAATAATGTTTTTTTTTATATCTTTATTGGGGATGTTTAATATAGCAAAAAGTAAAAAATATTGCATTTTTTTCAAAATTGTCGCTCTATTTCTGTTTATAGTGCAAAAAATAAAAACCTGCAGAGGTGAACAAATACCACCGAAAGAAAGCTCTATTTGTGGGGGAAAAAAAGGACGCCAATTTTGTTTGGGAGCCACATCGCACGACTGCGCTATTGTCAGTTAAAGCCATGCAGTGCCGAATTTCAAAAACTGGCCAGGTCCTTTACCTGCAAAATGGTCCGGGTCTTAAGTCGTTAAGTAACTCCCTCTCACCTAGTGAGTTCAGTTCAGGTTCCACTACTAGGACCTAGCTGGATTTTAAAGTGGTCTTCAAATGTGGCTCTAAAAATTGCCTGTGCCGTTCTCATATTGTAAAAGGAGATACATTTCAATCTACCTCTAAAAAACAAGGGAAGAGGCGCCTCTAAGTGTAGATGTTTTTAAAAACAATTTTAATAAATAAAGGAGTACAGGCAACTCACATTTTACGAGTTAAAATCTGGCTTTGTACATATTCTCTTAGAAGTGGTCATCACTTGTGGTCCTTCGGCTGCTGGACACTGCACTGTAGAGCTGTCTTTTACCGCTATGAGATGATAAAGCCGGCGGCGGTGATGAAGATGGCTTGTAAACCAGGCAGGTGGAGTAGGTGTTTTTCTGCAGCAGGATGGCACCAGTGAATTTGCGATATTTTTGCGACGCGTTTCCCAAGCGTTCGAGCTGCGATGGTAAGGCAGTCGCGCTCCTTTTTCAAGCTGCTCCTTTTTCCAGCTTGAAAAAGGAGCGCGACTGCCTTACCATCGCAGCTCGAACGCTTGGGAAACGCGTCGCAAAAATATCGCAAATTCACTGGTGCCATCCTGCTGCAGAAAAACACCTACTCCACCTGCCTGGTTTACAAGCCATCTTCATCACCGCCGCCGGCTTTATCATCTCATAGCGGTAAAAGACAGCTCTACAGTGCAGTGTCCAGCAGCCGAAGGACCACAAGTGATGACCACTTCTAAGAGAATATGTACAAAGCCAGATTTTAACTCGTAAAATGTGAGTTGCCTGTACTCCTTTATTTATTAAAATTGTTTTTAAAAACATCTACACTTAGAGGCGCCTCTTCCCTTGTTTTTTACCACAGTTTTTGAACACGGTTTCTGTTCTACTACGATGGCAGCCCTGAAGATATAGATGTGACCCCCACATAAACTTTTATCCCTTACCCTGGGTTTTTCTGCCCTCCTCCCCCCCTTCCCTTTCTTTGTTGGACATTAAAACCCGCTATGTGATTTTTTCATATATATATTATGATTTTTTTCAATCTCTATATATAATATATATTTGATTTTAACAATTAAGATATATGTATGTACGCATTTATTTAACTATAACCACCATCACATTCATGTTTGCCTAGCGAATAATATCAAGGTACCACTGTATTTAGTTTTTTGCGCATTTCTCTCCTTGTGCAATCTACCTCTAACAATAGCATTTTGATCATCAATAGCTTTATTAATTGCAACATGAGATATGTGATCCATTTGATCACATGTAAGGCTTGCAGAGTTCAATATGTGTGGGCCGCACTACGAGAAGACCAAGATCGTTTAAATTACCACATTGGGAACATTGACAGGAAATTAGCCACCAATGTAACCCAACATTTTAATAATTTTCATGATGTGGACACTAGTCTGCTACAAATAGAGGGCATAGAGAAGATAACCATGCCTAGTAAGGGAGGAGATAAGTTCAGAATCCTGTGTAAGCGGGAAGTATTCTGGATATTTTCTCTTGGCACCAAAATTCCCCAGGGGTTAAACTGAGTGGGATTTAACCCATTTTTATGATTGACGTATGCAATGTATAACTTTTTTTTTCTTTGCCGATTATCTTCTTTTTTTTTCTTTGCTGGTAATTTTTTCTCTGCTGGTCATGTTTCCAATCTTTTCTGTGTAAACCACTTTTACCTACAGGTAAGCCTATATTAAGACTTACCCGCAGGTGCTGGAAATATCTCCTAAACCTACACGGTTTAGGAGATATTTATAATGTCCCCGTACGTCGATGACTTTGGCGCATGTGCACTTTAGAAATGGCACACTGTGCCGTTTCTAGAGGGGTTATGCCGTGACTTGGCGGCTCCCACACGCATGCGTGGGAGTGAAGTCACGCCACTCCGGCCAGTCACAGAGCTGGAGTCCGCGGCCCCGGAAAGGAAAGGATGCTTCCTGTACAGGGGACAGCGGTGACATTGCAGGCTTCGGTTTCAGGTAAGTGACACATAATGGGCTACTATGCAATGCATCGTAGCCCATTATGCTTTACTTTTGCAGAGAAATAAAGAGGAAGTAAAACCCATCAGGGTTTACTTCCTATTTAAGGAACATCCACTTTGAGTATAGTATGTAACCTTTTTTAACATGGG
Organism: Rana kukunoris; assembly: GCA_029574335.1. Taxonomy (NCBI): domain Eukaryota; kingdom Metazoa; phylum Chordata; class Amphibia; order Anura; family Ranidae; genus Rana; species Rana kukunoris. Next base: position 153,745,237 of record CM056057.1, read on the forward strand.
GGGCGATATGTAATTTTCTTTTGTCTCCTCCGCTCTTTAAAGGTTGCTATATGGAATAGAAAGCTCTTTTTGCTTCTTGTTTTTAAACAATTTTCTGAACAGGAGATTTTATTGGGTTTGTAGTTGCCACAGTCGAGTTTGATTTTAACAAGATGCACTTGTGCGGTAATGTGATTTGTGTTATAAATGTTATTGTAGCTTTTGCAACTTTTGTGGTTTTGATAAAGCACTCCCATGGTGTAAAATGCATTTCCCCTGCCTGTACTAATCCAGTGCTTTTAATATTTATGCTTCAATAAAGATTTTCTACTTTACTCTGTGTGGGTGTGCTGCCGATCCAAAGATTCTCTGTCTCAGCTTACACCCCCCCAGCCATGAAAAAAAAAACTATGCAAGGAAGTGAAGCATTTTGGTAGAAGAGACTTGGAATGTCTCTGTTAAAAACTATGTTCGTTTTTTTTTCCAGCTGTGTACACAGTTGGCCAACTCCCAGAACCTGCGAAAAACAAACAATGGTACTCAAGCAATGCAACGTCAGTATGTGCATGCACAGGAATAGCATCAATATTGGCTGCCCAATAGCTGCAAAAGGAAGAGTCCATATGAGGAAGAAAACTATTAAAATATGGCAAAAGGGGAAAGAATAATAGTGGGGAGCACAAATCTTGTATTGCTGCAGGTACACAAGCATTCTTGCACATTACAGCAAATGCTTTAACATGCTTCTGTTTTAGTTCAGGTTTAAGTAAATGTTTCACACCATAGCTCTGTTTTACTGACCCCCGTGGCAGTACTTAAACTTAGCAGCAAATTGCTTGTCCCGCGTGCTGTCCTATGACACCAGAGACATTAATTCCTCGTCTCCGACACCAGTCTTTTTGTGGCAGCTGCTTGGCCAGGGTGTCCAAGGAAGCAATGTCAGATTGGTTATTTTTTTTAAATTTGGAAAGCACGTGGCCCCCATTTGTGGTTCTCAGATATTCAAGAATTTTAACTAAATAAGACTACGTGGCTTGCAGTATTCAGCAGCTCAACACCTTTGGAACAGTTTTACAATCCTCCCAATAGGTTTGAATCTTTGTGCATTCCCACCACAGGTGCGCAAAAGGTCCCTAGGGCATCACAACCCTTCCAACAGGTTGGGGAGCCCTCTTCCCCAATACTATACACCCTCTGGGGGGTCACATAACATCTCGCCAGGAGTTTATAGCACATTTCTACTGTCTTTATATCCCCTGTAGAAAAACAGGCTATTCTCAAGATTTTCCTTTTATGTTCCTCATCTCTAAATGGGCCCATCTCCTCTTTCCAGGTTGCATATTATACAAATGTAAAATGTTTCAAACAAAATATTTTGGCAGACTTTGCTGTTCCACTATTTATGATTATTTTTGATACTTACTCCTTCTCTTTTGTTTCATAACCATCAGAAACATCAAATACCATGTAAGGTTGGAATGGCCAGTCTGAGGAGCACCGGATTTCCTCTGTTGCCCTGTAGATGAAAAAATAGGTTAGGGTTTTGTTATTTTGCCAAGTCCACAGTAATAAAATAAATATTCAAACAAAGGCAATCCTACCTATCAGTTTTCAGTATTGAGTTGTAAAAGTGTTTGGAAGGAAAGAGGCAAATATCAGGGTGCATACGGTATTGTAATGTCAGCCGTTGGATTGGAGGATTGGAACCAGAGGCTTCTAAGATTTGGCAGAGCCGAGACATCAAAGATTGCCCATAACCTAGTTCCTCTGCTTTCTAAAATGAGATGGAAATAAAAATGATTAGATTAGGCAATGTACTTTTTATAAAGAACTGGTGCTCTCTAACTATCACTCTCCTTTATTCAAGATATGGTAATTGAACAGCTGAACCCCAAGCACAAAAACATTAAAATGTAAAAAAATTCTCAATAGCCATAAAGGATCGAAAAAAAACTTGCGAGCACCAAATGCCTTTGCAAACCCAGTTATGTTGTAAAAATTAGACGCGACATCACTATATTGTACATAGCTAGTGCAGAGAGCAGAGCTGTTGGGACGGTCCCAGTAGGTTTATCTACTAAAGGCTGCCTACAGAAAACTACAAGGGAGGCAGAAGCAAGACCAGTCTCCCTGCACAAGGAGAAAGAGCAGCAGTGACCACACGAATGCAAAGTTTCATGCTATATGGCTGCACAGAATACACAAAGGGCACCAAATTTCAAGAAAGAATACACATGCCTCTTGTATATTTGCTTATTCTGGAGTTCAGCTTTAACCAGTTTGAATCTACGGCATTTTTTTCTTCATTTTTGCACATATAAAAATCTTAAATTTTAGCAATAAAAATTACAGAACATTAAATATTTTCAAAAATGTTGATGTCACATGATACTTGTTTATTAAATACAAACTTTCAGAAAAAAATACATGTCATTGCAAACACATGCACACAATATAATACTCATTTTAGTAAAATATAAATAGATCGGGTCCCATCAAGTGAACAGATAACAAAACTAGGGGTGCAACGGATCGTCACCCATCGGTGATCCGAACGGGTCACCCCGTTTGTACCGGCACACCCCGCGATCCGCGGAGCGCTCCGGAGCCTCAACCTAGGAAAGTCCCCGGCTTCGGCCTAGCTCCGGAACGGCTGCCATCTTGGTACACCCGGCAGCAGCCCTCCTCTCTGTTCACACCGACAGAGGAGGAGGAGCCCACGCTCGCGGGAAACACACACGCCGCTGTCGGAGGTCTGCACTATGTGGGGGGGTTACTGTCTGAGGTCTGCACTATGTGGTGGGGTTACTGTCTGAGGTCTGCACTATGTGGGGTGTCTGTACTGGGGGGGGGGGGGCGACACCATTTTTATTTTTTTGCACAGAGTGACGCCACTGCAGTGCGGGGGGGGGGGGGGTGGACATTAAAGGAAATAAAGCAGTTGAGGGAGCTCCTGGTTCTCGGTTTAACAAGCCAGCTCACCAAGACTTTAGACACAAGTGATAAATAAAGGCCAACAGCTCTGGACCTGAAAAGCACTCATGCAGCTTTCATGGAGTCTGGAACTCTGTGTCCATAAAACACTTTCAGGCTATACCAGTGGAGTTCAGACAGTACTTCTAAAGCCAATAGATGAAGCTCCATCAGTGATGTAGACAAGAGGAGTGACTAAAGAAAAAAGATGCCAAGAAAAAGTCAGTCCTAAAAAATCTGTAGAAAAGACATCCATCCTGCCTGGTCACTAGAAAAAAAAGGAAATAAAAGCAAAAGTGCAATTTTCATTTACCTGTAAATCCTGTATTTAGGCTGAATATTTTGAGACCCTAGGTTGCAGATTCACACCTTCGGGTGACTGGAAACTGGCAAGCTTTTGGGAGGACACAACCCCGGGCACCTCCCCCCTATAATACTACCCCACTACACTCCTCAGTTTTGTAGCAAGCAATGCAGAATAACCATTTAAAAGAATGGAGGGTTGCCTGTATTAAGATATAAGACGAAAGGATGGTCTTGGGTGCAGGAATACCATGTTATGAAGAATGAGGAATGGAGCCTTACAAGTGAGCTGAAATTTAGATACACCAAAAAGACTGTGGCAAAGGTCTTTAAAGGTGACATCCCCCCATAAGTTCAAAGGTTAATTTCTGCGGGGCAAAGAGAACAAAGCTGAGATCCCAAGGAAGCACAGGCTGTTGCAAAAAGGGTTTAATATGAGATATACCTTGAAGACAGGTTTTTTCAAGGTTTTTTTTCAAGGTACAGCGAAGGAGTCAAGAAAAGAAAAAAACAGACATAAGCTTTAAGGGTATTTAAAGCCAAATTCTGACATAATTGTGGGAAGGTCAGAATGTGAGGTACAAAGTAATCTCTGGGACTAAGTGCCTGTGTTCACACCATGCAAAAAAAAAAAAAAAAGGTAGGTGCTGTAAGGGGGCTTGAAAGGATACACACCCAGAATAAAGCGACGAGAGATTTTGGAAAAAGAATGGACGAGGTCCAAATTTGCCCCCTTAGAGTGCTTAAGGCCAAGTTCTGGTCAAGACCTGATTGCTTTGAACTCTGAGGTTGAGTGTGGAGCAGGCTTTCCGCAGCGCGAATGTTTGCCTGAGGTTTTGTTGTGGCTCCCTTTCACCTGGTTTACACCATAGCTATGGGTAAGGGCATTCCCCTGATAGGTACTCGCGGAGTAGAGAGCAGAACATAGTGTAAGCAATGTTTAGAAGGTGTACGCAAAAACTTGGGTGTAGACAGCACCCTTTCACCACAAGGACTTTGCTACAGTACAAAGAAGCATCCCAGTATCTTATAAAGGCACAAGGCAGAAGTGAACTAGGGCCAGATTCTCATATATTTTCGGCGGCGTAGCGTAAGCCATTTACACTACGCCGCCGCTGCGTACTAGAGCAAGTGCTTTATTCTCAAAGCACTTGCTCCGTAGTTTTCGCCGGCGTCTCGTAAATCGCCAAGCGTAAACCCGCGCAATTCAAATGGGGCGGCTTGTATTTAAATTAAGCGCGCCCCCGCGTCGAACGAACTGCGCATGCGCCGGCCGGGGAAAAAGCCCAGTGCGCTACTTCATTTGCATATGCAAATGAAAAAACAACGTAAAGGCCACCTAGTGGCCGGAGTTGTCATTACACCTACGATCCGAAAGTGTAATGCTTTTACACTTGTCGGATGTAGAAGCGTATCTATGCAAAAGTGATGCTCAGCATCACACGCATAGATATGAGACAAAAAAAAAGGCGATACGACGGGGTATCTGAGATACTTCGTCGTAACGCCTCTGAGAATCTGGCCCAAAGTGTTTGACCAGTGGTGTGCTGCAACGCCTGCAGATCCATCCAAGATTACACTCTAAATAGTTGAGTTTTAACGCCAAAGTTTGTATTTTCCTAACATAACCCGGTGTTTACTGTAACGGATACAATCTGCCCCTGCCTTACCTTGTCCACGTGGCTGGCCTCTGTATAGAGTTTAGCCTTGACCTGTCAAGAATGCTCCCAAAGGGAACTTCAGGGACTGGATGCCATAGGGATGGACCATGGTCCTGGACTTGGTGAGCTTCCATGCAGGATCCAGCACCCAAAAGGAACATTACGGGCTGTACCTATCATGTGGGATCTCCCAAGGCTATGAGGTTTCACTGATCTGGATGCACGACTTCTATTGTGTTATTAGAAGACACTGAAGGAGTTGATTGAAGAGTCCGAAGATAAAATAATAAACAAGCTAATCCAAGAGAGAGTTCCTCATAAGGGAGAGAATTGACATCAACTTAGGACACTAGCTAGAAAACAAGGACACACTGAGTTAGGTATGGTTATTAGGTAGGTGGGTGCCCAAGGGATGTGCCATCAAAAGCTTGCCAGTGTCCAATCACCTAAGAGTGGTTCTTATTAATAATAATAATAATAAAAAATGAAAGGATTAGGGTTGTCCAGATACCGATACTAGTATCGGTATCGGGACCGATACCAAGTATTTGCGGGAGTACTTGTACTCGCGCAAATGCTCCCGATACCTAAATAGAATACTTTTTTTGTATTTATCAACATGTTCTGTGAAAATTCTTTGAGTTTTTTACTACTGCGTGACAAGCAAATACATTTTTTATTCATTTTTATTCTTTTATAATGTCTTGAGTTAGAGTTCTTCATAATTCTAAAGAAAATATCCTTAGTCTGTATTGTGGTTTGAAAACTGTCACATGACATTTAAAAAAAGTATCGGTATTCGGTATCGGCGAGTACATGAAAAAAAGTATCGGTACTTGTACTCAGTCCTAAAAAAGTGGTATCGGGACAACCCTAGAAAGGATAAGGTTCTCGGCTCTCTCCATCCTCATTGGTTCAAACACAGTAACCAATTGCCCCTACTGCTGTCAATACCAGTCATTGAGGAGAGAGCAGGGGCGAAGCCAAGCTCTGTGTGTCCTGTACACAGAGTAGGGCTCGAGAGCGAGCATCCACCAGTGCCCCCATAGTAAGCGGTATGTTATGGGACCATTCACCACAGGGAATGAGCCAGGAGTACTGGTGGGAGACCCGAGAAGAGATGGGGCTGCCCTGTACAAAATCATTGTGCAAAGCAGGCAAGAACATGTTGGAGTAAAAAAAAAAAAAAAAAACACCTTTAGAATCCCTTGAAGGTATGAGCCCATAACTCGGGATCTACGAGTACATATACTGTGCCCTGTATGACAGTAAATCTGAAGTCAGCTTGGTCACATCTTACAATTTCAGAGAAATACTGGTGAGAAACAGAGGCTAAGATTGATGGGCAACAAACCTTTACTCCGAGTTCACTTATTTTATTGCGAATACACAAATTACAAAAGGGCCTGTGGATGATTAAATCCAGTAAAAGACTGACCCCTTGATTGTAGGAGGTACAGTTCTCAAAAGTTTGCATACCCTGGCAGAAATTGCGAAAACACACCTTTTTCCAGAGCAGCCTGTATTTCTCCTGGGGTTACCCGTGAGATTTTCTTTGTATCCCAAACAATTCCTGTTTCAGTTGTGGCTGAAATCTTTATTGATTTACCTAACCTTGGTTCGGATCAAAGAGATCCCCAAATGTTATACTTCTTATTAAATGATTGAACAATAATGACTGGTATATCTTTTAATGGTATCCTTTTCCATCTCTGTAAAGTTTCATTACCTTGTTACGCAGGTCTTTTGACTGTTCTTTTCTGCTCCCCATGGCTTAGTATCTAGCCTGCTTAGTGCATCCATGCGAGAGCCAACAAACTCATTGACTATACACAAACACGAATTGCAAATTTAAAAAGCCACAAATGTGGGAAACTAACCTTTAATAGGCATTTTAACCTGTGTGTGCCACCTTCTGTGTCTGTACCAAGTCCAAATATATACAATATGTAAACTTTTTTTATCAGGCCATTTGAGTGATTTCTGCTAGCATGATTTTAAAAAAAGGAACCAAAAAAAAACGATGTGATAATAAATGGCTTCATGTGATCACTATCCTTGAATAAAAAAGACAGCATGATCATTTGGCATGATTAGTCATATTTTTAAAATAAAATATCAAAATGTCACAATTTCTGCCAGGGTATGCAAACTTTTGAGTACAGCTGTAAATCCTAAAATAAACACCACAGGTCCATTAAGCACAGACCAAATATTTATTTTAATTTTGAAAACAAAACTGAAAAAAATAAAATAAAAATAAAAAGCTATTAGAAAGTTTCATACATTGCATTAAAATTGTCAAAGCTGTTAAGAAGGACAAGCTTACCATTGATATAACAGTTGGTGGAAGCTGTTCTGGATCTCCCACTAACACCAATTTACAACAGCGGTGGAGAAGTGGAATGAGCGTCTCCACTTCACATGACTGTCCTGCCTAAAAATAGAAACAAAGGGTGTAGGCATATCATCCCCAATAAGATGGTGCATGTGGTAGGTAAAATCTTAGCTCAAGATCCTGACCTCATCCACGATGACACAGCTGAATGGCTCTTGTCCCAGCTGCCTGAAGGCCGATTCCAATAGGATGCCACCGCTGGTGCTCAGTGTGCAGCAAATGACATGAGACTCCAAAATGACACTCCTCTGAAACTCCTGAGGCCTTCTACGTTGCTGCAGATTAAAAGGAAACCTAGACGTAATCAAACTTTTCAAGGCAGTTCCAATTAGTCAAGTAAAACCATATTTTTTTTTTAAATTGTAAATAAAAGTTACGCCCAAGCACATAAAATCAGCACCCTCCCCCCCAAAATTTTTTTTTTATTTGAGGACCTCCACACGTACAAACGTACAGCGCCTACGCTTGAAAACACGGATTGCAATACACGTTACATATTGCTGCACACAATGGAATGCAAGCAAAAATTCTAGCACCAGACCTCCTTGGGAATGCAAAACTGATGGCCAATAGGGGGCTTTTAAATTGTTGCCTATGGAAAATATAGGGTACTGACATGTTTAAGATGTGACATGTTGGGTAGCCATTTAATGCAACATTTACTTGCGTTTTTGTGCCCCCTAAAACTAAACTTAATGTGTTTTCTTACTGAAACGTTGTGTTTCCTAGACCTATGCAATATTACCGTGTGACATGGTGTCTGTTTTCAGATGATTTATAATGTTTGGGGGGGGGGGGGGGGGGGGGTAAACTTTAGGCCTAAAATGATCTAAAATTATTTTTTAACGTATGCAAAAAATGGCTCTGGTTGTGAAAGGGTTAAAGAATAAGTTCAACTTCGGGGGCAAGTTAAATCCGTAAGATTTGTTAGTTAAAATAACTGGCTCCTAACTTATCGGTCTCCTAGATTCAAAGCAAATTGGTCAAGCCCTGCCCTAAAATATAATTTGGGATGTGTATACATCTAAAATGGATGTTCAAAGCAAATCAAAAGCAGTCTAACCAAAGAACAGTGATTTGTTGCTGACCTGAAAAAATAATGTTTTCTGAGAATAAACCAGCATCAGAAAGGAAGATTTCATTATTGCGTTTTATGTGCTTACCTCCTTTAGCACATTGGCCACATACTGTCTCTCCCTTGTCAGTCTGGCTATTTTCTGATCCAACTCTTCACACTATTCCAAAGAAATTATTGCAGAATCAGTATTACTAAAGAAGGGGTCCAGGCAACAATTAAAGTAAGTCAGCCATTTGCTAAGCTTTCAAAAAACATTGCATCGGTATAAATCAATCTGCATTGTATTGGTTCTAAAGCAAGATTGTACATCTTCCATGGTAACTGCAGCAGTCAATCTCCACCAGAGCCCAGCTTCTGGACAAACCTACAGTATAAGACAGCATCAGAGCAGGTGCTAAGGAATGGTCTCTTGGTGGCATAAAGGGTGAGCAAAGAGTGGGAAAAAAAAAAACAAGCACTGGGAAGAATATAGCAGAACTATGAAGACTGTTGGATTGCATTGGCTTATAGGAAAATGGAGGGAAGATCTGGGTCAACAGAAAAGGACGAGTACAGAGGAAGAACCAGAGGATGAGGGTTACCCCGTCACTTACTGCCACAATGACAACAGTTTTACCAGGCATAGTGAAGGAAAATCTGTACAGGGACAGACAAGCTGAGAGAGCCATCCCAAATTCACTGTAAGAGAAATGTTTATGTCAAATTGCTGATGAAGAGCTTCCCTTACGTCCTGTCTAGTAAAACCATTGTCATCTTAAAAATGGTGGGTGAATGAAATCCCTGTAAAGTGGCATAAGATCACAGTTAAACCTGTTAGGGGGTTCTCATGACTACCCCCCCCCCCCCAATTCAAATAACTGCAACTATTCAGCTCCAAGAACATAAGAACATTTAGAGTTATTTTGCCAATCAGCTTCATGGCCTGGGCCTGAAGGTGAAAAATTGAAATTTTATTGCAGTGCCATACAAATTTTTTGGACTGAAACGTATTGATAGAACACAGTTTAGTGTTACAGTGACTGGGAGATAAGAGAAGACCAGAAAAAGCCCCCACTCACCAGTGCCCTTTGTGCAGTCACTGATACCACACAGACCTTGTTCCGATATACACCAAGCTTCCTGATCCACAGTGAACAGCCATAAGCCCTTCCCATGCACCAGAACCCCTGCTAATCAATGTGCTGCTTTAAGATGGCACTGCTACCCAGAGAGCATTTCATTGGCCTGCTTAGTAAAATAGGATTTTTTGTTTACCGGTAAAATCCTTTTCTTACAATACAACATGGACATAGAGCAACTTTACATCCATAAATGATAGGGTTTTGGGGACACTTTCAGGTGACTGGAAAGGAAGAGGGGCAGGATCTCAAAAAAAAAAAAAAAAAAGACTGTATAGGTAAACAAAAAATATAGGGCTGTTACTGATTACAATCTTTGTGTTAGATTAATCGATTTTTTTTTTTTAAACGATAAATCAACTCATTTAAATTATAACGCACATACAGATCCAAAGAGTTTTAGCTGATCTCCTTGCAGGCTAATTCCCAGTGCAGCTACCAACCACTGGAAAAATGGATAGCAGGTTACAAAAAAACACACAAAGGCAGCGCTAGATGGGAAGAACATTAAAACTTTTATAGTCTTCAAGTAGGTAACAAAATAAATATTGCACTGGAGATAAAATCAATGTAACTACATAAACTGTAAAAAATGGTGTGCGTAATACCAAACGGTAGCAAAAGCAGTCATAAAAACATCTAGCCAAGTATGCTACTAGTATAAAAATGTGTACAACGATGCCACTGCTGAATCCAGATGAGGAGAGGTTAACATCCGTCCGTCGGCATGTAGATGTCCTGTGAAGGGAACTATCACAACTCCCAGTGGACGGCTGTAGAATCCCAGGTTGATAGAGGGAAGTGTAACAGCCCTTGCATGTGGCAGATAGTAAGGTCCTGCCGGCATGCAGATATGCAGGCACAGCAGAGGAGCCCATCAGATGGACACAGCAAGCCCCGCCGTTGTCCGCGACGTCACCAGATCTCCGAACGAAACTCCCTGAAGCCAGTGGAGAGGCGAGCACCAATCAAAAGAATTTTGATAGATCGAAAAAATTAAATCAATGGATAGTTAATTTCCACAGCCCTACAAAAATCTAAATATTCTTTATCATACATCATGGTACAAAGAGAACTTAATGTTCATAATGATAGGGATGTCCCAAGGCACTGAATAGGAAGGCAGCACGGTCCCATTCAAACCAGAATCTAACAAATAATCCTGATAAAACATTGCAACCTTTACCAGCTCTAACATCCACTTACTAAAACCATCGACCATCGACCAAGGACCAGGTAGGAGCTTTATAAACTACTGAAGACCGATGATGCCCACGAGGCACTCCTGGAAGCATTAGCCCCCGGGAAAAAAAAAAAAGGGGGGGGGGGGGGGAGAACCTTTTCTTTTAAGCCATAAGCTTGAGACATAAGTAGACAGATCCATCAAGATATTAGACTTGGAAGCAGCATTTTGCTTTTTTGGGTCCTCAGGTAGCACAAGGAGGGAATCCTACTGCTGAATAGCAGTACTCAAATTCATGCAACATCTAAGAGCACAAACCACAGCCAAGGCATGAAAACCCCTGTTCCCTAGCATTTGGGGCTTCAGACTGAATAATGTTAACATCATGGGGGTTATTTAAGAAAGGCAAATCCACTTTGCACTACAAGTGAAAACTACATGCGCAGCACACACTTAAAACTGCACTGAAAGTACACGAGGAAGTGCAGTCACTGTAAATCAGAGGGTGACATGCAAGGAAAAGAAAAAATAAAAATTTTTGTACTCATCGTAAAATCCTTTTCTCCGAGTCCATGGACGGTCACAGCTCCTTAAATCTTGACAAGTGGGTTATGTTCCCTGTTTACAGGAGAGGACTAGGCAGAAACATGTTGGGTAATTAAATACATGTTACATTAACAGAGTTGAACAGCCCAGCCCAGGGGGAGGTCCCTCCAGACATAACCCTCCTCCCTGCAGTATGCAGCCTCAGTTCGCAACAAGCAGTACAAACCTGAAAAGGAGGGGTGGGTGGACTCAGAAAAAGTGATTTTACGGTGAGTACAAAAAATCCTATTTTCTCTTATCATCCATGGACGGACACATCTCCTTAAATCTTGACAAGTGGGATGTTCCCAAGCAGTGTCAAAAACGAGGGGTGGGAACAGTATCAGTAAAACCAATTGTAACTTCACCCCAAAACAAGCAGAGATCCTCAACGGAGGAGGTGCAACTTTAAATAGTTGTCTAAGTAAGTCTAAGTCGTCTAAGTAGCCCACGAGGCAAAGCCTCGCTGTCCCAACAAAGTTAGGATAAGTGCGAGCTCCTAGGTGAAAACCCTTGGTGCCGACGCCAGATCAAAAGGGAGGGTCACAGACTGACAGAGGCCCTCCCCCATCACGAAACACAGAAACCTCTGACATGTGCAAAATGTGACATGATGCATGTATGCGTCCCTGATGTCCGAGGACGCCAGAACGTCCCCCGGATGGAGCACAGCCATCACCGAACGAGTGGACTCCATGCGGAACTACCCAACGTTCACAAAGGCATTCAGGGCCTAAGGCCCATAGAAAACCCCAAACCTCTTGTCCTGCAGGAATGGTAAAATTACCCTGCAGCTTAGCAAGTCCCACACTGCCCAAGGCAGACCAACAAGCCGGGAGAGGAAGACATGAGGGAAGAACTCTGTTCTGTGGTTAGGAGGAAACCCTATCTAGTACTCTGAAGAGACCACCTCGCAGACCCACTGATCGGAGAATAGGGAGGTTCACCAAATTGTGAAGCTGCAAACCCCCCCCCCCACACCCTAGAGATGGGGAGGGAAAGCTACATACATTGGTAGGTTTGGGTGCCGGCGTGATCGGCTTACGCACGCTGAGCCTTTGTCGGCCTGGGAGGGTTGCCCACGGACCCTGACTGACGCAAATACCGCTTTGGCGTGGGAAAGGAAGAACCTGGCCAACAGCGGGGCTCCTTTCCCCTGGAGGACTGAGGGAAGAGAGTGCTCTACTCTCCAATGACATCCTTGATAATGTCATCCAGCTAGAACCCAAAAGATCTCCCACCCATTAAGGGCAAATGCGCAAGGGCATAGGTTAGAGGCCTGGCCAGCAGACCAGCATTCCAACCAGAGAAAGCGGCATAAAACCATCTCTGAAACAGAAGCCCTGGATAACAAGGGCACAGCATTCAATGAAGCATCACAGACCTATACAAGGCCCTGGACCAGCTGGTCCACTAGCCTAATAACTTTGGGAGAGTCGGTGCTCCTCCACTGTTTGGTGCAAAATGCTCACGCCGTTAGTGACTTGAGACCTCAGAGTAGTGGTCACAATAGGCCGCAAGTCAGACCCCAGCATGGTAAACATGGAACGGGCCAGTACTTCGGATCTTCCATCAATCAGATCCATACAAGTGTGTGGAGAGAAAAAGAACCGTGAGGTAACTGTGCGTCATCTGAAGGGACCTGTGTGCGCCGTAGGATACAGCACTAGGGGTCAGGACTACACAAAGTTGGCCGCCGAGCGCCTCAGGAAGGCCCCCTGACAGCGCCAATGTTAGCAATGCAGCAGAGGAAAAGGAGCAGGTAAGGGAGAAGAGGACCCCCTGAACCCCAGGAATGCCTAGCCGTACCAACCCACCGAAGCGGGAGGGACTGTACTTGCACGTCCGAGCTAGGACTCGCTGACGCATTCCTGACAGAACTACAACCGCAATGGAGGTAGCTGTCGGCCCGGTCCACTGTGAGTGACACAACACCACAGCCCAGTCCTTTGTGGACCTCGGAGAAAAGCTCACCGGCCACCCCAGGAGTCAAGGGGTATGGCGTGGCAGACCCAGCCCACTTGACAGTCTGGAATGAATTGGTGCTCCATTCCCCAGCCACTCCACTGCAGGGGTTTGGAATGGTCCGGACAATTAAAAAAAAAAAAAAAAAAAGAAGGAGAGAGAGGACTGCTACTATCTTTCCCAGAAACCTCACGAAAAAGCAAATTGGGGGGATTTGTCTGTTTTTGTTTTATTTTTCTTTAAGCGAGTCCTTAGAGTAAAACATCTGTCTGGAGGCAGGATTCCTGATGACTGGACGGTGTCCAGGATCAGGCTCAGATATGCCAACCTCTGGACTGGGATTGAGGTTGACTTTTGAAGATTCAGATCCCATCATAAACTTCTCCAGGGTTCACAATGTGAGATACACATTGGTCTCCAAAAGCCAAGTGGATCGCTCCCTAAGATAAGTTGTTCAGTTACCCTATCACAGCGATACTCTGGGAACACAAGAGCCCCAGAATCAGAGCCAGGACCTTGAAGGAAAAAATCTGAATGTGTACGCAAGCATCTTTGATATCCACTCACGCCAGAAAAACTCCTTGCTGGACAGAAGTCACCCCTAATCGTGCAGATTTCATGCGGAACTTCTGTTCCCTTTAGAAAATCGTGGAGTCTCTTGAGATCCAAGATGGGCGAACATTACCGTTTGGTTTCAGAACTTCGAAGTGATTCAAGTAGAAACCACAAAACGTTTTGCCCTCTGGAACGATCACTCCTTGAGACAGAAAATGATCAAGAGTCTACAAGAGTTAAACATTTTGTGGATTGGCAGAGACATTGAGCCACAATGTTGCAGGCCCATTTGTCAACAATCTTCCCCTACCAATCTTCAATTAAGGGCGGCAAAGGTCCTCCACCTGAAATAGTTCCGGCTCACAGGGCTTTGTAGTCCATGTTTTTTTTTTCAGATCTGGGACTGTGGTTTGAGTTTGGGCTTGGAGCCTGAGGTCTGAGATGAGCGACATAAATGCACCTTGGAAGTATAAGGAGTAGCAAGCTGTTCAACCTAATGTTACGTACAAATGACCATTTTTAATGGTCTAGAAAAAAAAAAAAAAAAATTCAACCCGATTATTGTTAAACCGGCCTTGCCTACACACGATCGTGAAAAAAATGCTCTAGCAAAGCGTGGTGACATACAACACGTACGAAAGCACTATAAAGGGGAAGTTCCATTCGGATGGCGCCACCCTTGGGGCTGCTTTTGCTGATTTCGGGTTAGTAAAAGTTTGGTGAGAGACTATTCGCGCTTTTCAGTCTGTTACAGCGTGATGAATGTTCCATCTCCATTACAAATGCTAGTTTTACCAGAACAAGAGCTCCCATCTTATAACTTGCTTCTGCGCATGCACAGTATTTTCACGTCGTTAAAGCCTACACGCGACCATTTTTTAACCACACGAAAAATGCTCTGGAGCCCCCACACGATCGTTTTTAATGACATTAAAAAGAAAATTCACATCACGAAAACCGGCTGTGTGTACGTGGCATTAGGCTTTGCTTTTTGAGTGGCCTGTACTGAGATAAATGGCGTTTTTGATAAATACATTTAAACGCTATCCTCACTTACCGTGTTCTTGTGACACCTTTCCATAGCTCTCTGACGGGATAATTCATCCAGCTGTTTATCCAACGCTTCCTTCTGCTTGATCACAGTGAGATCCTGAGAAGCTTTGTCTTAGGAGAAAAATTAGAGATTGTAAGCTCCTGTGGGAGGACCTTCTCAAAAGGTATTTTTGTGCTGTAAGGCTGGATTCACACCTATGCAGTTTTGAAACTTTTTGCACTGTGCAGAATTGCAGTAGAGTCCATTTAACATGGTTTCCTATTGAACACCCTAACTTTAAGAGGGAAGTTTTCGGAAAAAAAGGTTTTCCACAGTCCCCTGCATATAACATGCAGGCACAGTTTACCCTCTATTTTCAGGGTAAAACGTGAGAGTTACACACACACACACTAATATATTTATATATATATATATATATATATATATATATATATATATATATATATATATATATATATTATATATATATATATATATATATATATATATATATATATACACACACACATATATACATACACACACATACATAGAGATTATTATATATATATATATATATATATATATATATATATATATAAAAAATAAAAAAAATTATTTATTTAATTGGGTTAAAGACAAACCAACATACAAGATAAAAATAAAATAAAAAAACTTTGGTTGTTCATTGGTATACATCAACAGGCAGTATGCTCCTACAATCAACACACGGCAATGTAACCATCACGTATGATAATTAAGTACAGAATTCAATCACCATCAGTGAGAACTTCATAGATCAACAGTGGAGATAAGCACATTGAAGAACATGGCACGACCAAGAAGGAACATTAAAATGTGTTCACTTTGGGGGATGGGTCAAAGGACTAGCCATCCATCTACCCCAGATTTTGTGGAATGTCTTAATCAGTTTTCGGAGTTCAAATGTAAGTTTATATAGCGGTACAGAATCATTAATTAACTTTAACCAGAGGGATTTCAGAGAAGTCTGTGTTCCCTTCCATGACAGCAAGATGTTTTTTTTTTTTTTTTTTACATAAAAATACAGAATGCAGAGTAGTCACTTACATTGTGACGGTATGTGTAGGTCCTAAAAATAGACTTGGGGATTTTTCCATGGGAGCTAGCCAGAATTTACAGCAATTTAGGTAGATAGATAATTTTAAGCGTGTTGGCCCTACCCATAAAGGTCCAAAGGCAAGTCCATTGATTGTTTGGTTTGCTCTTGAAGTCGAATAAGGGGTCTAGGTTATTAGCAATGTAGACAGATAGAGGCATCTGTACCATGACTCAGATACTTAAAGGAGGACACTACCTGTAGTCTGGACTACAGATGAATCTGGGGGATCGCAGCGTAACCGAAAAAGAAAAGAAATTGAAGTTATCCCAATTCACCCAGAAGCCAGAGTAATTGCCAAATGTAATAATTTTTGAAAGCAACACGTGGAATGACTCATGAGTATCAGCCAGGGTATCATCTGCATATATCGAAATTCGTTCCTCTATGGTGGCAATGGGCAGACCCTTAAGGGGGAGGAGCGAATGCGCACTGCAAGCGGCTCCAAAGCCAGAGCAAACAAGAGGAGTGACAACGGACACCCCTGCCTTGTGCCCCTAGTAATCAGGAAAGATTCAGCAACATATAAATTAACTTGGATGCGGGCTACTGGAGAGGTATATGAGAAGTCTTATCCATGCTATAACACTTGGGGCCAAACCCATACAGCTGCAACACCTGAAAGATGTGGCCATTCCACACTGTCAAAGGCTTTACAGGTGTCTAGGGATACGATGGCATGGGTGGGGGGACACCCATGTGGGTACTGTAAATTGTGGAACAGTCTGCGGATATTCATTCTAGTGGATCTGCCAGGTATAAAGCCTCCTTGGTCACTGTTGACCAAGGTTGCAACTACAGTATTCAAACAGTTCGCCAACACTTTGGCCAGGATTTTAACATCCACATTAATGAGAGATATCGCGCGATATGAATCAAATGCGAGAGGGTTCTTATGAGGTTTTAGAAGTATAATCATATCCTCCCGCATAATGGGAGAAGAGCTCCGACAGCTAGGGCTTTGTTATAAGTATATAAAAAAAATGGGCACAATAGATCTTAAAACTGAGCATACCATTCGGCTGGATATCCATCCAGACCTGGAGTCCTATGAGTTGGTAGCTGTGAAATGGCTGCAGCAATCTCTTCTGGGCTTTATTTCTTATTCAGATTTTCTAGCTGTACTCAGTCTTTGGAAAAGTTATAATGAAGGTGTAGATTTGGATACAGGAAGGCCTGATGACTAAATATATCTAAATCTTAATAAGGCATTTTATACAGTACCCCACAAATGTTTAAAATGACAAATGTAGTTATTTTTTTACATTGATGGTATTGTATATACCTGGAAAGAAAACTGGTTACAAGAGCGCATCCAGTGGGTAGTGATTAATGGCATATTTCCTGAATGGTCTAGAGTTGTGGCTGGGGTGCCCACGAGCTCTATCTTGGGACCAAGTCTATTTAACTTGTTCATAAATTAAATAGGCGGTTAGAATAAATAGTTCAATCTCAGTGTTTGCTGATGTTAAAAAAACTAGGTAGGGCAGGGACTTCAAAGTTGTACTTCAAGTACAAGACAACCTTATTAAAATAAAAAGGAGCGATTCATTTGGCAGATGATGTTTAACATTGAAAAATGTTAAGTTGGGGGCTAAAAATATGCAAGTTACCCAATAGGGGGAAAACCTCTATGAGAATTGAGGATTGAAAAGATCTGGGGGTCCTAGTAGATCACAGGATTAACCACTTAAGACCCGGACCAATACGCTGGCAAATGACCCAAGGGGTTTTTGCGATTCGGCACTGCGGCGCTTTAACAGACAATTGCGCGGTCGTGCGACGTGGCTCCCAAACAAATTTGGCGTCCTTTTTTTACCACAAATAGAGCTTTCTTTTGGTGGTATTTGATCGCCTCTGCGATTTTTATTTTTTGTGCTATATACAAAAATAGAGCGACATTTTTGAAAAAAAATCAATATTTTTTACTTTTTGTTATAATAAAAAACCAATAAACTAAATTTTAGTCAAACATTTAGGCCAAAATTTATTTAGCCACATGTCTTTAGTAAAAAAAAAAAATCGCATTAAAAAAAAAATTAGCTACCTAGCGGGAACAGCGACACTAATACAGCGATCAGAAAAATGATCGCTTAGTAACGCTGGCAATAGGGAGTGAAAGGGTTAACTAGGGCAGTGATCAAGGGGTTAAAACTTTATTGAGGGGGGTGGGGGGGCTACCCTGACACTAACACTGACTGACTGTCACACTGTCTGTCACACTGACACTAAATACAGTAATCATACATGTATGATTACTGCATTCAGTGACACTGTGACAGGGGGGAGGAGGGGGGGCGATCGCGGGGGTTAAATGTGTTTGTGTGTGTGTAAGTGTGCTGTTTGGTGCAGACTTACTTGTAGTGTGGTGATCTCTCCTCAGCGGCGCTTGAAACAAACGCCGAGGGAGAGATCACGTCGCTTCCTCCTTCCTGTGTTTACACAGGAGGAGGAAGTGACAGGGCGGGCGGGCGGGCGCGCGCATTGGCTGGGAGCGATCCGGAGGGGGCGGATGAAAACGGATAGCCGCCCCCACTTGTCGGATCGCTCCTGCAGCCGCACGGACCGCCGCATGTACGGGTGGGGGGGGGGTCCAATCGGACCCCCGATCCCCCCCAAGGCACCAACGTATATATACGTTGATGTGCCTGTCGGTGCCATTCTGCCGACGTAAATGTACATGCGGCGGTCCTTAAGTGGTTAACAATAGCACGCAATGCCAAGCTGCAGCAAGCAAGGCAAGCCTATTTTCATACACCATGAGACACAGAGTTAGGTTAATATTCATTACCTACTGGGCAGCCATCAAACCTTATAAGGCAGCCCACAGTACACTGCGGCCAAAAGCCGAATTCTCACTGCTCGAACATCAACCTGAAAAATTTTTGTGAACGTATGCACTGAAGACCAGGTAGCAGCCTTAAAAATATGAGCCACAGATACCCGATGACAAAAAGCACAGGAGGTTTCTATACCCCTGGTAGAATGAGCCCTCACCCATTCCAGACCATAGACCTGACAATAGACAATGAAAGCTGCCTGCCTCTTCTTGGGTCCTCTTGGTAAAAAAAAAAAAAAGAAAAAAAGTCTGATCCTCGGATCTCCGCAGATCTAGACAAATTAACCTTGACCGTCCGGACAACATCCAAGGAATGCAGGCTCTTCTTCGGCTGAACGAGGCTGAGGGAAAAAAGAAGGCAAATGAATGTCCAGATTTAAAAGAAAGACTGACACCACTTTTGGCAAAAAGAAAGGAACAGGTCGTAACATGACCCTGTCGTGGTGAAGGATCAAGTATGGTTCCCTGCACAAAAGGGCCACCAACTCGACACCCTTCTAGTCGAGGTGATGGTCATCAGGAAGGCTAGCTTGCGTGACAACAAGTCTAATGGGATTTCCTTGATAGGCTTAAATGGTTGTTTCTGGAACACAGACAGGACAAAGTTCAAGTCCTAAGAACACATAGGTGACCTAATGGGGGGGGGGGGGGGGGGGGCAAACAAGTTTCCCACTGCATAAAGGTTCGGACCAGAGCAAGGGAAGCTTAAGGCCTTTGGAAGAATACTGACAGGGCCAAAATCTGGCTTTGGAGTACAATCAGAGGTCAATCCAATTTCCACAGCGGACTGTAGAAAATTAAGAATTCTCCCAATCACGCATTTCCGAGGATGCCATTTTCTGGCTTCACACCAAGCATGATAGATCTTCCTTGTGACAGCCTTTTTAGCATTCACTAGGGTAGACACCACTGGTCCCGAGATGCCACGGTCATTTAACACCCTGGCTTCAATAGCCATGGCATGAAATATAGAAACTGGAAATTGGGATGGAATATAGGACCTCAAGACAGTAGATTGGGGGTGATGTAGAAGCGTCCATGGCCCATCTATTGTCGGTCTCACAATCTCCAAATCCTGCTCGGCAGATGTGGTAGAAGAGGGATCGGAGGGAAAGCATAAACCCCGAAGTACTGGTTCCATGGAACTACCAGAGCATCTGCTTTGATTGCCAGAGGATCTCTTGGTTGAGACACAAACTGCTGTAGCTTGTTAAACCTGGAAGCCAGTAGGTCAACCTTTGGCCATCCAACGCTGGCAAATTTCCTGGAACACCCCTGGGTGTAGGGACCATTCCCCCGGAACGATCTGCTGGCCGATGAGATAATCTGCCTTCCAGTTCTCTACTCCCGGGATATGGACTGCTGAAAGAATTGGCATATATTCCTCTGCCCAGGCTAGTATGTGGTTCACCTTCAGAGCTAAACTCATGGTATCGCCTTGGTGGTTTATATAGGCCACTGCAGTGGCATTAATCGCACTGAACCCTGATAGGGCAGTCCTGAAGCTCCACCGTCCAGGACCGTAGGGCCAGACATACTGCACATAACTCCAGAACGTTGATAGGCAGGATCTATTCTTTCCTTGACCATTTCCCCTGAGCCGTGAGTCCCTCTAGGGTCACCGCCCTGCCTGAGAGACTGGCATCTGTAGTCTGTACTCTCCAAGTTACCGGGAATTTTTCCTTTTGCAGGTTCTGATCCTGCAACCACCCATTTAGACTTAAAGCGAGCCCGGGGAGATAACATTGGATAATCCAGGGCTTGTCCTCTATTCCAAGCCAACAAGATGACTTGTTGTAAAGGCCTGAAATGGAACTGGACATAGGGCAGTCCATCCATGGAGAACACCATACTCCCTAGAAAACTCAAACAGAGCCAAATGGAGGGTTGTCTGGTGCCCCTTATCTGATGCACCCGATCCTTCAAGGGAAAGATCCTTACAGGTGGCAAAAATACCCTTGTTTGGACCGGATCTAGGATCAAACCTAAATACTTTAGACTTTGAGCTGGTCTTAAGGCTGGCTTATTGGTATTTATGATCCAGCCTAAGCTAGGCTTTTTCTGGTCCTGGTCTTGCCCTGGGCTCTAGTACCCACTTGTCCAGAGATGTATCTTGTAAGCCCCACTTATCTTTTTTTGAATGTGAATACAGCATGATGTCTGATGTCTAAGGGTTGCATGAGTTTAGTCTGCCTAGGGCAGCAAAAAACCTAAATACACCTCTGCTCTTGTCGGCGGAACTGCCTGGGCACTGAGACACTTGGGGTACACCTGGTGCTTTTCTTCACAGGAAGTAGCGAACTCTTCCCTCAGGAAATCTTTTGAATATGTTTGTCCAAATGATCACTAAATAAAGGTTAACCGTGAAAGGGGAAACCTGCCAATAACTTCTTGCAAGAAGCTCGGCTGACCAGTTAAGCCTTAAAAGTCTGCACATATGCACAGACATGAGAGCCAAACGAGAAACCTGCTGTACTGAATCCTTCAAGGCGTCAACAGTAAAACACAGCGCTCGAGGAATAGCAGTCTTATATTCAGCCACATCATCCTCCCGGTTTGGCCTGTCAGAAAAGGAAGCCTTTAATGACTCCAATTTCTTGTCAACGGGGTCTTTTAAGCCCTTGTGTGTTATCTACCAGACGTTCTTAATTTCTTATTCAAGGAAGAGACTACTGCATCTATGGCTGGCTTGCTCCACTTCTTAAACTTGTCATCCATGGGATAGGAAACCTTTTAGGAGGAACAAAAATCCTGTCAGGATGTTCCCAATCAGCAAACACTGCCTGTTCCAACAGAGAATGTAAGGGGAAAGCCTGCATGGCCTTCAGAGGCCTCAGGGACCCCAAAGAGGACCAAGTAACCTCTAAGAGGCAACTTAAAGCGGAGTTCCACCCTTAAAATCACTTTGTTTCATTACATCCAGCATACTGGCGTCAGCGCCAGTATGCTGTTTTTTTTTTTTAAATGCACGTACTTACTTTATATAAAATCATTGAATTCCAGGCGCACCGCGGAATGTCGCCACTATAAGGCGTCACGCCTTCCGGAAACAGCCGATTAGCATTCGGCTTTTCTCGGCGCCTGCGCACAGACCCAGGAGCTGACTGCGCAGGCGCCGAAAATAGCCGGTCCTAGTTCGGGTTTTTTCGGAGGGCGTGACGTGGCTATATACGGCGCCTGCGCAGTCAGCTCCTGGGTCTGTGCGCAGGCGCCGAGAAAAGCCGAATGCTAATCGGCTGTTTCCGGAAGGCGCGACGCCTTATAGTGGCGACATTCCGCGGTGCGCCTGGAATTCAATGATTTTATATAAAGTAAGTACGTGCATTTAAAAAAAAAAAAAACAGCATACTGGCGCTGACGCCAGTATGCTGGATGTAATGAAACAAAGTGATTTTAAGGGTGGAACTCCGCTTTAAAGGCAGAACGAACCATATCAGCAAAAGTCTGAATTAAAAGCCTCTGCAACAGAGGCAGACATCAACTAGATATCTTGTCCAGATTTCTCAGAAGCAGCCATCCGCCAGGCCCTCCACAGAATCCTAAACCTTTAGCTTTTTACCATCCTCAACCCATTCTTGCTCCAAACTAGGAGGCTCTGGGGAGGGGGATCCGTCGCGCTTCTTGCCACATTACGGGATGGAGGCAATCATGCCAGAAATCCTGTGCTCTAACCAGGCTAGGGCCGAGGACAGTTCGTTCATGGTAATAAAGGGTGAAGCAGCAGCATTGACTGTAGGCACAATACCAGATAGGTGCAGCGGCTCAGATTGCCCTAAAGCCTCTGGTCCTTCAGGGGATACAACACTAGGGATAAGACTAGGTTCATCAGGAACTACCGATGACATAGGTGTGCCCTTCCCTGTAGTGTTAGTCCTGCTCCTCTATTTTGAAGAAATTTACAAGCCACATAAATAGTACCTGGGTGTAGTATGAACACACCTCAGAAGGGGGACCCTTTAATAGGGCTCACCAAGCCCCTATGAAACAATTCTTCTAAGCACCTTTAGCCTGCCAAGCAACATCTGGTGACTCACATGACCCGGGTAAGTAGAAATGAACCGCTGCAAATGCCTTTTTCAGAGCCTGCTCTGTGTCCCACAGCTACCTTCTGGAAGCACCACATGCTTGGCATACAAAGCTTAAATAAGATGCACAGAACGTTCTGTGCATGCGTGCGCACGCAAGTGGTCTCTGCGAACTGGTGCATCTGTATTCGCGTATGGTGCGAATGTTCGTGCACCCAGATAAAGGCTACGGTGCATGTGCGTCTTTGCAAAGCCGTGTGCACCATGGCCGCCAAACAAACTGCCGAGCACAGCAGTGCTCTTGCAAATGCACGTGCAACATGGCAAACCAAGGCAAAATGGCACACCGTCAGGGGCTATTATACAGGTAAAAAGTTGCAAACACCCACAGTTAGCCCAAAACTCCCCCGTATGGTCACCGCACACAGGTGTCCAGGCTCTAGCTAGCTTGACTGATTGTTACAATCACTGGGACACCCCACAATAAGTAAAATAAGGGCTTTCACGTACCCGTCCAGGGACAGAGCAGCTTAGAAACTAAGGGGTGGATTCACGTACATCAGCGCATCTTTGTGCGGGCGTTGCGTATCTTCTTTACGCTACGCCGCCACAGCGTTGAGAGGCAAGCATGGTATTCACAAAGAAAATGCGCTCAACGTTGCGCCGGCATAGCGTATAGTTGTCGGTATTAGCCGACGTAAGTCAAAGTAGGTGGATGAATATTAGCCTAACTCTGTGTCCCATGATGTATGAAAAAGACAGTATATTTCTACCTGTACAAAACCCTGGTTTAGCCACATCTTAACCACTTAAGCCCCAATTGCGCGGTCATGCAACGTGGCACCCAAACAAAATTTGCGTCCTTTTCTTCCCACAAATAGAGCTTTCTTTTAATGGTATTTGATTGGCGATTTTTTTTTTGCGCTATAAATGGAAAAAGACCGAAATCTTAGAAAAAAAAATGATATTTTCTACTTTTTGTTATAAGAAAAATCTAATAAACTAAATTTTAGTCAAACATTTAGGCCAAAATGTATTCAGCCACATGTCTTTAGTAAAAAAAAAAAAAAAAACGCAATAATAATAAAAAAATAAAATAATAGCTACCTAGCGGCAACAGTGACGCTAATACAGCGATCAGAAAAATGATCGCTTAGTGACAATGGCAATAGGGAGTGAAAGGGTTAGCTAGGGCGGTGATCAAGGGGTTAAAAACTTTATTAGGGGGGGTAGGGGGCTACCCTGGACCTAACACTAACTGCCTGTCACACTGACACTAAATGCAGTGATCAGTAAATATATAATCACTGCAGTCAGTGACAGTGTGACAGGGGGCTGATCCGAAGGGGTTAATGTGCCTATGTGTGTGGTGTCAGTGTAGTGTTGGTGCGACTCATTTGTGATGTCAGTTCAAAAATAGGGAACGGGGAAACATTTGTGATGTCTTCTCTCCTCTCGGCGGATTGAAAATACCGCTGAGAGGAGAGCTGACATCACTTCCTCTGCCTGTGTTTACATTATACAGGCAGAGGAAGTGCACTGCAGGGAGGGAGCGATCCGGAGGGGCGGACAAAAACAAAGAGCCGCCCCCTCATCCCGGATCGCTTCTGCAGCCACGGGGTCCGCCGCAAGTACCGGGGGGGAAGGGGGGTCCGATCGGACCCCCGACCCACGTCTAGGCAGGGACGTACAGGTATGTCAATGTGCCTGTCCGTGTCATTCTGCCGACGTAAATGAAAATGCGGCGGTCCTTAAGTAGTTAAAGTGGTTGTAAATGCACAAGGTTTTTTATCTTCATACATCTATGCATGAAGGTAAAAACCCTGTGTGCAGCAACCACCTCCAGTCCCTCCTAATACTTACCTGAGCCCCTTTTCATCCAGCGTTGTCAACGAGAGCTTTGCCTCTCTCCGGGGGCTTGCACTCTTGATTGGCCTTTGCAGCAGCGGGAGCCATTGGCTCCCACTGCTTTTAATCACAGCCAGTGAGCCTATCAAGACACAGAGGGGGCAGGGCAGGGCCGAGCTGTAGATCCGTGTGAGAATGGACACACAAAGCCAAGGGTCGGGAGCGTGCCTGCATGACTGCACCCACAGCAAGCTGCTTGCTGTGGAGGCACCCGGCAGGAGGGAGGGGCCAGGAGCACCAGTGTGGGACCCAAGAGGATCCGGGCTGTTCTGCAAAACAACTGCACAGAGCAGGCAAGTATTACATGTTTTTTTCTTTTAAAATAACAAAGTCTTTAATATATCTTTAAGTATGTGGTCCAGTTTTGGTCACCAACCCATAGAAAATATATCCTTAAACCGGAGAGACTCCAAAGAAGGGCAACACAGCTAATAAGAGGGCTCAAGGACCCAATTCATTAGGAGCAACTACAAACCTTAAACGTAGTCTCTCTGTAAAAGATTCACTTAGCAGGAAATATGATTGCAGTACACAAATCCTTAAAAAAAGTCACAATCTTCAAAAGAAAACTAATCTAAGGAAGACATTCAGGCACAAATTTTGATTTCAACGAGAAGGGGTTCCAACTTAAAAATGTTTATGGGGTTCTTTACGGTTAGGTAAGGTTGTGGATTTCCCTTCGACAGCTGGCGGTGGCTGTACACAAGGTACAGGTACAGGGATATTGAAAATGGTAGCGATACAAAGACACACACACACAAAGACACACACACAAAGACACAAACAAAACGCGCACAGGTTGAACTGGATGGACCAGTGTCATTTAACCTTACTAACTATGCGACTATAATGCTCTCTGAGGCCCCGTACACACGACCGAGCTTCTCGGCAGAATCCAGCGAGAAGCTCGCTGGGATCCATATTCTGCCGAGAAGCTGGATCGTGTGTACGTTTTCGCCGAGCAAACTGACGAGCGAGGCGTCGAGCCAAAATAGAGAGCAGGTTCTCTATTTCCTCGACGGGCCATCGGGACTAATGGCTCGACACCTTTTTCGACAGCCTGGTCGACGAACTCGACGGCCGGCCGAGAACCTCTTCGGGCGACGAGGTTCTCGTACGTGTGTACGCGGCCTGACAGATCCTGCCGTATTACTCCACACTGTGGCCTTTATTTCATGCTTAAAATGTAGATTACAGTGTAGTGCACATGATGTCCCATGAACTTCACTCTGTTTAATGCTGTAGAGAACTTGATGATAGTTGGCGGAGAGGCCAGTCGCAAGACTGACAGGTCATGCGACTGGGCTTGCCTCCTCCCAGCAATTTTTTTGTTTTAGTGCTGCTTGGCTTTCATTCAGTGTCCTGAAGCAAGCAGAGCACAAAAAAAAAAAAAAAAAAAAAGAAAAAAAAAGTATTTTGAAAGTGGCAGTATGGCCATAAAGTGGCCTTAAAGCGGTTGTGTCCTTTGCTTCGTTTAAATCGACAATACTATTAAAAGTGAGATTGCAATGTGTTTACCTTTCAATGGATTCTCATCTGCAGTTTAGTGAAATGACGGGTGGTCGGGGGCACTCTTGTTCTGGGAGGACGTCATATGATGCAGTCATTATTGCTGCACATGCGTGCCCGGTGATCGGTGGTGCGCTGTATCCCTCAGACAGCGCATGACCGATCACAGTAAACCGCCTATGACGTAGGCTATTTACCATGGGATCAGCTGTGTCCATTCACAGTGTAAACAGGAAATGCCCGTTATCGGCATTCCTCTCCTTACACTGACAGCGAGTGAAGAGAGGAGAGCCAGTAAGCATCATTCCTCAGTGGGGACATCTGCACGGATAAATCAGTGAAGCCCCATCGGTGATGCCCGTCAGTGCCACCTATCAGTGCCACCCATCGGTGCTACATATTAGTGCCTCCTCATCAGTGCACATCTGTGAAGGAGGAACAAAAAAAAAAAAAAAACGTTTACAACATTTTAGAACTAAGAAAACCCCCTATTTTTCGTTTAGCAAAAAATAAAAAAATAAAAACGCAGTGGTGAATAACCAGGAGAGACACAACCATCTTTTACACTGCATTCATGGGAAGCTCCTGCAAACATCAGCTCAACACAGTCTGCCATTTAAAAGAAGGGGGATGTCAATCCCCATATTTCTCCTTGTGTTGGCATTAGTCCATTAAGATCAAGGAGGATTGCAGGCGACAGGGAGTGCTTCAACAAGTCATACTAAGCTTGAATGATTAGTGCTGGGGATACTTATTGAATTTATGGATTTTTGTTTTTCAAGTTTACAATCATTTTAAAGCCAGTTTTCTTGCAAACGTATCACCATGGCACTCACTGATTCTGTAGTTCACTTGGCAGTCCAGACTAAATTTCACAACGTCCGAAGAAATGGTCTTCTCGAAACCCAACCTGACCAAGTTAATGTCACCACAGTTTCCTTGAAACACAAGAAACAAAAAAAGAAGTAGGACTTAGTTTCACTGAACAATAAAAGGCAATTGGAATCTCTGGGTGTGCAGCCATTTCTTTTCTTCCATTACGGGTCTAAAACCAGGTGGACAGTTCCCATGGAGAGATTAAAGCATCCCCTGTTCCTGTTTTAGCTGCAGATAAGAGACATAAGGTCCTCTTTGTGACATCCTTCACTTGCAATGCAGCTTCTGAAATGTACTTAAAGTGGATGTAAACCCTCAAATATACCCAGTGAAGTGAACAGCCTCATATGATACACAGGGTTGAAACAAATCCACAAATTCTCCTACATAAGTTTTACATTTATATCTGCTGTCAACTTTATATAGTGTTTAGAAAGTTCAGATCTTGTTAGATTTTTTTCTTCCTGTTCAACACTGCAGTGAAGCCTGGGTCTACAGCCAAAACAGCTGATTGGAGGAAAGGCACACACCTTCTCTCCTCATAGGTAGAGAGACTTTCAGAGCTGATCCTTGACTAGTTCAAGGCTCTGCTAATTTATAGCAACCTTCCCAACACAAAACTCTGGCTGCTTTCATATGCATTGGAGAACTTGTCAGAAGTCAGACTGATAAAAGAAGAACAGAGCAGGAGACAGCTACGGGACATAGTGCTTTGATGAGAGATAAGAAAATACTAAAAATATATGTGCCCATCTCAAATTTCATGAATTGCATTTACATCCACTTTAAGTGCAGGAACGTCACATCCACATTCAGAAGATACAAGTTGTAAGGCATTGGCTTCTGAAGGAATCTACCTTATACAAGACGTTCGGGAATACAAAAGATTAACAATGATACTCATCTAGATGGTTGCATCACTGATCCCAACTACAGCTGTCCCCCGCCGGCTGTACACCAAGACCTGACCGATCAAAGATCGCCGATCAGCCTGTATAGTTGGGATCTTTTTAGAGCCTGGACCGGCTGAGTGACATCAGCCGACAGCAGGTTTTAGCCTTTAGAGATCAACTCAAGTAGCAGTATCGGAGCCCCTCAATGAAAAAAAAACAATTGTTTCTCCGAGAGGTGGTCATAGCTAGTTTACCTAAAATATTAGTCCATCATTTGTCGACAGTCTCCTAATCTTGTTCAAGAGGGCACAAGCAGCTATCACTGGTGGTGCTGGTCAGGGGAAGCAAAGTCTGTATCTAGTATAAAAGAGGACTAATATATCCCTCCATCTACACAAACGAGGTGAGTGAAAGCAGCCCCATCACCAGGACATTGTATTCCCACCGTGAAACACAAAACGCTATCAGAATACACAGAATTTCTGCAGCTGCTGATCCACAAAAGTTTTTCACTGCATCTGTTCAACAGAACTAAAACGCCCCAGCATGAGCAAAACAGATTTATAAACTATAACTAGAGGACCATTTATAGAAGCAATGATGAGCATTTGACGCATTTTTCCCCTTTTCACAATATCATCATTTTAGAATGTTCCTTTACCACTGACAGGCTACGTCGATTTGCTGTTCTCAAAGCCAATCTGCTCCGTTACAAAACTAGAAATATCTACATACAGCCAGCTGAGATATGCCTACCCAGAGTATTCTTCTTATCACGACATTTTTCCTTAAACTCCAATATGATCTTCTTCATCAGATCATCCAGGGCAGCGTTGGATGGGGCACACACAAGTACTCGATTTCTCTTGTTCTTGGCATTGAAGTTCTGATCTGTAATATTACTCTGTAGAGGCAAGACAAGATCACTGTTATGGTTTTTAGAAAAGGTCTATAAATTTATGAAAAAAATAATGCATAATAGTTAATGAAAATCATATCACTGCTTGTGCAGCTCTACCTTAAAAGTCAAAAATCCAATTATTTTTTAAAAAACACACATTACGGGAGAAGTAATTAAGTAAGTAGCTTGAAGCTTCTGGGCCCCAATGCAAAAGTTGACCTGGCCCCGCCCATTACCACCCACCACTTCCACCGTGCGTGCAGATACACCCACCGCACTCCAAGATACTCAAAGTGGCTTAAGAGTTTTGAGTTTCCCTTTACATCAGAGGACAGGGATTACCGCTGGAGAATCAGAGGACAGGGACCGCTGGCAGAGCTACTTTCCCACCCCAGTACTGTATACAGCTCCCCCACACACTACACGTGGCTAAAATCAAAATTCCTTTACACACAGTCTGTCAGTCTTCACAGGCTGTTTCTGGCTTTTGTGTTGCCCTTCTGACCTGTGAAATTCTCTGGTCAGAACGGAAGATCATGGCCAACTGGCTGTTTTGTAAAGGAATGCGATTTCAGCCCTGCAGAGGAGGAACAGTATAGAGTGCTTTAATGGGAAAGGAGCTCAGCAGCTGGGCATAGTATCCAGGGCAGAGGGGGTGGTCAGGGGGCTTCAACCTAGATCAGGGAGGACGAAGCCATAAAACACAACAGCTTAATAGAAGAGGCCCATACATCTGAAGCTGGAAACGACGGGGCCTGGACATCCGCCTGGTAAAAATATATATAGATATATATATATATATATATATATATATATATATATATATATATATATATATATATATATATATATATATATATATATATATTTATTTATTACACACACATACACATATACACACACACACACACGTGATGTCCCATAAATGACACATTCCCCGCTTTAAAAATGTGTTTATAAAATGACCATATTTATCGGCGTACAACACGCACCCTAATTTTAGGAGCGACATTTAAGGAGAAAAAAATAATAATTCACAGCCCCTTTTACAGTCCCCCCTTCCCCAGTACACAGCCCCCCATACAGTATAAGGCTGCATTCACACCTAGGCGGCGACATGAAATCTGCGTTTTGTCCCCGCGATTTGCAGCGACAAGCCGCTCCTTGTTTTTCGCTGGAGGGGTGATTTTAGCATTGTCGGCTATGCCCAAACGCCGAAGACGCCTGAAAAAAAGGGTCCGGGACTTGTTTTGAGCTTTAGGCGTATGGCGTAGAGATGTGAACCATTTCCATAGCCGACAATGTAAATTCACCCCTCCAGCGTATTTCAGGCTGCTACAGCGTCGGGCGACAAAACACCTAGGTGTGAATTCAGCCTAAAGCTCCCCTCCACATGCAATCCCAGGAGACCCGCAGTCTCCTGGGACAGTGCTGCCAGTATTCTCTGCAGTTAAGAAAAAAATAAAATAAATCACTGCCAGCCCCTTCCATACTGCTTCTCCTGTGTCACTCATTGTAAAATAAAGCTTCCATATAACGCAATAGCTGTTTTTTTCCCACGGACCTGGTCACATGACTGCTCTCTCTGATGTTACATAGATTGTCTTGTGTTTGCTCTCCAATCTAAAGCTAGGAGGAGAGCAGCCAGGAATAAAAAACAGAGCTATCGAGATATTTATGTAACCTTTGATACAACTGAAGAGCCATGACAGCTTTGCATTTAATTGTACAATTCTATGTACCTCCATGAGAATTCTATAGAGCAGGCCAACAATAGTCTTGGATTTTCCAGTGCCAGGAGGTCCATAGATCATACATATTCTTGGCAATCGGGGGTGCTGTGTCACCATAGCATAGGCATTCTCAATGGCGTTTCTTTGGTCACTGTTGTACTCTCTCGAAATGGGAAGCTGAGAAGGAGAATAAAATTAGGATTTTGTACCACAAGAGCGAGAGCGATTTTGATAAAAATTCAGAAAAGGTTTTGCATCTCTAAGGAAAGTAAATGCATGTGTTCTCCTAGGACTCTAGCATGCTGGGAGTGGCAGAGGTTATAATAGGCTGTGCTTACATCTTTTTGCTTGCCAGTGTCCAATCTCCTGAAGGCAGCAGCATAACCCAATATACCAAAACTTCACCCCAAGTCCCTTAAAGTGGTTATGAAATCTGAGCAAAGTACATAGATCTCTAGTGCTTGTCATTTCTCTCTGGTGCTTTGTTCCTCTCATCAGCACGTGTCACTTCTGAAAAGTTTTCAGACACATTCGATACATTTCTGAAGGAGGTATATCAGAACAGAGCTGGACTATTCAGAACACAGCTCTGTATGTTCCTTTGTTGTTGGGCTGCGTCCCTTTCCTCCAATCAGTTCACACACACAGCTATCCACCCCCCCCCCCCCCCCACCCTGTGATACTGACAGATGCAGAAAGATTTTATCACAAATCTGCAGTTTTGAATGCATGTAGAGAAGAGAATACTGCAGATAAACATGTAAAACTTATGTAGGGAGATTGGTTTCATCTCTGTATATCACCTGAGGCTATTCACTTCAAAGGGTATATGCTAGCGTTTACAACCACTTTAATGTAAAATAAATACAGTTTGTATATATGGATTTACTGGGTCACTAAACGTCAGTAGTATGGTCACCAGATTCTTATAATCTGCAGAGTCTTTGATGCCAACTTCTTTTTAACTATTAGTACAAACAAGGAAAAAAAACGTGACTTACCAAATTGCCCTGGTTTTCAAGTTTATTTCGTGGAAGGAAATCATTTGGGGTAGGACAGATAATAGGCTTAAATAAAGGGTTCCTCTGCAGCTGCGTCATAGCTTTGTACTGCCTCTGAGTAGTTATCAAGCTGCCAATCACTACACACTGTACTTGTTGCTTGCAGTACGGCAAAAGATTTATATAGGTGTGAATGCTCAGCTCACACAGTGTGTACTGCTCCTTCTCCACTGCAAGACGGTACAAAGAATGCATTAATGTCACAGGTTAAGCAGGATATCAGCAACACATTCTAACAAGACTGACTGCTCGGTACTTACAGGTCTGTGTGTATTGAGTGCGCATAAAACGGGACACATGACCAGTGTGGTAAGTTATGGGTCCTTGTGACTCACTCTCTTCTCTGGGCGATGTGCCTGGAGGCTCAGGCACTAGCAGGAATACAAGATCGCCTTCTTTTGGGAGCCACTGCATATTCAAATCCACATTTCGAATCAAGACTGTTGGAATAAATACACAAGTTTGATAAGCATATGGTTTACAGGTATAATATCTAAAATGGGTAAAGAACAGTGTCAGACTGGGTGCATTCTCTTGATAGTGAACTGCAGCATTATTTGTTTACTCATAAAATGTATTTTTTTCTGTAGTTTGCTAGGGAACACACAATTTGGCACTAAGAAAGCATATGGATGGTTCTACAGGACATAACCCTCTCCACTCGAAGTTAACCTCAGGTGTAGCCAACTGTTGAATGTAAGGTCATGTAAGGTTTGCCTTTTATCACAGGCAACAGGTCTGACCACTATGAACTTAATATACATGTGTCTCCAAAGGAACCATTGAAGAAGGGGATTTTACCGTGATTACAAAATAACTTTTTTTTCTAAGCGTTCATTTGGCGATATCTGCCCGTAGCACTGAGACTAGAATTAAATCGGGTGGCGCAATACCACAGCAGAAACAGAGACTCTGGATATCAAGGGGGCTGCATCCAGAGTGGCATCACACACATATACAAGGCCCTGACCAACTGGTAGGCCAATTTTGAAGCATGACATGCTGGGTATCAATTTACTCAGCGCAACATTATCTTTCTCAATATAGAAAAAAATTGTGCTAACTTTACTTTTTTTTTTTTTATTATTCAAAAAGTGTTTTTTCCCCCCCAAAAAATATTGCTCTTGTAAGATCACTGCGCAAATACAGTGTGAGAAAATTCTTGCAACAAGCGCCATTTTATTCTCTAGTCTAGGGTGTCTTAAAATATAATTTGGAGGTTCCAATGACATTTTCTATAAAAAAGTTTTTAACTTGTAAAACAAGTTTGAAAAATACGTCTGGTCATTAGGCAAGCACAATGTTGGAACCAAAAGACCAGTTGCACATTTGCTTTTTTTGACAGCAGGCATTTGGAGAAGTAAATATTTTCACATTTTAAAAACGGTTGCATTGTGAAAATTAAGCAAATGCAAGATTTAAACTATCTCACCTTGGAATTCTCCTCTGTTCATCTGGTTTTCACTGTAAAATTTTTGCAAGTGAAGCTTACACAAGTAAGAAGTCAGTGAAGGTTGTTTTAATGCCCATTCCTGTGCCAGCTGTTGGAGAAAAAAAAGGGTCACAAAAAATAAATTAAATTTTTTTTTAAAAAGTTTATACCTCACTGTAGCTTATTAAATGTGCAATGTATTAAAAAATTGCAACCCCTGTGCTATCATGGGATGGAACAATCCAGAAAAATTATTTAGAAGTACATTCCCACAGAGACCCGATACAACTTTAAAGCAAACCTGTCTGTTCTCCCCTTCCCCCGCACCACATATTCACCTGTCCTTTACTCACCTGCTGTTCTGCTTAGCTGGCAGGAGCAAAGGCTGTCAAAATACAATAGCTACAGAGATTCATCCATACCCACTGTCCAGCGTGGATAGAGAAGAGATTTATTCAGCTTGCAGGATAAACAAAAATTAAAGAAAAAAAAAATATGTGCATTGGTGGCTTAAGTCTGGATCAAATCGGAACTTGCGCAAGGCAATCTTTCTTCACTCCTAGAAGCTGAACAAACCAACAACTATCAATATTCAGAGGATCTAAAAGGGCCCACTGTCTTCTGGGGAGCCTTTGTGTGGAACACAACACCTTGAATAGAATGCCAATTTAAAATGCATTCCTACGCCAGAAGATCTCCAAATTATATACTTTGGGCTTTACTGTTGAGCGATTTCCCCACTTTGCTCTCTTCCATCATATTAAAAAAAAATAGGATTTTTAATAACAGCTTACCTGTAAAATCCTTTTCTTGTAGTACATCACGGGACACAGAGCAGCATAGTCATTACTATGTGGGTTATATTCTCACCATCAGGTGCTGGACACTGGTGTAATTGGACAAGAAGTTCCCTCCCTATATAACCCCTCCCATACTGGGAGCTCCTCAGTTTTTGTAGCAAAGCAATGAGTGTCTCAACATCCCCAAACAAGAGGGGCAATGCCAACTGAGGGGAGGGAGACACAAACTACGCAGACTGCCCTCAGACATGAGGACCTATAATGCTGCCTGCAGCATACTGCGCCAAAAAAGCTGCATCCTCTTGCCGTCCTACGTTCACCCGATAGGGCAGTGACGACGAACCCCGGCACCCCAGAACCACACCCCCCCCCCACGCCCACGCCCACCGCAGCGCAGTTGAGCACCACGGGAAATGCAGCCCCAAAACACCCGGGGCGCCAAGGCCCGCCACCACCGCGACAGGAGATATCGAACGCAAGCACAGACGACCAGATGCAGTTTTGCAAGTCTGAGTCCTAAAGGCTTAGTAATTCATCGCGCTTTAGCGCTTACCATCCTGGTAGGGAGCCCCTCAACAAGAAACATGGGGAATCTCACCCTTTAAAAACACAAGCCTGAATAATAACCCGATGAATCAACATTGAAAATAGTTGAATTAGATGCTGCCTGCCCCACCCTGGGGCCTCCTGGTAGCGCAAAACATCATTTTTCCGTATCCGAGCAGCTGCTCCAGATAGAGAGAGAGAGAGAGAGAGAGAGAGAGAGAGAGAGAGAGAGAGAGAGAGAGAGAGAGAGAGAGAGAGAGAGAGAGAGAGAGAGAGAGAGAGAGAGAGAGAGAGAGAGAGAGAGAATAGGCGATACCCATAATCCCCTATATGGAAGGCCTACCGACGGACCACGTCCCGTAGGTACCTCCGCTTACCTTTCCATGCTGCAGGGTATTGCAAAGCAAGAGGCCCAGCCTTCACCCCTCACCGTGGGCTTCGCCTTTAGACCTTCAGGGACTGGGGTCCATTGCAGGTCACCTCTGCCCTGGACCTATATAGCACCCTGGCAACAGAAAAACATTTGGTCTTTGGTACGACCAATGTTCTGGAACCCAGGGTCCAGCCCTCCGAAGAGAGGCATTATAGGCAAAACCTCGTTCTTCGTACCAAGGCCCGGGTACCGTCCACTTTGGCTATGCAGCACCTTGGACGGATCCAGATTTATGGAGGCTTTTTACATCCAGCATGGATCCCTCCAGCAGAGCTCCTAAGAGCACATGTTCACTCGTGACCAACACCTTAGACACTGATGAAAAAACTGAGGAGCTCCCAGTATGGGAGGGGTTATATAGGGAGGGAACTTCTTGTCTAATTGATTACACCAGTGTCCAGCACCTGATGGTGAGAATATAACATAGTAATGACTATGCTGCTCTGTGTCCCGTGATGTACGATAAAGAAAAAACAGTTTTGCGTTTTTTTTAATTTAAACTCCCCCCCCCCCAATACAAGCCTTAACGTTCCTCTTATCCTCTGTGCTGCTCCAAAAAAAATACTAGCATCAGAATCTAATACATACACCTGTTTTTTTTTTTACATACACACACACACACCTGTGGTGAGAAGTGAGGCTTCAGTTGTGTCCCTGGGGAGCAGGAGAGGTCCTTGGTTGGAGGTGGACAGGGAGAACTGTGTGATGTTACATAATGAGTGGCATGGTTGGATCTTGTTCATCTTGTATGTTTAATTTTTATGCATAGTTTTAATAATTTAAGGATTTTACACCATGTATGACTTCCGGTCCTATCACTCTCTTGATCGGGAAGTGAGGGGTTCTCCTAAGCGGAGAAGGATCATTTCTCTTAAAAGATGTAAAGTGCTTGGGACCTATTTAATAATACATATTAATGTGGGTCATATACTGTATGCAAGGCAAGTCCCTGATCAAAGGACTAGGAGTGCATGTGGTGGAGTTTGAATGTCCTTTTATCCACTGTAATAAAAGTGTACTACACTCAGAGGCATGATGTGCTTATCTAGCACAAGTAGCTTGTTGTAGGCTTTTTTTTGCACTTTTGTTTTATTAAAAAATTGTGTGGTATATTGCACCTGTTTTAGATAGAGTGCTCTATTTCACATGAGTATAACATTATTGAAAATGCTGCATCCATTTTCATTTCTGTTTCGGGTAGCAGCGATGCAAAAAATTAAATAAATAAAAAATTAAATAAAAAAACACGCCGTTATGTGCAAATAGACCCAACTCACAAGTCCCAGGGCAGGAACCCATACAAGCTGTATCAGCAGCAGCCTGGACATCTACCCAATAGAACCATGTAAAAGGTATGAAAAAAAGGCTTGATGTTGGAATGCCTAGGAAACTACCAATGGTCTGGTAGAGTGAGAATATAAAAATCTACCATTGAGCGTTTGCCCTTGCATGGGCATTACCAATTTGAAATTAATATTTTGTAACCTAGGTTTTATGAATACGTAGTAACTCTTTTGTACTCCTCTACTCTGTTTAGAATAAACTATCATTTTGATTTTTTGATCAATAAGTTAGATCACACTCCTTTCTCACTTGAGAATATAAAAGTGTAGGAGGAGCTTCGTTCTTCAGGACGTAAGCTCCTAAGAGTTGTCATCCAATCTACCTAGCAACGGTAGATTTAAAGCAGGATGTCCCTTGCAAGGTCCTGAGGGTAGGACAAACTGGGAGTTCAGCTTTCATGATAGAAGCTGTAGCTTTAAGATAGATTCTGATGGTTCGGACCATGACCATGAAGCGAAAACCTATTTTCTTTAGGTGTCTTTGAGCAGGGCACAAAGAGGGAAGAGCAAGTCTTCTTCATAAGCTTATGTCAGTCTTCCATCTTGATGAAGGTCTTGACCTTGTGAAGAATGGCTCCTTAAAAGAGAGGCACTAACGCAAAGGCTTGTCTGACAGACATGATTAGCCTCCAATGCGGCTACTTTGTGAGGGTCAAAAAATGAAATGATATGCACCATGTGACACTAAGCCACAAGCATAAATATAGAAAAGTTAACACCTGAATATAGGACAGACAAATGCTGTGTCATACTTTGTGGGAGAGATCATTCAAGAGGTTCGTTGATGGGTTTAAAAGGATGGTTTCTTCAGGGAAGATGGAAAAAGATTGGAGGTCCCAAAGAAATAAAGCACAGGGAAAAGCGCTATACCTTGAATAAAAGGTTTCTGCAGAAAAAATAAACATAAATAAAGTGTAGCCCAAGGTTTTTGGAAAAGCATCAACAAGGCCTAAATCTGTCCTGAGAGTGTGAAGGCCAGAATGCAGGGTCATTTATAAAATTAACGTGTCTGTGTTCACACCAGGCCAAGAGGGTTTTCCCTGGTGCTTTCCTTGCTTTTAACAGTGTGGGAATGACTGATTTAGAGACCCCTCTGTTACTCAAGAGGCCAAGGGTTGTCTCCTAGAAGACCAAGTACAGTGCATCTGAAAGGTATGTTATGTCACAGCCTTATTCCAAATTTGATTAAATAATTTTCCTCAAAATTCTACAAAATACCTCATAATGACAACGTGTAAGCAGTTTGTTTGAAAATAGAAAAAAGGCGAAAATAATAATAATAAAAAAAAAAAAAAATCATATGTACATAGGTATTCACAGCTTTTTCCATGACACTCAAAACTGAGCTCAGGTGCATTCATCAGATCATCCTTGAGATGTTTTACAACTTGATCGGAGCCCACCTGTGGTAAATTCAGTTGATTAAAACATGATCTGGAAAAGCACACACCTGTCTATATAAAAAGGTCTCACGGTTAACAGTGCATGTCAGAGCACAAACCAAGGCCACAAAGTCCATTAAATTGTCTGTAGACCTTCGTAGACAGGATTGTATCATGATCTGGGGGTGGGTACAGAAAAAATATTCAGCAGTATGGAAGGTCCCAATGAGCACAGTCTCACTCTCCATCATCTGTAAATGATAGAAGTTTGGAACCTCCAGGACTCTTCCTAGAGTGGGCCGCCTGGCCAAACTGAGTGATAGGGAGAGAAGGGCCTTAGTCAGGGAGGTGATCAAGACCCCAATAGTCTGACAGGCATTTCTCTGTTGAGAGAGGAAAAACCTTCCAGAAGAACAACCCTCTCTGCAGCACTCCACCAATCAGGATGGTAGAGTGGCCAGGCGGAAGCCACTTCTCAGTAAAGGGTACTTGACAGCCCTCATAAAGTTTGCCAAAAGGCATCTGAAGGACTCTCAGACCACAAAAAATAAAATTCTCTGGTATTATGAAACAAAGATTGAACTCTGGCTTGAATGGCAAGCATTATGTCTGGAAGAAAACCTGGCACTGCTCATCACCTGCCAATACCATACCTAAAGTGAAGCATGGTGGGGGAGGCATCATGCTGTGGGGATGTTTATCAGCAGCAGTAACTGGAGGACTAGTCAGGATCAAGGGAAAGAGGAATACAGCAATGTACAGAGACCTCCTTCATAAGAACCTGCTTCAGAGCACTCTGGACCTCAGAATGGGGGTGGAAGTTTATCCAACAGGACAACGACCCCAAGCACACAGCCAAGATAACAAAGCTACGGGACAACTCTGAATGTCCTTGAGTGGCCCAGCCAGAGCCCATACTTGAACCCAATTTAAAATTGCTGTGCACCAATGCTTCCCCATCCAACCTGATAGATCTTGGGATGTGCTGCAAAGAAGAATGGGAGAAAATGACCAATAATTGGTGTGCCAAGCTTGTAGCATCATACTCAAAAATACTTGAGGCTGTAATTAGCAAGAAATGAGCAAAGGCTGTGAATACTTATGTACATGCGATTTGTTTTTTTATATTTATTAAATTAGCAAAGATTTCAAACTAACATCTTTTACGTTATGGGGTATTGTTTGTAGAATATTGGGGAAAATATTGAATTTAATCCATTTTGGAATAAGACTAACATAATAAAAATGTTGAAAAAGTGAAGCGCAGTGAATACTTTCCACATGCACTGCATGTCTGTGAACCATTTTATTTTGGCCAATGAGAACCACTGGTTTCTTCTCCTGCTTTATTTTGTGAAGTAGCCAAGGCAGAATTTACACTGTTGTGAAGTAACCAAGGCAGAATTTACACTGTTGGAAAGACACAGATTAGCCTAAA
Organism: Rana kukunoris; assembly: GCA_029574335.1. NCBI lineage: Eukaryota > Metazoa > Chordata > Amphibia > Anura > Ranidae > Rana > Rana kukunoris. The sequence continues at coordinate 153,784,325 of CM056057.1, forward strand.
CCAAGAAATGATCTGTAACGGAATTGACCCGTGACAGACTGAGATTCTCCTGTGTCTAGGGTCACCTTATGTCCACTAGGGCCATAGGGTGACAAATAAATCATAATTCATATATTACATGAGATAGGACATTAATACTTCATATGGCAGGATACTGAGATATTAAGGTGTTCCTACTTGACATCCGTTACACAGGAGAGGGACATTACAAGCTTATTCAATGCATAGACATCTGCTTTTAAAATGCTAAGTGGCCCGTCTTGTGAAAGACATTTTTTCTGTTGAAAGGTGTTAATTGCATCTACTCCTAGACAATACATTGACTATGGTACAAAGGTGTCAGAGACAGTACGTCTGTCTAGATATGTGGTTTGAGGTCAAGGCATTGTGTAAATGCCTTTTAGAATGTGATTGAGGTTCCTTATATGGGTGTGAAGATTATCTGTGATTGCGTATTATTCAAAAGGGAAAATCATTGTGTGATAGTATTTGGTTTTGATGTCATTATCTCAAGGAATGTATGTCAGTATCGGTGCCGAAATGTCTGCTAGATAATTAGCCCCAGTGTGAATAGGGGGGTGGAGATGGCATTGTCCCTTTGATTACGGTCACATGCTTGTAACTGTATAAAAAGCTGAGAAGAAAACCATTAAAGTGTTCATATCTTTGAAACCAGTACCAGAGATAGAGTCTCGGTTATTATGGGAAATGGAATGGATCGTGTATGCAGGATTGTTGCAGTGTGTCAGATAAGCTTGTCGTGGGTGGATGGAAGGTCGTAAACGGTGGTGACCGTTACATGATGAAAGAAAAAAAAGAAAAAAAAAAAAAAAAAGTTAAACTAGAGGCCTGGGTTGGAAATCCACCAAATACGGCTTGTATTTTTTAGGAATTGATACAAGGCTCTTTCACATTGGCTGAGATGGAGAGGTGGGTGGATGACATCAGAAGTTCCACCTCAGCCATGAAAATACAAGGCTTCCTATGAATGGAAGATCAGTGGTCAAGCCGACTCAATTTTGTTCTGAGCACACAGAGTACCTTTACTGCTGCTAGAACAGAGGACTTTATTCTGCATGTAACAGATTCTATATACTGTAGTTTATACAGCAGCTGAATTCCTTAGTAATAAAAATAGTTTGTTTGAGCCAGCTTGGCCTAAATGAACGCTTAAAAAAAAAGCACCACACAACCTGGAGCTTTAAAGCAGAGCTCCACCCAAAAAGGGAACCCCTGCTTGTTTGCACCCTCCCTCCCTCCGCAATATTTATATATTTTTTTGTTTACAGACTGGAACTTTAAGATCTTAGTGGCATTCATGTCACCGGGTATCTAATGACATTCTTCTGAAGGACACATTTTTATTCCGGTTATCTGCAAGCACCCACGCGACTATTCAACGCTCTGTGCTATAATGGAATTTTGGAACCTTCTACTGTGGAAAAACAACCTTATCAAGTGCCTCAACTAAAAGGCATATGTATGAGGGATCTTTTACAAGCAGCTTCAGTAGACCGGCCTTGGAGCCACAAGATTCTGCGCATGTGAACATAAATCATAGCCATTCAAGACTTGGGTCATGACTTGTTCTAAAGTATCTACACAGAAAAGAAGCAGAAGGTAACTGCTCAGTTACCACCGGAAGATTCACCCCCCCCCCCTTTGTGAATTTACCCCCATTTTTTGCGATACGGCACGGCATTACTTTAGCTAACAATTGTGTGATCATGTGGCACTGTACCCAAATAAAATGTATAGAGAGAGAGAGATTATATATATTTTTTAACTAATAATGATGCTGATCAGAGACTTATAGCAGGACTGTGAAATTGCGGCAGACAAGGATACTTTGCGGGAACCAGTGCCACCAATACAGTGTTCAGTCACTGAACCAACGTTACTTGCTAGGAAGGGGTTAAATATCTAGGGCAATCAAAGAGTCAACTTTGTGCCTAGCCAGTGCTTGTGTGTACACAGTGTGCAGCTTTCAATAGAAGAAGAAGTAATGGATTGTAGTCCCTGCTTTGCAGATACAAAGAATCCATTCCTTCCCCCATCAGAACTGAGATATGCCGTGTTTACATAGGCATCTCTCAGTTATTTGGGTTTTACAGATGACTGCCAAAGGTCATGGAGTCCCTGGGACCCACAGATTGGCTTCTGCTGTAAGTTAGCAGGCAGAATTGTAGAATTGTGTATACAGTGGGGATTGAAAGTTTGGGCACCCCAGGTAAAAATTTGTATTAATGTGCATAACGAAGCCAAGGAAAGATGGAAAAATCTCCAAAAAGGCATCAAATTACAGATTAGACATTCCTATAATATGTAAAAAAAAAGTTTGATTTTATTTCCATCATTTACACTTTCAAAATTACAGAAAACAAGAAAAATGGCATCTGAAAAAGTTTGGGCACCCTGCAGAGTTAATATCTTGTACTGCCCCCTTTGGCAAGCATCACAGCTTGTATACGCTTTGTGTAGCCAGCAAAGAGTCTTTCAATTCTTCGAGGTATATTTGCCCATTCTTCCTTACAAAAGTCTTAGTTTTTTGAGATTTCTGGGCTGTCTGTCACGCACTGCCCTTTTAAAGGTCTATCCATAGATTTTCAATTATGTTGAGGTCAAGAGATTGTGAAGGCCATGGCAAAACCTTCAGTTTACGCCTCTTGATGTAATCCCCCGTGGATCATTATCCATTTTTAGAAGCCACCCTCTCTTTAACTTCAGCTTTTTCACAGATTGCATCAAGTTACCATCCAAAATTTGCTGACATTTTATTGAATCCATTTTTTCTTCTACTCGTGAAATGTTCCCTGTGCCACTGGCTGCAATACAACCCAAAAGCATGATTGATCCACCCCCATGCTTAAAGGGTCACTAAAGGAAAACAATTTTTGGGCTGAAATGACTGCTTACAGGGTATAGAGACATAAAAGTTAAGCGATTCCTTTTAAAAATAGATAAAAATCAATCATATAAAATCAACCTACAGTTTTAGTTTCATTTTTGCTGTTATTGCCGGTCTCTCTGATGTACAGAGCCAGAGAGCCAATAGAGGGCAGTGATGGTTTGTCTAAAACCCCTCAGCACCAACCCAGTTTCAGTTTACACACAGTAATCACACCTCCCTGATTAGTGACCACAGTGAGAAAGCTCCCAGCACTGTGCGTATAAGGAAACAGACAACCAGGAAGTGTGGAGATCAGAGCATAATTACAGCAACATCAAAGCCAAAAAAAAACAAAACCGAACAATGAGGACATGAAAACAGCACTGCAGTAAGGTAAAGGAAGCTATTTAGCTAAAAAAAAAAACGTTTTATTTAGTGACCCTTTAACAGTTGGACAGAGGTTCTTTTCGTGAAATTCTGTGGCCTTTCTTCTCCAAACGTACCTCTGCTCATTCTGGCCAAAAAGTTCTATTTTAACCTTATCGGTCCACAGAACTGGTTTCCAAAATGCATCAGCCTTGTCTATATGTTCATTTGCAAAGTTCAAATGCTGATTTTTGTGGCAAGGACGTAGAAGAGGTTTTCTTCTGATAACTCTTCCATGAAGACCATATTTGTACAAGTATCTCTTTATAGTGGAATACTGTACCACAACTCCAGTGTCTGCCAGATCTATTCAGAGGGATCGTGCAGTCAAATGTGGGTTTTGAATTGCTTTCGTCACAATCCTGCGAGCGGTTCTTTCTGATATTTTTCTTGGCCTCCCAGATCTTGCTTTAACTTCCACTGTTCCTGACTGCCATTTCCCAATTACATTCCGAACAGAGGATATTGACATCTGAAAACGCTTTGCTATCTTCTTATAGCCTTCTCCAGCTTTGTGAGCGACAACTATTTACAATTTCAGTTTTCTAGACAACTGCTTAGAAGAACCTATGGTGCCGATTGTTGGGCAGTGTTGTAAGTAACGGCGTTAAAATAAAACGCAGTTACCTAACGATGCCCCTTTTGAGGGTAACGAGTAATCTACCAGATCACTCTTCCCCTCGTGGTAACGCCGTCCCCATTACTTGGGCGGTGTTACCGCAATTACATGAACCTGTTGCGTCACCGTCGGCGGCCATCCATTGTTAAAAAAGCACGCCTCCCCCTCTGACTGTTCCGTCCGTGATAGGCAGAACACTAATTTTCCCAGCAGAGCCTCAGTGTTCAGCCTATCACGGATGCCTCCTCAGCCTCGGACGAGAGGACATCCGTGATAGGCGGAACACTGAACAGAGGCTCTGCTGAGAAAATTACTGTTCCGCCTATCACGATCACAGCCTAAGGAGGAGGCGCGGATTTTGAATGGAGGATGGCCGCCGACGTCTGACATATGGAGAACAGGAGAAGGTAGGGAGATTGTCGTCGAGGCATTTTACAGGCACAGTGAGGCATGTATGATGGCACAGTGACTCACTGTGCCTGTAACATGCCTCGCATGCCTCACTGTGCCTGTAACATGCCTCGCATGCCTCACTGTGCCTGTAACATGCCTCACTGTCAGTGAGGCATGTTACAGATGGCACAGTGAGGGGTCGTCTTATACAGTGAGTATATTCCAAAACCAAAATTTTAGCTGGAAAATTAGGGGGTCGTCATACGCCGGCAAACAAAGTCAGTTACTTTGCTGAGTAACTACTTTGCCAATGTAGTAACCGAGTTACTAACTCAATTACTTTTTCGGATAAGTAATTTGTAACTGTAACTAATTACTTTTTTAAAGGATGATGAGCAACACTGTTGTTGGGGCAAGGTCAGGAGGAGTCTGGGCATTTAAAACCTTTGAGCTTGACAACACCTGGTCTTCCCAGACGATGATTGAGAACAATCCATGACACGGACAGGTCTCAGCTTTGCAAAAGGGCAGTGCATGCTATAAATTCTGCAGGGTGCCCAAATTTTTGCAGACGCCATTTTTTTGTTTTCTGTAATTTTCAATGTGTAAAATGATGAAAATAAAATCTAACTTTTTTGACATATTATAAGAAGGTCTAATCTGTAATTTGATGCCTTTTGGAGATTTTTCCATCTTTCATTGGCTTCGTTATGCACATTAATACAAATTTTTACCTGGGGTGCCCAAACGTTCGATCCCCACTGTATATACACATGATTTGCACACAGTTGTCGTCCAGTAGCAGTAAAAGTGCTATAGGATGGTCAGCAAGTGGTTAAGGTAAGGTTCTGGAATACAGGATTGTGTTGGTTTATTGCCCTGGCCCAACTAGCTTTGGTTGGCAGATGGAAATTGTAGCAATAGCTCGTTGCAGAGCTGGTCCTGCAAGATTAAGGACACCTTTTAAAAAGCATCTCAAACAATCCAGTAGCAATCTTTGATTGAAGGAACATCTCCAATAGGTACAGTAAGGCAAGGACTTGGACAGCAGGGTCTACTACCGGAACAGTCTGCCTTTTTGCATACTTTTTTTCACTGTATAGAGCTGTTCAAGGATTCTGGGAGTGAAAATCTTTTTAGAAATAAAGAGTTTGGTCACCGGGACATTAAATGAGGCCAATCACCATGCATATAAGATATACAGTATTGCTTAATTGGGTTCCAACACAAAAGGGGGAGTAAGTTTGGAACTTGGAATGAGAGATGTATAACAAAAAGCAGTCTTAGCAAAGAGCATTTAATTATGCCTTGTGATATAATGTAAAGCATACTGAATGACAAAAATTGCATCCACAAAAATCGCATTAATATGCTACAAATTACATATGCATATTAACATAGGTGTGAATATGCATATTTAATTTGTAGCATGTTTATGCGATTTTGTGGATGCAATTTTTGTCATTCAGTATGCTTTACATTATATCACAAGGCATAATTAACCACTTGACCACTTTACAACGTGATCCCAGAGTCGCGCTCCCGTGCGCCCCCTGGGGTGCGCACACGGGAATGTCCGTGACCGCCGGGTCCCCTGGGTCACGGAACGCGGTAAATTGCCGCCGATAGCGGCCGTTTACCCGTGATCACATGTAAACAAACCGGCGTCATTTGATGACGCCGGTTCCTCCCTCCTCTCTCTGTACCGATCGGTACAGTGTGAGAGGGGGGGGAGCGCTGATGGCAGCAGCACTGTGGGATGGATCTGGCTATTGCAGTCACAGATCCATCCATCCCTGCATTAACCCCTGCAATACTCTTCCTTCCCTGCGCAATACACTGCATATCCCCTCCGCGTAATACACTGCATATCCCCCCCGCACGCGCGCAATACACTGCATATCCCCCCCCCCCCCCCGAGCGCAATACACTGCATATCCCCCCCCCCCCGAGCGCAATACACTGCATATCCCCCCCCCAATACACTGCATATCCCCCCGCGCAATACACTGCATATCCCCCGCGCGCAATACACTGCATATCCCCCCCGCGCAATACACTGCATATCCCCCCCCCCCCCCCGCGTGCAATACACTGCATATCCCCCCCCCCCCGCGTGCAATACACTGCATATCCCCCCCCCCGCGCGTGCAATACACTGCATATCCCCCCCGGGCGCGCAATACACTGCATATCCCCCCCCCCGGGCGCGCAATACACTGCATATCCCCCCCCCGGGCGCGCAATACACTGCATATTCCCCCCCCGGGCGCGCAATACACTGCATAACCCCCCCCCCCTCGCGCGCAATACACTGCATTACCCCCCCCCCCCCCTCGCGCAATACTCCCCGATCGTTTTTTTCCCCAGGCTTCCCAGCCTAGAGGTGAGATGTGGGGTCTGATTGACCCCATATCTCACTGTAAAGAGGACCGGTCATGCTATATTCCTATTACAAGCAATGTTTACAATAGGGATAAAAGTAATCAAAAAACATTTATTTTTTCTGTACAGACGCAACCGCACACGCAAGTCCCGCCAACATATAAAAACGGTGTTCAAACCACACATGTGAGGTATCGCTGCGAACGTTCGAGCGAGAGCAATAATTTTGGCCCTAGACCTCCTCTCCAACTAAAAAGATGTAACCAGTAAAAACATTTAAAGCGTCACCTATGGGGATTTTTAAGTAGCGAAGTTTGGCACCATTCCACAAGCGTGTGCAATATTGAAGGGTGACATGTCGGGTATTTATTTACTCGGCGTAACTTCATCTTTCATATTATGCAAAAACATTGGGCTAACTTTTGTGCTTTAAAAAACAAAAAAAAAAAAACAAAAAAAAAAAAAAAAAACACAGTAAACTGTTTTATTTCCCCCAAAAAAAAAAAAAAACGCGTTCGAAAATTTGCTGTGCAAATACCATGCGCGATAAAAAGTTGCAACTACCTCTAGGGTCTTTGCTAAAAAAGCATATATAATGTTTTGGGGTTCTATGTAATTTTCTAGCAAATAGATGATGATTTTTCCATGTAGGAGAGAAATGTCAGAATTGGTCTGGGTGTTCCAGAACGCCTGATGGCGTTCCCTGCATGTTGGGCCTCTGTATGTGGCCACGCTGTGTAAAAGTCTCACACATGTGGTATTGCCATACTCGGGAGGAATAGCAGAATGTGTTTTGGGGTGTAATTTGTGGTATGCATATGCTGTGTGTGAGAAATAACCCACTAATATGAAAATTTTGTGGAATTTTTTTTTTTTTTTTTTTAAATCTTGATTTTTGCAAAGAATTGTGGGGAAAAAAAATGACAACTTCAAAAAACTCACAATGCCTCTTTCTAAATACCTTGGGATGTCTTCTTTCCAAAAAGGGGTAATTTGGGGGTTATTTGTACTTTTCTGGCATGTTAGGGTCTCAAGAAATGAGAGATGCTCTCAGTACATCAGGTCTGATCAAATTGATACATTTTCAGTCATTGGTACCACAGCTTGACTATAACTTTCACCCAGACTAAATAATATCCAATTTTTTTTTTTGTTTTGTTACCAAAGATATGTAGCAGTATACATTTTAGGCCAAATTTATGAAGAAATTTTTTTTTTGCAAAATTTTATAATAGAAATGAAGAAAAATTCATTTTTTTTTTACAAAATTTTCGTTTTTTCATTTATAGCGAAAAAAATAAAAAACCGCAGAGGTGATCCAATACCACCAAAAGAAAGCTCTAAAATTGAACAAAATTGTAATTTGGTTACAGTGTTGTATGACTGAGTTATTGTCAAACTGTGAGAGCACCAGCTGAAAATTGGTCTGGTTATTAAGGGGGTTTAAGTGCCCAGTGGTCAAATGGTTAAATGCTCTTTGCCAAGAATGCTTTTTGTTATAAATCTCTCATTCCAAGTCCCGAACTTACTCCCCTTTTTGTGTTGGAACCCAATTAAGCAATACTGTATATCTTATATGCTTACTCCGCATGGTGATTGGCCTCATTTAAAGTCCAGTTGACCAAACTCTCTTTTCAAATTTGGGATGGAGGCCATTTACCTATTGGTGCCTTGGAACACATTTTTGCTCATCTTTTTAGGAATGACACAAAGATCATAGACTGGCTATTCTATTTGTTCATGGGGAATATCTAGATTTAGCAGGTTCTCCCCGTACCCAGAGGAGAATCCAGTGCGACATCCGGTGGCATGCAAAAAGGCACAGGAAAGGAGCATAGAAACACAAGCAAGCATATTCTGTGAAGCTGCAACATTAGGTGTATATGAGCCCTATAGTTAAAAAATAAAAATAAAAAAAATAACATACAGGGATATGGGAATTACTATTGATGAACTAGATAGGCTGCTGTCTTTCAATGTTACCGACTAGGCAACTACCCTGCTGATTTTGTACACTTGCCCACTGACAAATTATGAGTCTACAATTTTCACAGTAGATTTATTTTAACAGTGAGAAACAAAAATATCCAGAAAACTGCATAAAAAAAAAAAATTTAAAAAAAGTTATAAAATTGATTTGCATTTTAATGAGTGAAAAGATTTGATCCCTCAACAATATTTCTGGCTCCCAGGTGTCTTCTATACAGGCAACGAGCTGAGATTAGGAGCGCTCCTCATCTCAGATTGTTACCTGTATATAAGCAATCAAATTCCAATCTCTCCACCGCTCACAAATCCCCAGGACCGGACAGGCTACCTTACAAACACTACAAAACCTTCCTCCCCTACTGCTCCCACATATGAGCGAACTATATAATGCTTTCCGCCAGCAAACCCATATCCCGACTGACATGCAAAGCTCCTTTCTAAGCCTGATACCAAAACCAGTTAAAGACCCTTCCTCTTGTGCCAGCTATAGACCCAGAGCCCTATTAAACTCTGACCTGAAAATGTTCACGAAAATCCTCTCGATACGCCTGAACGTGATCCTACCCTCCCTGATCCAGGATATGGACCAGGTGGGCTTCATCCCACTCCGCCATGCAGGTGACAACACAAGAAAGGTCATAGACCTAATTGACGTGGCCAAAAGAGACAACTCTGAATCCTTGATCCTGAGTTTAGACGCAGAAAAGGCATTTGACCGACTTGGTTGGCCCTTCATGCTTGCCACGCTACGCCATATGGGGTTCCGAGGACCTTTCTTACAGGCAGTACAACATCTCTACACCCCTTTCGTCACCTAGCCCACCCTCCCAATCATTAATGGGACCCACCAGGGCTGTTCTCTCTCCCCACCGGCTATTTGCCTTATGTGTTGAGCCCCTGGCGGCAACCATTTGGGGGAAAACCGAACTTTCAGGATATCTCGGTTAGGGAAAAAATAATTCAAAATATCCGTTTGCGGACGACATTATCCTCATCCTGACCCAGCCCTGGATTTCCCTACCCAACCTACACGCTGAACTCGATAAATATGGGGCGCTCTCGGGTTAGAAAACAAACACATCGAAGTCCATTGCCCTCCCACTCAATAATCCTGAGGCAGATCTTTACCAACTACAGTCCAGTTTCCCCTAGAACTGGGAGCACGCTTCCATAAAATATTTGGGAGTCAACCTCACTTCGTCCTTCGCCTCCCTACACCATGCCAATTTGCTGCATCTGTTTAAGTCCATTAGGGATTAAGTCCAAAAATATCTATTCTGGGACTGATCGCATCCGTCAAGATGGTCCTCTTCCCTAAACTCCTATACTTGTTCCAGACACTACCCATCACCATCCCCTATGATCACCTATGTAAATTACAGGCTGACCTATTGCGTTTTGTGTGGAATTATAAAAGACATAGGATAACTCGCTCGGTCATGATGGCATCGCGCTCCGACGAGGGCCGGGCGTTCCCCAACCTAGTTAGATACTACCAAGCGGCCCAATTACATGCGATAGTCTCCTGGTTATCCCAAAAGGTCATACAATAAATGGACAGATATAATCTGGCTATCACCCATACACCCGAATAGCCCCCTCTGGAACGTGAATGTGGAGGTAGAACCTGGTCAATTATTGGGGTCTATGTCCCAGCTTCGCCGGCTATGGCGAAAGCTATCCTGGGAATGCAAGCTCAATTCTGAGTATTCACTGATGACCTCCTTCCTCTGCAATCCTAAAGATTCCTATGGAGGCCCGGTGGCCGATCTTGAGTCAGGCTGACAAGAGTTCCTTAAGAAAAAAAAAAAAAAAAAAAAAGAGAAAAATATGCTCCCCCATCCCAGTAAGCACTCTAAGCCAGGGTCAAAGATGTGGAACTTTTGGAAAAAAAATGCAAATCAAATCAATTTATAACTTTTTTTAAATGCGTTTTCTGGATTTTTTGTTATTCTGTATCTCACTGTTAAAATAAACTTACAATTAAAATAAAAAAAAATTCTCAGTAGGCAAAAGTACAAAATCAGCAGGGAGGGGAGATAAAATACCCCCCCCCGTCACAGCTGGAGCTCTGGTGGGGGGGGCTGTTTAACCACACCCCAGATTCTCCTAACCACATATATCAGCCTGTATTACCAGGCCAGGCCATACTTGAGTTTTATATGTTGGGAAGGGGGGGGGGGGGGGGGGCGGAGAGAAGAGAGGGAAAAAAAAAATAAAAAAAAAAAGAAGAAGACTGACAGACAAAAAACTGGAGCTAGTGGGAAGGGCTTTTTCTGGCTAATAAGTTTGTTGCTAGTGTCCAATTTCCTATAGGCAGCAGTATAACTTAGGGACACATTCTGAAAATTAACTTATTGTATAAAAAATACAAAATCTCTTACCGATTCAAACGTGTTCAGAAGCATCAATGGGCAAAAGACGCTGATGTACTCTTCGTAATCTGAAAACCTGAGCGGTACTTTTAACAACGGCAACTGACAAAGTTTGTTGGGGGGCCCAAACTGTGCAATGTTGTCAAACATGTCAAAAGTCCAGTTCAGCACTTGTCGCAGTAACCAGTTCTGGTCCCACTGTGGTGTTCGGATTGCAGCATGATTCATTCTGGTCCCTTGAACAGAATTAGAACTGCCCTGTATGGGGATGTTGTTTTGGTTGATCAGAGGTTTCAGCACATTGCTTGTACTCGGATACACTGGGGTCTTGTTTTGGGCAGGAGGTTGCACAGTTGGTCTAGGCACTGATGGTTTTAAAGACTGAGATTTAGCTTTTGCAGTAGGTAGGTGCTTTGGGAGACTTTCAAGATCTTTTGTAAGGCTGGCAGTTCGAGAGGTTGCCCCAGAACTATAAACTTTAGCAGTGGAAGGTCTGGATAGTTTTTGAAGAGAAGGAGGCAAACCAGGGCGGGCAAACATGTGATCCTCTTTTTTCTCAGCAGCAGAATGTATAGAACACTTATCACCAGAAACTGTGACAAACTCGGTGCAGTCCTTAAAACTACATTTTGATACATCCATCTGCTGGGGAACTGATGTCGAATGATCAACCGCAGTGGACGAACACATATCTTTAGGTTTGCCAACATCTATATCAGTCTCTAACTGTGAGCACAAATCCATATCAATTGGATCTGCCTGTGTTAAAAAAAAGTCATCATCGTCATCATCTTTATGATCAAAATGAGTACATGGCATGGTAGGCTGAGCATTGTTATTCTCTTGCAAATTCGACTGTGGCACTAACCCGGCAACAGGATGGTCATTCGTTTCAGTATCTTTAGTTTCAGAACTGCCCATATATCCTTTTTCTGCATCCATAAACTCCAGTCTCTGGGGTTCTTGCTGTTTTGGCCTCTCCATTTTCTCTGTTCTGTTTATCTGACCTGGAAGAGAAGTCTGATCCCCTAGCTTGTGTCCACTTTGCTTTGTTGCCATACCTGCATTTTTGTCATCGATTTCAGCATCACTACTCAATCTCTTTTTCTCTGTCTCCTTAGGTCTTGACTGTCGATAAAACTGTTTATCCTGGCAAGCCAAATACTTATTCCCTTTTACTAAAAGTGACTGTGGTGAAATCATTTTTGATTTACGCTTTCTAGTCTCAACAAGTCCCGCAGACTTGCCATAATTCCGTAATTCAGCCAAGCTATCAAGAGATCTTTGAGACAGATCAAAAGCTTTGCGGGGAGCCTTTTTCAAGCTTAGTTTTTCAACAGTGGAAGCTGGTTCAGGACACTTGTGTATTTTCTTTGGTGGCACCACAGCAGGGGAAGCTTTACCTGGGCTTCCATTCTTCCTAACATGTCCCTGGCTTTTTAAAGGACTTTCAGCTTTGTTTGCTTTGCCAGTTTGCAGTTTCCTTTGTTTTGCTGGAGATTTTGTGTTCTTACTTTTGGCATGGAAAGAAACTGGTTCGTTAGCCAATTTGGGCCGTTTTATTTTAGTGTCCGTTTCTGCGACAACCTCATGAGAACTTTTTTCATAAAACACGCTAGAATTCAGTGTCTCATGTGGTGCTTGATCTTTTCTAGATGGAGTGTTTGCAGTAGTGGTTGATAGTTTAAATTGCTGTTCTGCATCTTTAGCTGCATTCTCTATTATATCATCAGAAACATAGTCAGTGTCATACCCCCACTGATTGAGATCATTGTTTTGGTCACAGTCCTCAATATTGTTGGTCTCTGGCCTTGAGGATTTATTTTCTTGAATATTAGGCTTTGTCTCCTCCAACTGTGAGTCACTCCACACAGAATATATATCATCCTCGGTTTCAAATTCAAAACATTGTGAATCATACTCCTCAAAGCTTGGATTGCCAGGCTCAGACTTGACTTGATCTGGACTCTGCATTGGTTTTTCTGAAGTATCTTGACCAGTGTCCTGCTTTTGTATTGAAATAGATTTGCAAACCGGTTCTTCTTCTGAGTCAGTGTCATCTGAGATTGTTATAATATGATCAGATTTTGCTTTGGAGGAAATATCGTCATCCCTAATAGCTCTAGTTGCCCCTTTAACTTTCCTCTTTAGAGAATACTCTGGTACATCAGACCGCTGCCGATTTGAATCGGCAGAAAAATTGGAACCTTCTATCTGTGCCACCTCTGCTGTGTAATCGCGATTCATTTCGGTTTTTATAAGAGCTGACTTTTTGGATTTTTTCTTTAGAAGCTTGTTCTTAACCACAGACAAGGGAAGAGCATCATCTATTTCACTGTCGACTACAGAGTCAATATTGCTTTCTACAAAGCTGGAAGAGCTGACCTCAGCAACCTCTTGAAATTCTCTCTTTATGGGTTGGATTGCTGGGTTGTTGTCTAAAGACAGCCTTTGAAGTTTCTCACTTACAGGAAGAGTGTCAGTATTGGTCTGTTGACTGCTGTCCACACATTTTTTGACACACTCTTTCCGAGATAGGTTTTCATCACCATCATTTAAATCTGACTCACTTTCATTACCACAACCTTTTGCTTTTAGCAACAAATCTTTCTGCTCTTTAGCCGTTTCATATTCTCTTTGTGCAATGCTGGAGTACCCTTCACTGCTGCTTATTTTACTTTCAGCCACTACATTTGCTGTGATAGGCTTCAAACTTGGAGTTTTTGCAATGACTTTAGATAATTTGAATTGCCATCCTGCTGCCAGTCGTTTTGGTTCCTTTTGGGCAGAAATGGAAGTACTTGCATCATCGAAATTTTCCTGTTTAATATGGGTCTTTAGGTATGAACTACAGTCTGGCGACTCTTTTTTTATTTGTTCTCTACGTTCTAAGGGGTGGAAAGGATCATCAAGTAAGTTTTGTGGAGAAGTAATGCTGGATCCATAATATTCCACATCCATTTTTTCTGTCTTTATAAAGGGTACAGCCTGGATCAGGCTTGCTGGACTTTGATCAGCAGAAGAACTAGGAATGCTGCATACCTTGTCCTTAATACTTTTAATGATTTGAGTGAGACAGGTTTGCAATCCTTGAACCTCAGACTTGCTAAGATCCAAGTTTCTTAGTAAATTTCCTCTGATAATCAGGTTGAATTTGTCTAAATATTGTTTGCAAGCTGCTTGCTGCCCCAGCTGAAAACCTTCTCGTAAAAGGCTCCTTATTAATTGCATGCAAGCAAATTGCACAGAAGAAGGAGTCTGAGAAATGGGGGAAGAAGGTAATGCTGAGGTGGATGTAACTCTTGGGCTTTTGACTGGAAGAAGAGAACACTTGACAATAGCTTCAACCCACTTGTGCGAGCTGATCCAGAGGAAATGAAGGCACTTTTTACTTCGATGCAGTTCAATGATAGCAACCAAGACTCTGACAAAGAATTCTGTCACTTTGTCACACTGGCTGCTTGCCTGAGTGAAGACCACCTTAATTTCAGAGTACAGGTGGTGAATTACTTCCATAATGTAAGCAACTCCTAAGTCTTTAAGGTCCATGACAGATTGAACATAAGGGATGAACCATAGGAAGGTGCTATTGTGAACACGTATATCCTGACCAATGTCCGATTGGAGTATGCTAGCAAGGCTCTGCATATCTTCATACATATTAGGACAATAGTCTGGGCAAATTGCACTTTTCCAACCAGCTTCCTACAAAAGTAATAACAAAACAAAAAATTACAACACCACACAAAAAAATGCAATTACCAATAAATTTGTAAAACAATTTTAACCAATTTTTTTCATTTATCCACACATGTAAAAATCTTAATTTTTGTCAATAAAAAGTCTTAAATCCCCAGAACATTATACATTTTCTGAAAGCAGAGGGCCTTTAGAATAAAGAAAAAGATCTGCATTTAATAAATAGTTTTCAGGAAACAAAATATAATAAAATACATTTTAGAGCACACACACACACACAACCAATTTTTGGGGAAATATAAAAGGTGAGGTTGCATCAAATATATACCAAACATGCCACAGCTTAACAACTTGCTGGCCGCAATACATATATACATGTTGCAGGTTGCAAGTGGTTTACTGGGATTATGGCCAAAGATGGCAGCCACAACTGTATTGTTTTTTCAGCCGGCGGCTGGCTTACTCTTGAAAGCTTTCCGAATGGCTCATGAGCCACTGAAACAAATTTTAAAGGGCGACATTGCAGGGATCTCTTTACTTGGCATTTTCATCTGGGGTATAGCGTTTTTTTTTCCCCCAAAAATGTAATTTGAAAAACTGCTGCACAAATCCTGTGCAACATAAAAAAATTGCAATGACTGCCATTTTATTCCCTAGGGTCTCTGCTAAAAAATAAAAAAAAAATAAAAAAAAAATAAAAAAAAGAAGAAGAAGACGAAGGGGGTTCCAAGTAATTTTCAAGCAAAAAAATACTGATTTAAACTTAAACGAAAAGTGCCAGAAAAGGCCTGGTCAGCAAGTGGTTACGATTGTGTGCACCTGTGAGATTGCAAAAAAGGAAGTTTCACAAAAATCACCATAGGTGTTACTTTCCAGCTTTTTATTTACTGCTCATTCATTAAGAGAGAGACAGTTAACTAGGAATTCTTGTGCCAGAATTATTGTGCTCACCGACGTTCTCAATGATACGGTGCAACAAAGGTTATGGCAATTCTTTTAAATACATACCCCCCTTTTAAATCTTACTTGATTACCAACACAAAAGGATTTAAAAAAAAACAAAAAAAACCCCATGTGATAGCATTGGGCAGGTGACAAATACTCTTTATGGAGATAAGGGTCTAACCAAGTACAGATGGGCTTGGCGAGTTGTGTCCCCTTGCTGTACAGGCCAAAAAATGGTGGATCTGAAAATCGGAAGTGCTAAAATCACTGGTACTTCCAGCTCCATTGTTTACATGTGAAATCAAAGGCATGGATTTGCCAAAGTTTCACATCGCTCTCCCCTAAAGAGGGCGGTTGTGGTCCCGGGATACCAGCAAGAGGGAGGAAGCCCGGGAACCATGGAGCACCACGCTGCTGGCTCTGTTAAAATGATCGGCAGCTAGGGAGCCGCCGCATCACTTTCGCCTTCAAGCAGGGAGCCAGTTGAACAAAAATAACATACAAGCTGATGACTGCTACTTCAGCATCAGCATTTGATTAAGAGTCGGTTCACACTGGGGCGACTTGGGATCCGACTTGAAGTCGCCTCAAGTCGTCCCAAGTCACGCTGTCCAGAAAAGCAATGGAAGTGAATGAGATCCGTCTTAATACACACTACTGAAGTCGCTCAGACTTCAGAAGAGGTTCCTGTACTACTTCAGTCTGACTTCTAGGCGATTTGTACCCATTGATTTCAATGAAAGTCGCCTCCAAGTCTGATCACTGTCTTAACTGTAGCAACTTTCCAGGAAGATAACATACATTTCTCAGGCAAACCCCTACCTCCCCCAGAGCCGATTGTTTGAATGGCCACTGGAAAGTCTCCTGTCCTGCAGACGACTTCAAGTCGTGTTGTAAATCGCCCCAGATCGCCCTGTGGTTCATGCTCAAGTCGTGCTGGAAGTCGCGTCGCCCCAGTGTGAACCGACTCTTAAAAGGTTCACTCTTTGGACATATGGTTCACTTGTTTATTATTGACAATCTGTATGTTTAAAACAGGACCCCCTACCCTTCCTACTCTAAAAACTTGTTAAGAATGCATAAAGAGGAAAAAAAAAAAAATCATACTTACCTATATGCTTGTGACCTCGCGAACATGGCATAAAATAAAACTAAATACATTTCCCCAGATCTTATAAGATCTTGGGAGAGAAGTTCAGATGTTATTTTGTATGGCTGGCACATACTTGCTCTTCGTGAATCAGCTTGCGTTTTAGGCACGAAATTTCCCTAAAAGCATTGTTCCCTTCCCTGGGGGGGGGGGGGGGGGGGGGGGGGGGGTCTGAGCAGCTGTGGCTACCTCGCCACTGCTTTCAGGGAAGCCAGAAAGTGGGATACAAAACAAGCAAATAAAGCAGAAAATAGGTCTACAAAATAGTTAAAAAATGTTACATCAGCATGCATTTTTTTCACACAATTTTAGCAAAAGTTGGAGCGGTCTGCTTTAAGAGTTTTACCTTTTTAACTTTTTCCGTATTAAAACTGTACACAGCTTGGCTACATGTCACAAAGTCATCATCATCGTCATCATCTGGATCGAGCTCACACTTTGTCGGCCTAACAGAAAAGCATGACACAAATAAACATTTCAATGCAACAGAAAAGCATGAAAGAAAGAAAAAAATAAAAATAAAATTGGAGTATTCATAGACCCTGGGTATAGGGTCATACTGTTATGTGATTGGACACTGGCAAAGCTTTTGAAAACACACCCCCTGGACGCCTCTCCATAACACCATCACAATCCGTGAGTCTTCAGTTTTGTAGCAAGCAATGTAACGTAACAAAACCATAGAGGCCAGAGTGTCCTTTACAGTGCTCCAAGATATGGAATTTACAGTGCCTTAAAAGAGTATTCATACCCCTTGAAATTTTCCACATTTTGTCATATTACAACCAAAAACGTAAATGTATTTTATTGGGATTTTGTGCGATAGATTACAAAGTTACACATAAAATTGTGAAGCGGAAGGAAATTGATTAATGGTTTTCATTTTGTTTTTACAAATAAATATATCTAATAAAAACGTGTGGTGTGCATTTGTCAATACTTTGTAGAACCAACTTTTGCTGCAATTACAACTTTATCCTTGACTTGTCTGGTGTGTTCCTTGGCCTTCATGATGCGAAGGTTCTCCAACATACCTCCGAGACCGAGTTCACACTGGTACGACACAAAAGTTGTACTACTTTGGATCAGACTTTGCCCTGCGACTTGAAGTCCGACATGTGTCCAACTTCAGTGAACAGGGAGACAACTTAGATCCGAAAATACCAGGCATTGTGTCTGTTGAGAATCTTTAGGGGGAACTCCACTCTAGACAACATAAAAAAAAAAAAAAAAAAAAGGCATGGGTTCCCCCTCTAAGAGCATACCAGGCCCTTTGATCTGGATTGTAAGGGGAACCCGAACCCCCCCAACATCCATACCAGAATACCAGACCCTTATCCGAGCACGCAGCCTGGCCGGTCAGGAAAGGGGGTGGGGACAAGCGAGCAGTCACCACCTCTCCTGAACCATACCAGGCCGCATGTCCTTAACATGGGGAGGGGGGGACTGCAGCCCCCCAAAGCACCTTGCCCCCATGTTGAGGACAAGGACCTCTTCCCAACACTGGCTGTTGGTTGTCGGGGTCTGCGGGCAGAGGGCTTATCGCAATCTGGGAGCCCCTTTAATAATTGTTTTTGGATATGCATTATAGCAGAAAATGTATTATATATATATATATATGAAATTATCAGTCTTTTTTTGTTTAAACTGCAAAAATTAAAAACTGCAAGGGGGGGGGGGGGGGGACATGAATTTTATTTGAGAAACACATTGCACAATTGTCAGTTAGGCATCTTACACACTCCTGTTCGAGCAACTTTTTCAGATTCCCCCCCCATGTATTTCCATGCATATGCGTTTGTGCAAATTTGCGCACATTTCCCTGCATGTGCGGAAGTCGTCATCGCATCAATAATATCAATGAATCAATCAGAAAAATGCGGCACAAAATTACTGACCAAAAACGCAGATTTTTTTTTAAATTAAGAATATACAGCGCTTTGTGTGCATACTTATTACACTTAGGGTAGGACTGCTCCCTTCTTTCTCATACCATAGTCTCTCTTCTGTTCTCCTGAGCTTGTTGCCGCTTTCAACATCCACCAGAATCTTTAATACAGCCCTCTCTCCCCTCCTTTTTGCCTTAGCCATAGAGCCACTTGCTCTCGCTATCAGACAAAATCCCAACATTCACGGATATAGCAAAAACCGACATCAATTTAAACTCAGTCTATACGCTGATGACGCCCTCCTATTCCTGACAGATCCCCTCACTTCTATCCCTAGTCTCCTGTCAGTACTCAACTCATTCTATAAACTTTCTGGCCTGTCCATCAGCAGTAACAAGTGTTCCATCCTCCCCATTAACTGCCCTCCCGATCTAATTTCCTTGATGAAACTAAATTTTAATTTCTTATGGCCCCACGAGTCTTAAGTATCTTGGTGTTCATATCACTGCCTCTCACAACCTACTTTTCAATTCTAACTACCGTCCCTTATTCTCCCATATCAGTGCATTAATCAAGGTGTGGTCCTCCTATCATATCTCATATCTGGGCAGAATATGTGCTTTCAAGATGACCATCCTCCCCAAATTGTTATATTTATTCAGGGCATTGCCAATAAATGTCCCTAAAACCCGCTTAGAAGCCCTACAAAGAGAAATTAACAAATTTATATGGAATAATAGTAAACCCAGATGCAGCTACTCTCTGATGCACAGATCCCAACTTAGTGGTGGTCTCGGCCTACCAAACTTATGGAGCTATTTTCTGGCAGCTAAGTTAGCACAATTAACACAATGGTTTTCCTCTGAAGCAGAAATACCATGGCTCCGCTTTGAATCAACCTCGATACAACCCCTGAACATCAAAGGTATCCTTTGGTCCAGGGCAACACCTCACCATGTCCTCTCCAAAAAAAACATAATTGTAGCCCAGATGCTACAACTTTGAAAGCGGGTCGTTAAACACAGTCTCTTCTCCAACTCCTCCCCTTGCGTCATACCTTGGTGATCCCAGATTCACTCCCGCATTCCCGGACAGTACCACATTCAATGACCAGATTGCTGCCAACCTCACCACATTAAAATCACTCTCATTCAACTCCTCATTCCTTTCCTTCTCTTCTCTACAAGCTAATTACAACCTCTCCCTCTCCAACCTCACTCAATACTCTCAAATTCAAGGCTTTTTTGAAAAATACTTCTCCACATCTATCTCCCCTCCCAGCACCCTATTTGAACACGTCTGCTCTTCTTGCCCTAGGGACAAAGGCTTAATATCCACTTTCTACAACTATTTAAACACCTTATTTCAACCAAATAAATCTGACCCAATGTTACGCTGGGAACTAGAACTTAATTGTTCTTTCCCAGAAGATCAATGGTCTGATATGATAGATAATCTTAGAAAAAGCAATCTCGCGGCTGCCTTTAGAGAAACTCCCTTAAAAATTTTCACCAGATGGTACATGACACCGGACAAAATCCACTCCTTCTACCCTAGTACCTCCCCGAACTGCTTCAGGGGTTGCCCCGAGGTTGGCGACTATTTTCATATTTTTTGGGAGTGTACTCTATTGAAACCCGTATGGCTGGAACTGGTAAACAGACTAGAAACCTTCCTCAAGAAAAGGATCTCCCTAACCCCACATATATGTTTACTGTACGCCACTGTCCCAGATGTTCCCCCTCCATGTAACAGATTGATCCACTCATTCATCAGTGCAATACAATGGATGATCGCTTGCAATTGGAAATCACGAAACCTCCCATGGCCCCAAGTGTTGTCCAGAATGGAATCTATCAGACTCTCAGAAAGAATCCACCACACTTTACAGGATACCATGCATACTTATACCGATAAATGGGTCCACTGGTCTATACCTCCTTGACAATCCTTCCCATTCTCTTACATCATATTGTGATCTGTTTTATCATCCCTCATTCTCACTTCTGACTGAATCTGTGCTATTACTCATGTTCCATCTATAACCCATGTTTTTCCCTTTTTAGTATGTATATGTACATATGACATTACCCCCCTCCTTG
The DNA here is from genome assembly GCA_029574335.1 of Rana kukunoris. NCBI lineage: Eukaryota > Metazoa > Chordata > Amphibia > Anura > Ranidae > Rana > Rana kukunoris. The sequence continues at coordinate 153,805,187 of CM056057.1, forward strand.
TATGCATTTCCCACCATCACCTCCCCACTTTTGACTCCATTGTGTCTCATCCCCTGTACCATTCCAACCCAATGCATTGTATTGTACCGTTTTTTTTCTTTTTGCAAGTCTTCCAAATAAAACTTTTTGAAAACAAAAAATAATCTTTAATACAGGTCTGGATCCAGAGGAAAATAGACTAAGTTTCCAAACACAAACTGAAAAAATCTTAGGTGATGGGGGGGATGTATCTGATAATTTGCCTTTGCTAAGAGGAATATGGAGTTGCACATAAACCACGAAGAGGAGTTGAAGTCCCTGAGGATTCTTGCGAGATAAGCTCTGAATCAGACTAAAGTGTATCTATAGTCCAAATTTAAAATCATCCTGAAGTATGAAAAGTTATTTTGATAATTTTTTGAAAAGTTCAACACATTAATTTCCTTGAATTCATGGGACATTGTGAATGTGTCACAGAATACACCCTGCTTGTATCACACGTTTAAAAAAAGAGGTTGCTGTCTGAATTATAGGGAGGTACTGAGAGGAGTTTCAGAAGGCATAGTCAGTACAGGAATTACAGCCTATAAGCAGCAAGATGCCAAGGTATATGTAGTCCTAAGAAATCAAAAGAAAACCAAAAGGAATGAGCAGACAAGCTGCAAAGCATGCATGTCCAGAAAGTTGTGGAAAGATATGGCCAGCAAATAGACCGCAATCATAACATGAAAGATCTCAGGTAAATGATTTATGTGAAGGGATTCATGAGCACCATTGTAGCCAGGATGACTGCCTGAGGTATACTCTGAAAGCTCAGACAAAATCCCTCCAGAAAATAACTAAGGAGAGAAACCTGAAGGATCCAGTCCTGAAGTAACAAATTGGCAGGCAAACTTCAGGTGTTGTCCCTTTTAGCAGTCCTCACCAGAACTGGCTGCAAGATCTGACACAAAGCTGTTAGGATAGAGAAGAAAACTTTAGCCTAGGTTCACACTTGTGTGATGCAGGAACCAGTGCAATTACAGCGCTGGCTCCCGCATCACATCTCTCCCGCAGGCAGTTGACACCCGCAGTGGTTCGCAAAAGGCAGTGTGAATACATTGTTAGTGACACCCTGAGATCGGTTCACAGATCGCAGTGCGAACTAAGAGCTCACACAGGAATCGGTTTGCATAGGTGAGAACACCCATGCCATCCAATTCTAGTGCGGAAAGTTCAGCCATACAACTGCATGGCTGAACTCCCATCTCACAGACATCGCATATGATCGGCGCGAATTACATGCGATGTCTGATGGCACAGGTGTGAACCCAAGCCTAAAGACTGCATCACGTAGAACTAAAGAAAGATGTTCTACCTCCAAAAGGACACTCAGCTACCCTGACCTTATAGGATGGGTGTTATAGCCACTAAGAGAGGTACATACTGTCCAACGTCCTAGAGGCAGGGAGCATACACAAAGGACTAATCTATAACAAATCAAAAGGAAAAAACGCACACAAAACTTCTAAACTCTTAGCCCTAGATCTAGGTGTACCAAGATGTCCTTTTGTTCATGGACTGTACAAAGCACTGCTGGAAAAATAAAATAAAAGTTCCCATTTATACTTACAAGTTGCCATCACCTACCTCCAACAGCTTTTCCTGATGTTTTCAATCTCGCTGTTGTAACTTTGGCTCCCTATGATAGTCTGAAATGCCTGAATGGGATCAATGAGCTGCCCCCATACTTTCGAACCCAAGCGATCGAGGATGGTCATGAAGCAGTGAAGAGCAGGCCAAAAGGGGTTTGAGCTTTCATCTAAAATAATTATGACATAACTTAAGTTGTGCAATACTTTAAGCCATTAAAGAATGCAGAAAATTGCCAATCAATACATCTTTTTGGGTTGCGGTCACGGTTGTTTTTATACCATTTTGAAAGACAAGTTATGTATACAATTAAACCTATTACTTTTACATATTTTACAGATGACTGAAAGGTACCTTTAACCACCTCAAAACCACACTCACTCCTTTTCCTGCCCAGACCAGATTTCAGATTTCCACGCTGTAACAACTTCCCGCCTGCAGAATTACAGCCGGGCAATGGTTCAGTTATTCTGACCGGGCATCATATGACATCCAGTAGGGTAGCAAGCAGGCGAACGGTGATGTGTGTCAGTCTGATACATCACAACTCTGATCTAGGTAAAGAGCCTCTGACGGAGGCTCTTTATCACATGATCCAGCTATGTCCAATCACAGTTGATCCCGATGTAAACAGAAAAGGCCATGTATCGGCTTTTTCTCCATCGCGTCATACAGAGACAACTAAAGAGTCGAAAGGCTGCTCTCCTGACAAGGAGGGTTACTGATCAGAGCAGCCCCCCCAAGGCTGTCCACTAGGGACGCCACCAGAATCACCAGGGATGCCAATCAGAGCCCATAAATGATGCCACCGCACCCATCAGTTCAGCTTCAATAGTGCCCATAGGTAAAGGAGAAAGCTTATTTATAAAATGTTATGAACAAAAAAAAACTTTTCCCAAAATTTTCGGTCCGTTTTTATTTGTTTAGCAAATAAACCCAGAGATGATCAAATACCAAGACTTTTTTTTTTAAAAAGCTCTATTTGTGGAAACAAAATGATAAAAATTTGGTTTGTGTATAGTGTTGCATGACCATGCAATTGTCATTCAAAATGCGACAGCGTTGAAAATTGGCTTGGGCAGGAAGGGGGGGGGGGGTGGTGCCCTGTATTGAAGTGGTTAAGGCAGATCTGACATTTTGGTATTTAATCAGCACTTTTTTTGCCATTTAAAAATGAAAGCAAGACCAAAAATTCTGTACATGTTTTTCTTATACCGTATTTATCGGGGTATTGCGCGCTCCGGCGTGACAATATTTCCCTGTATACTCTCTCATGATGGGTACCTGTGCATTTAACCAGGCGTTTCTTCAGGGAGCTCCGCAACCTTTTTATTAAGTTTGCGTGGGTTGGTAAGAGACCACGCCCATGCCATTGCATTGCTATTAGGATCTAAGCGAACAGGGGGCCAAGGTAAACCCAATGTCTTTCAATACTACCAGGCGATTGCACTGCGGAGTGTTCTCAACTGGAGGTTCCACTCTGCCCTTAAGCTCTGGATCCCCCTGGAAAAGACTATGGCAGGATGAGATTTGTCATATACGCTTTGGTCCCCCCCCCCCCCTGGGGACAGATGCCTCTCCAAACAGGTTTCCCCCTTGACTGTGCACTCTCTAAAGACATAGGATAGATTAATGGCCATTTGGCACACGCACCTCAGATGTCCCAGTTAGCAACCGTGGGTGGTTATCCATGTTTTCCCCCTGGGGAGCGGCTGTCCTTCCTCAGAACTTGGGCGAATGATGGTGTTGTAAGCCTGGCGCGCTTTGTGGAGGGGCATACACTGGTCCCACTTATCACCCTTAGGGAAAATTATGGTAGCTTTCCCTTTCACCTATCAGTCTCTGCATTCCTATGAACTGGCGGGTGTTCATGGGCTTGTGTCCGTTTACTACTGCCTACCTCCAGATCCAATCGGGTCCACTAACAAAAAAAAAAGGGAAACACGGAAGGGGGATCAGTACTCTTCCATTTAGGTGAATCGGATTGGAGGATAGTCGGGTGAAAACTGGGGAGTCTGTTTATTCCCAGCTACCCATAGAGAAGACAAGGCTCTGTATGTGTCCATTGTGCAGAAACTGTGCAGACATGGGTCATCCGTCCACTCTGCTCTGATCAGCAGGAGATCTGTGAGCTGATCCCCTGCTCATTGGAACAAAATCTGCCTCACGTGAAAAGGGGAATTTTCCTCACTTGAAAACATGGTTAACTGGCTTAACAATGATACTTGGTGAAACTAACCTTCTGTTTGCTTTTCCATAACGTGAAGAATAGATTGCATAAAATCGTTCTGCTTGTTAGGCCCTAGCAAGAATGATGCCATGGCCTGTTCTTCAAGTACCGTCAGCAACATGCAAATACCTATAGAGACAAAAAGGTAGAAAAATTAGCCAATGTGCTAAATTAAAACACAAGACATTCTCCAACACTGCAAATCCAAAAGTGTTGGATGTATACTCCTTGTCAGTAAACACTAGGGGCGTTGAATATAAAATCGGTACATCGTATAACAGACATTCGCGATTCTGCAGCCATACTGCAAGTTGGCTTAATCGATCACTAATGACATCATCCGGTGCTCTGCCTCTCCTGGAGAAACAGAGGCAGAGCCTGTCTGATAAATAAAACCCCCTTCTCTTTGCCTGCCCACTACAGTATGTAGCGAGATAGACACTGAAGCAGAAAGTCAGCTGAGTGAAAAGGGGGAGGTGCTTGAGACTCCACGTCACAAGAGGCATCACTGGAGGTATTGAAAGGGAGAAAAGAGGCAAAGACACACCGAGCATAGAGGAGAAAAAAAAAACAGGACTGACACAGAGCAGGCAAATGCCCTTGTCACAGATCCCATTTCCCCTCACCACCCCGTCTGCCCGATCCCATCCCTCCCACCACCACCACCCCGTCTGCCCGATCCCATCCCTCCCACCACCACCTGTCTGCCTAATCACAAAGAAGAATACAAAGAGTGCATAGCATATGATGTACAAGCATGCAACCACGTCAGTAGGCCTAAAGGCTGCATTCACACCTGAGCATTTTCAGCTCAAAAAACGCAAAAAAAAAAAAAAAAAAAACACCCAACAAGCAAAATCCCATTCATTTCAATGGCACCTGTTCAAATCTGAGTGTTTTGTCACCTGAAGCAAAATGCCTGAAATATGCCTTAAGCTCAAAAAACAACATGAGCTTCTTTGGGAGAGATTACTGGCATTTTTCTGTCCTTTACATTGGTGACGCTCAGGTGTGAATGCAGCCGTAGGGTGAGAGGCACAAGTAAAAAAACATCATCCGATGGAGGTAATGGTGGTTGAACCGGAGGGGCCACATGTCGAACCCCTTGCACAAACGTACTCACCAGTGAATGAGACGCCAAGGGTCGTTGAAAGAAGAGCAGCTAAGGCTGATATCTGCCCCTTAATGGTGCTTAAGGCAAGTTTTTGATCCACTCCGCGCTGTAAAAACAGCAGGATCCTGGAAATCGAATATGCCCGTGGATGCCACTCCATCTCCTCACACAGAGATGTAGGCCTTCCATGTGCGATGATAGATCTTCCGAGAAGAGGACTTCCTCGTTCCTTTAGTACCCAACAGCCATGCTGTTAAAAGGGGTTGTAAAGACAAAAATATTTTCCTCTTAAATTAAAGTCTGACAGTAGCTGATAAAGTAAAAAGTAATGTTTTGCATTATAACTAGTTTGATACCTGTTAAAATCGAGCTGTTTTATTCACCTCTGTCACTCCTGAATCATTATTCCCACTGACTTCCTGGTTTGCGGTGCGCATTCATTCTTGCTACATCACGGCCTAATGGGAACTACAGTTCCCATTAGGCTTAGCCTCCATGCCTGTGAGGGATAAGAGAGCATCTTCACGCAGGGCTGTAGTCATAGGGAGGGGGTGAGCACATTCTGCTTTCCACCATGCAGGTGCTGGTGGAAAGCAAGAAGAGGAGAGACAGGAAATGGCATTTTCAAACCTGGATTACTGTATTTTGGAGGTCAAAAGGAAAAACGAGGTAAGTGATATTAAAATGCTCTAGCTTACAACAATCAATTGATCTAAAAAAAAACAAAAAAAAAAACAAACCTTTAGTGTTCCTTTAAAGCCAGAGACTGTAAAGCAGGATGAAGTATAGGACACTTGCAACAGAAGGTCCTCTCACATTGGCAGTCGCCAAGGAACATCCGCCACCAGGCGTACGAGGTCTGCGTACCAGGGACGCCGAGGCCAATCTGGGGCGATTAGAATCACTGGAATTCCCTCGGTCGCCACTCTGCGGCGCAGACGAGGAAGGAGTTTCAACGGTGGAAAGGCATAGGATTAGCCGATGCTGTCCCCACAAAGCCACCAACGCGTTTGTCACGTTCGCCCAGGGATCTTAGGGTGTAGTGACAATTCTCCTTGTTCCAACATCTGGCGAATTAGGTAGTCCACTTGCCAGTTTTCTGCGCCCGGAATGTACACGGCCGACAGAGCCGGCATGCTCCACTCTGCCCACCGGAGGATGTGAGCGACTGCCAACGCTGCAGCGGAGCTTCTTGTTCCTCCTTGATGGTTGAAATACCCCACCGCAGTGGCGTTGTCTGACTGGATCCTAACTGGACGTCCCTGAAGCCTCTGACCATGTGGAGAGGCAACAGCCTGATCGCCTGCAGTTCCAGCACATTGATCGGCAGGCGGGATTCTTCTTGCGTCCAGTGACCCTGTGTCAACTGTACGCCCCAAACACCCCCCCAGCCTGTCAGGCTGGCGTACATCGTGATCACCATCCAGTGACAAAGAAGGAACGACTTCCTGGACTGAAGGGCCAGAGATCTCAGCCACCAGACCAGGGAAGCCCCGACTAGCTGACTCACCTGGATTTGACAAATTGTCTGTCATGAAGATCCTGCCAGAAACAGCCGATCACAGCTGCAACTGTGCATGCGTGTGTGTACAGGTGTGCACACCCCTGTTGGAGCCAGGTGGGTTATTTAAGCCGGCCTCTCATACACTATCCCTGCTGTCTGCTCTACAGCGTTGTGTATCCGAAACCTGATCTGAGACTTACCTGTGAAAGACCCCGGCTTACCTGTGACTATTCCAGCCATCCGCCTGCACCTGATCCTTGGCCTGTTCTGACTACCCTTCTGTCTGCCCCTCTGTACCTTGCTGTCCATCCAATATCCGACCCGGCCTGTCGGACCATCCAGTCTGCTGAACTGTTCAGTTTGTCCTAGTTCCAGTCCAGTTCTGCTGAGCCGATCCAGTTCCGGTATTCCAGTTCCCACAAGGAAGTTTCTGCTGGAATAATTTGCTTCCTCTTTTTGTTGATCCTGCCAGGCACCCATGCCACTCCTTACGCCTGTGCCTTCTGTTGCCCTATCAGGGGGCCACAGGTGGGGGCCGTTAGGCAGGCCGTCCTCTGCAATTCGGGCTCACAACCATCAGGTACGTGACAACTGCAAAGCGCAGAAATCTCTGATGTCTGATATATGGGCACATGCAAATATGCGTTCTTGATGTTCCAAGGACACCAGAAAATCCCCCGGATGGAGAGCAGCGACCACAAAGGTGTTGAGGGCCTTGAGATCCAGGATTGGACGGCCCCCGTCCTTTGAGATTACAGAAGAAGTAGAATCCCTGAAACCTTTCCGGCAGCAGCACAGGTACTATCACCCCACGTCTCAGCAGGTCCTGCACTGCCCCAAATAGGGTGTTCCGACGAGCCGGAAGATGAAGGTTTGAGGGGAAAAATCTGCTTGGTGGACAAGAGAAATTCTCTTGTACCCAGATGAATCCACTTAGCAAACCCACTGGTCAGAAAGCAGGGAGGTCCATCGAGCTGCAAACTCGCGAAGGTGACCCCCCACCTGAGAGTCAGGCGGGAACAAACCTTTATGCTGTCGCAGATTTGTTCACAGGCTTGTTTGGCTTGTGAACCCAAGGACGCTTTTGTCCCTCAGCTGGCCCTTTGTCGGCTTGGAAATGCTTACCTGCGGGCCCAGACTGATGGACAAAAATGCTTTTGAGCGGAAAAGGAGGGCCCTTGGCCTACAACGTAGCTCTTTACCCTTTCTGGATTGTGGGAGCAGCATGCTCTTATCCCCACTGACATTCTTAATAATGTCGTCCAGCGAGGCTCCAAATAGCCTCTCTCCCTGGAAGGGCAAATCCGCCAGAGCCTTCTTGGAAGTCTAGGCGGCGGACAAGCATTTTAGCCAAATCAGGCGATGTAGCACCACAGCAGATATTGAGGCACTGGAAAGCAAGGGAGCTGTATCCAAGGCTGCATCGCAGACAGACATACTTAAAGGCCATGCACCAACTGGTCGGCCAGTTCCATGCAGCCCGGGGAAGCCTGTTGCTTCTCTGACTTACGGTGCAACAACCCATTATGTAAGCGTCTGTGGCACCAGGGCCACGGCCAATACTGGCCACAATGCTGACCCCAGCATAGTGAACATGGACCGGGCCACCGCCTCAGTCCTCCTATGTGCAGGATCCTTAAGAGCAGGGGTGCCCTCTAGCGGAATCGTGGTTTTCTTGTTTAACCTGGATACCAGGAGGGTCCACGACCAGAGGAGATGTCCATTTTTTGAGGAGACTCTCCTCCACGGACCTCGTTTTGGGACCGAAAAGGCCCTCTGCGGTCGTTCCCATTCTTGGTCTATAAACTTATCAAAATAAGTTACGCAAGGAAACACCTTTGCAGTGTGGGACGGCGTGTGGGACCCAAAAGGGACCGACACCTCAGTAGATGCCCCCGCCGTATCCTCCAGTTTGAGGGTTTCCCGCACTGCAGTGATAAGTGCTCCAACAATCGCCTTTTCCTGCGCTGACCTAGACACAGAGTCTTCCTCACTGTCCAAATGGTCTTGGTCCGCATCCTTTGACACGTCAGAACAGGGGCCCTGTGTCACAGCTAGACCAGAGTCTGAATCAGCTTTCCCCAGAAGATGGTGGGGGGGGGGGGGGGCGTTTCTCTCTCCCCCCCCCCCCTTGCGCCAACACACTGCGTTCACTATGGCAACAAAGGATTTCATGACCTCAGACAAAGCGTCCATAGGCACTGCCGATGCAGGGGCACCAGTTGCCATCACAGGAATGTCTAGGGAAGAAGCGCCAGTTTCTGACGCCATGCTGACCCACGCTCACCTCACAGCCACCTAGGGACTAAAGGCAAGGTACATATCCTCCTAGCTGGAACAAACTTAGGGGTTCCCCAGAGGACTCACCGCCCCGACCCAGCTAGGGCTACAAGAAGATGGCCGCCTCAGAAAAAAAACAGAAGAACGCGAGCTGCAAGAAAATGGTGCCGGCTCGTCCAAAATGGCCAAACGGTTAAGTTAAAAGAAAAGACCACAAACACGCTGAGCCTCCGAGCCCCCACAAGGCAGCCTGCCCACACTAAGAGCGGACCCCGGACACACCGCAGAGTCCCCAGCTAGTATCCGGAACCCCCCAGGAGGATCCCTGGTCAGGTACACAGCAGGCCCAGCGCAGATGCATGGGGTGGAGGGAAGAGACAGGGAGAGAAGAAAGGGAGCGTGAGAGACCCCCTAAATCAACCACCCCAGGAATGCCCAGCTGTTCCATCCTGCGGGAACAGGAGAAACCGTACTTACCCGCCCTGTGTGGACTGCTGGACGCACTCCTGACAGATCCATCACTGAGCAGTACGGAGTGGCTGTCGGCCACGGCCCACTGTGACACGGACAGCAGTAGCCCGGTCATGTGTTCCCCGAAGCATAGCTCACCGGCCACCCCTGGAGCAATGGGGTATGTCGTGGCCAACCCAGCGGGTAGCTAATGGTCTGCTCACACTCGAGGGCCGGACTGGCAGAGACTACAAGGATCTATATTATCCAGCCTGTCACCCAGCCAGAAGTTGATAGTAGATCTCAGGATCATAAAAGTAGAAAAAAAAAAAATCACATTTTTTTTGCTAGAAAATTAATCAGAACCCCCAAACATTATATATATTTTTTTTAGCAGACACCCTAGGGAATAAAATGGAGGTCATTGTAAGTTTTGTTTTCCCCCTCGTACGGTATTTGCGCAATAATTTTTCAAACGCCTTTTTTTGGAAAAAAAAAAAAAAGTTTCATGAATTAAAAAAATAACAAAACAGTAAAGTTAGCGCAATTTTTTTTTAGAATGTGAAAGACGATGTTACGCCGAGTAAATAGATCACAACAGGTCACGCTTTAAAATTGCGAACACTCATGGAGTGGCGCCAAACATCGGTACTTAAAAATCTCCATATGCGACGCTTACATTTTTTTTTACAGGTTACTATTTGAGTTACAGAGGAGGTCTAGTGCTTGAATTGTTGCACACGCTCTAACGCACGTGACGATACCTCACATGTGGGGTTTTAACTGTGTTTACATATGTCTGCGGGACTTGCATGCGCTTCTGCACGAGAGCGACCAGGACAGGGGCATTCAACCAATAATTTTTTTTGATCACTTTTATTCCTATTACAAGGAATGTAAACATCCCTTGTAATAGGAATCACTGTGACAGGTCCTCTTTACGGAGAGATGTGGGGTCAATCTCTCCTACAGGCTTACAAGCATTTAAATCTGTGAACAAAAAAATATATCACAGATTACATGCCGACAGCCGTCTGGTCACCAGTCATCTCTATGCTTCACCAACGAGCGCCGGCCGATTCGATCTCCGGGCCCCCGATGGCACGGGCAAGTCCGGAGAAGCAACGGATGGTGGCGGGTGTCCCCTCCCGCTGCCTAGAAGAAGAATCGCCGCTTTGATCGTTCTTCTGGTGCACAGAATCGCCGGCTGAAGACTGCGATATCTGAATGACCCAGATATCCCCGCACAAAGCCGAGAACATCCTCAGGTCTGAAGTGGTTAAAGGACGTGTGAAAACAAAGTATTGTCTTTCTCCAGTCATCTCCCTCCGGTGGCCTGTTCTTCCTTCGGTCTTCTACCTCTGCTGCTGTCTTCTCCCCCGCCAACCCGGTCCTCCCCCAACACGGTCTCCTGTCGCTGTGCTAGCTCCGTTCTCTGCCAGTTCTTATATAGCCATGGGGCATGGCCATCCGGTGACGTCATGAGACTCTGCACCTTTTGAGGTCACAAGGGACGGAGTCTTGTGGTTACATAAAAATAAAAAAAAGGGGGGGGGGGGGAGGAGTCTTGTGGTGATGTTCCCACTTCCTCTTTTGGGGGCATGAAGTACCCCATACTTATTCACAAGTGGGGCGGCATCTGGGGACCCAGGGCTTTCAGGAAGAGGTGCTTGTCCCCAACAGGGGGCCCCCTCTGCCCCAAAGCATACCCCCCACCCATGTTGAGGGCATCCCACTTGGATGCGACTTGAATTCAAATCAATGGACGGAAAGTCAAATCAGTTAAGACAGCTCTTAAAAGGAACCACTGATTTTGACATGTCATGCGACTTGTGCTCTGTAGTAAGAGTGGAAAATAGAGGGAGAGAAATGCTGCTAAACTGGCATTAAAGGAGTTGTAAAGGAAAAAAAATGTTTGGATGAAATGACTGTTTACAGGGTATAGGAGACATAATAGTTAACTGATTCCTTTTAAAAATAATTAAAAATAGATAAAAATCAATCATATAACGTGCCTGCAGTTTCAGTTTTAATCTAGTTTCATGTTCCTGTGAAGTACAGAGACACACAGAACAAAAACAAACACAGGGCAGTGTTTGTTTTTAAAATGAATTTGATTGGTTCTGAGGGGTTTTAGACACACAGTAATCACACCTCCTTGATCAGGGACCACAGTGAAAAGCTCCCATGAGTTTTTTCATAAGGAAACAGACAAGAAAAAAAAGTGTGGAGATCAGAGAAGGATTACAGCTACTTCAAAGCAAAAACGAACAATGAGGACATGAAACCAGAATTGCTATAAAAAAAATAAAAAAAATAATAATATATCCTTTAGTGATCCTTTAATGCAAGTGCAAAAAGCTACTAAAAGCACTTTACAGTCGCTTTTTCCCTGGCGTCAATAGTGGCTTTGCAGCTTGTATTTTCAGACGCCCTGTGGGCATGAGGACTGAGTATTAGCGTATACTTATGACAGAGGCAGTCATAGCTAACCTTTTTGCTATGAGAATGCTGGTTCCCTGGCTATCATGTACATCCTTTGACACTTAACAGCCTTCTGGTTCTTGAAGTTAGACAAACAAGGGTGATGCAAGTTTGTGCACAAGTTCCTGGTCAAATATGTGCAAGGACTATTACAACTATGACAGCGTTGCTAGATGTTGGTTGCACAGATGCAAAATTTGTGTAAAAGCGGTCTGTCATATTGCAATGGTACAACACAACAAACCAGTTCAAGATACAACATTCTCACTCACCCAGCCAGTAGTTCTTGTAATTAGACGTGTCATACAAATGCGATGGCAGGAGAATCAGCTTTCCCTCTTCAAGCTCAGTAAACATATAAATGTCAGAGTTTTCAAACAGGCCAAGCTCAATGACCTTAAAAAGGCAGGTGAAAACGTCCTCCAAATCATAATAGTCATCCCGATCCACCTTCCCCTGTGCTCTGGCAGTCAAAATGGCCCAGCGGCGGATCTAAATAAAAGGTACAATGTCAACACGATGTCTGATCTCAAAGATGAAGGATAACTCGCAGCTAGTGACAAACATGTTCAAACAACATACACTCTTGAATGGGCAATCAAGGCCCTGATGAGATTTTAATCTATTGCAAAATAGCACATTTTGGACTTGCTTATAAATACCGGTAAGTGTCACAACATTGGAGAGATCAAGGAGGAAAAAAAAAGTGTCCCTGGGTCCCTGTGGCTGGGGGGGGGTTGAGCAGAGGGGGCATTTTTTCCCCAGACCAGTACTTAAAAGTGGAGTCAAGCACAGCGGATTGATCATTGTTCAGAGTAGGACCCAGTGTTTTTGGTTCAATGTTCTGCTCTGTGATCTCAGGTCTGATGTCGCGTACACGCGATCACTTTTTGTGATGAAAAAAAACGTCATTTTATGTGACGAAACAAAACGTTTTTCAAACTTCATTTTCCAAAACAACGTTGCATACACACCATCGTTTTTCCAAAATGCTCTAGCAAAGCGTGGTTACGTACACCACGTTCGACGGCACTGTTCCATTGAAGCTCCGTCTCATAACTTACCTCTGAGCATGTGCGGCTTTAAAAACGACGTTTGCAACATCTTTTTGCCCACACAGCATCACTTTTTACGACACAAAAAAACTACGTTTTGAAAAACGACAAAAAATTCAAGCATGTTGGTATTTTTTCTTGGTCGTTTTTTTGAAGACAAAAAACAACGTTTTGCCCACACACAATCAATTTAAATGACGTTTTAAAAAACAATGTTTTTTTTTCATCGCAAAAAACGACAGTGTGTACGCGGCATAAGTCTTGCTCTAGGCAGCGACAACTGAGGAAATCCACCTTTCAACTTTTTACAGCTGAAATCACTGAACACTGTTTTTCTGAGTTCCCCATTGTCCGTGCTAGAAACTACCAAGCTAGGGAGTTCTTTGTCTGCATAGAAGCAAAAGTCAGTCAAGAGAAAGCTTATTTATTCCAGACCAACAGAATATTGTATTGGAGAAAACTTGAATGGGAAAATAATGGGCAAAGAGAACAGCCTAGAAGGAAACCACCATGAGGCACAGAACTCTCAGAATCTCAAAGGGGTGTCTTTTTGATCTGTGCAATCTCTGCTCTGTGCAATGGTTTTGCAGAGAGCAGCCCTGATCCTCCTCTTCTCAGGTCCCCTGCTGGTGCTTCTGGCTCCACAGGGGGTGACCCTACCCCCCAACTCTTTTCCCAAATTCGGACATGTTAGGGTTATACCTTTCACTTGGATGTTATAAACTGCGTGTCTTCCTTTGAGGCTGCAAAGTAACAAAATGTGATTTTAAGGGGCTATACAAGACATAAGGATGGTCACTTTAGCCATAGGAATGAGATTGTAAACCAACTATATGGACAAGAAAGCCTGCTAATCACCTTTCAGGAACGTGTCATTTTCCTTGGGTCATAGTGTTGCAGTTGGGGTTGGCCATTCTTTACACAGAAATCTTATACACTACAGTTCTAGAGGTTGACCGATATATCGGCCGATATTTGGCCTTTAATAAAATCGGCATCAGCCAATATTTGTGCAAATTTGGGCGATTACCTCCCTTCTCCACTGACAGTTTCACACACTGAGTGGCTCTGTGCGTGAAACTGATTTGCAACTGAATGCCGAGAGATGAGCTGTCAGAATTCAGTGTGGTCAGGGGTGGGTGGGACCCTATTAAACACCAGCCCACCCACTTAAGCAGCCCAATCATTGCCTGGTGTTTGATAGCTTCAGGGCCCCACCCACCCGACCTCATGCTGAATTCTGACAGCTGGTCTCTGCATTCAGTTACATATAGTGTAACTGACAAAATGGGCTCAGTGTGAAACCTGCCAGTGGCAACCAGTGCCATCTACCAAAAAAAAAAAAAAACACAGCATCATATAAAAATCGGCCATTAGCCACCCAAATTACTAAATATCGGCATTGGCCAGAGAAAAACCCATGTCGACCTCTAGTTATAAAGCAGTCAGTCTCACCTCAGAGCTGCCATCAGGCACATGTCTGAGCCATGCCAAATAATGGGAGGGTCTCATGGTGGAAACAGCATTTTTTAGTTAAGTATTATTATAATTTTTTTTAAATATCTATCTGCAATTACCCTTAAAGTGGATGTAAACCCTCCAAAAAAAAATATATATATATATTTTTTAATGTCACAATGTAGAGTACAAGATTTCCTATCATGTGTGCCCAGTCTTGTCACACAGCGTTAATCCAGCGCTGAGTAATCCTCTTAATGTTCAGTGCAAATTAACAGAATTCCAGATGATAACTTGCCAAAAACTTGCCAAATTATAAAGTCCGTTTCTCTGTTATTGCTTTCAGTAACAGGTTATTCACAAATCTAACTTGGACATGTTTATCATAACAAGAGGTGATCCAAAGTTCATTGTAAATTACTAGGATGTGTTATGATGTTATATCACCTCATGTTATGATAAACAAAACATAACATATGATAAACATGTCCTAGCTAGATATGTAAATAACCTCCCACTCAAAGCAAGAAGAGAGAAAACTGACTTTTTAATTTAGGCAGGTTTTTATCTGGAAGGCTGTTCATTTTCACTGAACATTAAAAGAGGATTACTCAGATCTGGATTAACTCTGTGTGGCAGGACTGGGCACAGATGATAGGAAATCTTATACTCTACATTGTGACATCAAAATAAAAAAAAAGTTTTTTGGGGTTTACATCCACTTTAATAAAACCTACGTTAGACTTACCGGTAACGGTATTTCTACGACCCTTCCAGGACGGCACACCTGAGAGATGAGGGCTCCTCCCCACAGGAAACACAATCAATTGACAGCTTGTTATAAGTCCCCACCCTTCCCCTTGATCCCCAGTATGTAATAAAGTAATCCTGAACTGGTTCACAAAGGACATCGTTCCACATAGCTACTTACCACCTAGCGCTTAGCTTTCCCTCCACATAGGGCGGGCAGTAGGCCTGCCGTCCTGGAATGTTCGTAGAAATACCGTTACCGGTAAGTCTAACGTAGGTTTTCTCCTATCACCTTCCAGGACGGCACACCTGAGAGGATAATAAAGAAACCAGCAGGCCTACTTTAGGGTGAGACCATTGCCTGCAAGGCCTTTCTGCTAAATGTCAGATTCTGACTTGAATTTTTTTTTTTTTTTTTTTTAAACCTCCACTCCCTAGTGTGTGATGAAGGTATTCTAGCTGGATCATGTAACTGACCTGCAGGTCTGCTCCACCTATGCCCCTACCTTCTCTTCGGATACAGGGTCTAGGTGGCATGGGCACTTAAAATCTGATAGCCTGTGAATTTTTTTTAAGATAGAAAAATTGACTGTGCCAACATTCTAGCAATCGTGGTCAACGTCTGCAATTGCTGCATAGGACCACCAAAAAGATTAATCAGAGATTTGTTCTGTGAGACAAGGAACTACTTTGGTCAACTAAGAACATCTGGTTTTAAACCACTAGTCTGTCAGGAGAATAGTTTAGAAAAAAAAAAAAAAAGGCCTCCTGACGGACAATCCTTGTGGATCCCCTTTTTGTTTGCCATGGCCATGGTGAAAAGGAACCCACTTAAGGATAATAGATTAAGGGAAGCTGATCCCCTGGGCTCAGAGGACTGGACAGGTATGTAACCAAGCAGGGAGTTTGGTGTGCTCCTGCACCTTCAAGGAGAGGTGCCCACCAATGAAGGAACATGTTAATTCCGAATAATGGATGTCGGAGGTGTGTGACTATACCACAGTAGTGGTAGCTGCTATTCTACTACTGCATAGGTCTGAGTAGGTGTAGCTGGTCCACACACAGGTGGGAGCGAGTCCAAGCCTTTAAGGTCTTAATGAGCACAGACCCAGAGATCAATTAAGTCTCTCAGGGAGAGGTGATCACAATCTCAGCCTGGAGGCAATCAGACACCTGTAGGGCTTCACACTAAATACAGGCTAGTTTACCTAGCTTTAACAGAGAGGTTTGCACCAGGAAACCCTCAATTAATGGTTGCAGGCTAGCATTTTATGCTTCTCATACGGCCCTAAGGTGGTTTGTAGCCCAAGCCACAAGGGGTTTTAATTAACTCTTATACACTGAAAGATATAGCAGCAGTGCAAGGAGGAAATGATAGGTTGGAACTTGGGGAGATGTTGCACCTAATAAGCAACCCCCCTATGGGTACAATTTTAGGAGGCAGGCTTTGAGAGGCTAAAAACATCTAAAAGCATCATAAGCTACCTGCCAGATTCATAGCAGCTGGCTCTGATCCTTTAGGGATTGATGGAGTAGAAAACACCATGTGTTGAGCCTTGCTCAGCCCCCTATATGAAGTTAAGCTAGGGGCTTCTGTAATCTCATCAGTGGTCTATATTGCCTGCAGGAGTCCCTTCAGACCCTCTAGGGTGAAGGGGCGTCTCCTTAACCATGCATCCCCCTGAATCTGGTTTAACAGGTCTAGATCCAACTCCCCCTCTGAGCTGTGTTCTGCCTGGCTTTCCATATCCTCCTTTGCTTCCTCTACCTGGGCTAGAGGGAGTGATTGTGAAGGTAGGGGAAGGGCACTAGATCCCATTCAGAAGAGGCTTTCCTGGGAGAATGTGCCTTCTCTAGGGATAAGCTCCTCTATGTCAGACCCTGGGTTACTGACTGCCTGGTGGCTTCATGGAAAGTTTTGACTGTTGACGGTCTTTCCGTCTGCATAGATGAGAGATCTTATTGCAGCAGCTCATTTCCCTGCTAAATTATTAATGCATTTTTAGCAAAAGGGTTTTGAGTGGGAGTTTATCCTTATAGTACCCACATTATTTATTTTTGAGGAGCTATGCCCTGTAGCGGCAGGAGGCTGTTTATCTGGGGCCTCCTGGGTTCCGCTGGGGGGATTCTGTAAGACAAGAGATATAACACATATGCATAACATTACTCTGTCTTCCCCTAAGACTGCAGGTTTGTACTGGGGAGGGAAAAGGGTAAGGTGAGAAGTGAAATCCAGTTCCTGTTCTGGCTGGCCCCGGGACCTCAGACCCCTGAAAGCCAGGACCTCTCACTCCCCTTTCCTCCTCCTTTTCCAAGGGGGTTTTGTACTCACCAGTCACGACTTGGATCTACCTGCAGTTGCATTTGCCTTCCCTTCCTCTTGTTACATGAGGAGGTTGGCTGTGTCCTGGGCTGCTGGTACCGCTGGAGGGGCTAGTACAGCAAGCCGACCACTTTCACCACCACTCTCCACGCTGTCTCCCGGCGTCCAAACACTTCCTGGTTGCACCGTGTCTGTGGCCCAGCTCACTTCCGGTGATGCGGTTCCTCTTCCTCTGTTCAGAAAGAGGCTTGGAGCACAGTGCTTCCTCCTAGGGAAAACTAGGAAGTGAAGAGAGCAGCTTAATGGCGGTGTTTTTGCATCACAGTGATGGCTCGCCCTCCATGCGGCTCAGAGCGCTGGTGCACACCTGGGGCGACCTGTGAGATGGACAAAGCCTACAGGTTAGTTCAGCCCTCCCCGGCCTCCCTAAAACCTGTCTCAACAGGGGTACCATTCGACCCTCCCCAGTCTTTAGGTCAATCAAAACAAACATGACGCTGTGGTCGGGAGAAACAGAGATTTTTAAATACAGCTTACCTGTAAAATCTTTTTCTTGGAGTACATCACGGGACACAGAGCAGCATATTCATTACTATATGGGTTATATGGAGTACCTTCAGGTGTGGACACTGGCAATCTCAAACAAACAGGAAGTCCCTCCCTATATAACCCCCTCCCATAGAGGAAGTACCTCAGTTTTGTAGCAAGCAGTATGCCTCCCAAAAATGTTCCCCAAAAGAGGGGTGGGAGCTCTGTGTCCCGTGATGTACTCCAAGAAAAAGATTTTACAGGTAAGCTGTATTTAAAAATCTCTTTTTCTTTCTCGTACATCACGGGACACAGAGCAGCATATTCATTACTATATGGGATGTCCGAAAGCAATGCTTTAATGAGGGGAGGGAGACATCTTCCAAAGAAGGATTTAATTTAGAGGTATACTCAAATACTAGTAAATCCAACTTAAACAAGAAATGTAAATCTCAAATCAAATCAAGGGAGCCCCCTCAGATCCTGAGGAGCTTGACTCGCGGCCTGTAGTACTGACTGCCCAAAGGCTGTATCCGCATTCCTTCTTACGTCCAATTGATAAAAAATTTTAAACATGTGGACTGACGACCACGTTGCTGCCTTGCATATTTGAGCTATAGAGATCTGATGATGTGCTGCCCAGGAGGTGCCCATGGCCCTGGTAGAATGGGCCTTTGCCGACAAAGGAGGAGGCAACCTCTTCAAACCGCAGGCCTGAACGATTAATTGTTTAATTCATCTTGCGATGGTGGATCAAGCAGCTGCCTGACCCATCTTGGGCCCTTCCGGTAAAACGAACACCACATCTGTTTTCCGAACCTTCTCTGTAGCTTTAAGATAGGCCTTTATGGTCCTGATAATATCCAACGTATGCAGCAACCCCTCTTTTCTAGAGGTGGGTTTTGGAAGAAGGATGGAAGTACCACATCCTGGTTCAGGTGGAAACTGGATATAACCTTTGGTAGAAAGGACGAATGAGGACGGAACCCCGCCCTATCCTTATGTAAAATGAGATATGGTTCCTTACAAGATAAGGCTGCCAATTCCGATACTCTCCTGGCCGAAACTATGGTGATCAGAAATACCGACTTTCCAGTCAGTAAAACCAAAAGGTACCTCAGCCAACGGCTCAAGGGGTTGTTTCTGTAGAGTTGACAGAACAAGATTTAAGTCCCATGGACAAAGTGGTGATTTGACTGGAGGATTAACACGTAAGACTCCCTGTACGAAGATCTTAGCCAGCGAGTGGGCGGCCAGCGGCCTCTGAAACCACACTGATAAGGCTGAAATCTGTCCCTAGATCGTGCTTAATGCCAGGCCTTTATCCACTCCTAGCTGGAGAAACTTAATACTCTATCAATGGTATACTTGCGGGAATTCCATCTCTTAGGCTCACACCAACCTACGTAGGCCCTCCAAACCCTGTAACAAAATTACCCTGGAGGCCGGCTTTCTAGCCTTAATGAGAGTAGGGATTACCTGCCTAGACAGACCTCTACCCCTGAGAATCAGGGATTCAGCCGCCAGGCCGTCAAATTTAGACGCCGTAATGCAGGGTGGAGGATCGGGCCTTGCGAGAGTAGGTCTGGCCCTAGAGGAAGAGTCCAAGGGCCTCCCGCTGCCCATTTCAGGACTAGTGAGTACCATGCCCTCCGGTACCAAGCTGGGGCTACCAGGATAACCGGCCTGTGCTATGATCCTGCGCCACAGGCGGGGTAGTAACTGCAGTGGGGGAAATGCATATAGAAGTTATGATTGATGCCAAGGGCAAACCAACCCATCGGTTCCGCAGGCCATAGGGTCCCTCGTTAGAGACATGAACCTGTCTAGCTTCTTGTTGAATCCTGATGCCATGACCTCCACGTCTGGCACTCCCCACTTCTGGCAGATTGTCTGAAAAAAACTTGTGGATGCATAGACCACTCCCCCGGCGACAGGGTTTGGCGACTTAGGAAGTACGCCTGTAGGTTGTCCACCTCGGGAATGAATGTCGCCGATATGCAGGGTACATAAACCTCTGCCCACCGAAAAACCAAGCTCCTCTCACTCTGAGTGGCTTGACTCTTGGTTCCCCCTTGGTGGTTCACCTATATGCCACCGCTGTGGCATTGTCTGAATGACTTCTCACCGAGGACCCCTGTAATCTGGATGTCTATGCCAGGAGGGCTAGCCGAGCCGCTCAGAACTCCCAGACCTTGATGGGCAGCTGCCTCTCCGCCTCTGCCCAAGTTCCTTGGCGAGTGAACTTGTTCCAGACCGCTCTCCAGCCTTCCAGACCACTGGGCAGCACCAAGCTGCTAGAATTGCTGCCTGTAGGACACGAGTGTGGAAGCGTGTGGTACCGCCTCGAACATGGCCATCGCATACATAGGCGAATAGTTGGTTCTTTTTTGCTTAGACCAACTGAATCAATCTTTTGATAGCCTCGACCTTTACCAGAGGCAGGAACATCCATCTTCTGTTCTGTGTCTAATCTCGTGCCGAGATATTCCAACTGCTTTGTAGGTTGAAATGCTGATCTTTCCCCGGTTTAGGACTCAGCCGAACCTCTCGAGGTACTGAACCATGAGGGCTACTACGCATTCCACCAAGGAAGCGAGTGATCTTATGATTAAGAGGTTGTCCAGGTATGCTAGGACCGAGATCCCTTGGATCCCTTAGACTGACTAGAATAGGAGCTAGGACCTTCGTGAATACCCGGGGGCCGTAGCCAGCCCGAAGGGGGGCGCCATGAATTGGAAGTGACGCTGTATCCCTGCGAAGCGTAAAAACAAAAATATTTGATGTGGCTGAAAAGACCTGGTACATGAAGGTAACCATCCTTTATGTCTATAGAAGCCAGATCCTTCTGGAGTGTGGCGGCTGCTGACCAAACGGATTCTATCCGGAAAGAGCGAACCCTTAGGTAAGCATTTAAACCTTTTAGGCCCAAAATTGGTCTGACATTGCCGATGAGCCTTGGTATGACAAACAGATTGGAATAGACACCTAGCCCCTGTTCTTGGGCTGGTACCTCTACCATTATGCCCTGGTAAAGCAGGTGATCCAATGCCGCCCGCATTGAGGCCTTCCTTGTGGAGGAAATTTTAAAAATTCTAATCTGTAGCCTGCGGCCACAGATGATCGGACCCCCTCTGTCGGGGACCGATCCCCAGAGGCCTGTCCTTGCGATCCATTGTTAAAAGTTTGATCGCGCAGGAGGTCCGTACTGCCTGGAATTTGAGGGCCCTGGAACCGGGGGGAGCTGCCTTTTAAACGCAGGACCCCGGAACTTCTTTTGACTGGTAAAAGGGTACTTTTGCCACTTGAAACCGTCTGAATGTATTTATCCAGATCTTTCCATGGAAGGGCAAACCTGCCAGCAGTCTTTTACATGGGGCTCGGCCGCTCAGTTCTTCAACCATAAGAGCCTTCTCATATGCACTAAAAATAGTGACAACGAGACGCCTGCTGGATGGAGTCTTTTTTAACCTCTACCGCAAAGCACAGAGCTCTGGGAATATCCAATAACTCCTCTGCCTATTGGGCAGGGATGTCTTAAGCATCTGTTTTGTCTGGTTTTTTAACGCCTGACAAAACTCCAATTGCAGCCACTGCTGGCTGTAGCCAGGGATGCTGGAAAAAGTGTCTCTAACGTTTATCGACCGGGACCATAAACATTTGTATGTTTCCCCTTAGGCCAGTTAATGATTTATTCACCCATGAGATGGCTGCGTCCACAGTTGGGAACGCCCCCTTTCTTAGAAAAAAACCTTCCAGGTGGTCTCCCATCCAGGCACTAACCAGGCCCGACCCTGCTTAGCCTCCGAGATCAGACGAGATCGGGCGCTTTCCGGGAGATGTGGCCTCAAGGACCTCACGGGTAGTTGAAAGCAGTGCCCGAACCGGGACCTGAACCCTGGACCTTCAGACCCAAAGTCCGATGCTCTACCGACTGAGCCATCCGGGCCCCTTTTAAAGAGCACTTGGTCAGGGGAAAGAGTGCCTGCAAGCACAAATATTTCCTGGCAGACGTGCATAAAGACTACCCTCTCGTCAGCTTTAGGCGGCAGAAAAAATTCTGTCCGGTCGTCCCAATCCTGGAAACCAATTCCTCTAACAGAGGATGGACCGGAAAAGCTGCGTTGCTTAAAGGCGCTTTTAAAAGAACCCAAAGAGGATACCGCAGGAACCTGAGGCTCTGGAAATGGCAAATTAAATGCCGAGCGGACCATGTCTGTCAAAGACTGGACCCACAGACTCTCCGTCTGGGAGGCTGAAAATGATTCTTCAGTGGTAGATCCTCCAGGTTCTGTCCCTTTTGGCGATGGGGATCTAGTCCGCTTCTTGCCAGAAAAAGAGCCAGCGATCATAGCTGTTAACCTTTTTTCTCTAGCCCCCCTAGGGTGACGGCTAGCATCTCCTCTGTGATAACACAGGGTTGGGCCGACCTGGGCCAGCCTCCGCACCAGACCCCCTTAATGGCTTATCCAGGGTGACCCCTATAGGAATAACCTGTGGGGAAAGTATTGGCATATCATCAGAACCAGAGGAGGAACCCCTTTGTCTTTGCCTTTTCTCTCTTTTTTTTTTTTTTTTTTTTTTGTGTGTTTTGATCCTGAACCCTTGGAAGCCATAATACAAAACCGAAGGACTCCGCTTACAACAACAGACTGTTATAGCCAGGAGTACAAAAAAATAAGGTTTAGGGGACAATAGGATCACTAATGCCCAAAAACGGTGGGGCTCAGTATGTTTTCTTTTATAATATTATTCACCACATACAGCCCCACCCCCAACATGTTTGCCAGCATTCAACCTGTTGCCAAGGGGATTTTGGCTTAACAAAAAGTATTGGAGCTGACTCCAGCATGTAGTACCCCTTCTCGCCACCGGGAGTCACTGTGCTGCCAGCTCTACGTCCTCTCTCTCCAGCTCAGCTCTGAACTGAGCTAAGAACGCGCCTGCTGTGTATAACAGCAATTGAAGGCACGCCCAGGGTCCAGCCCTCCAAAGAGGAGCATTATAGGCAAAACCCCACGGTTTGGGGCCCGGGTACTGTCCACTTTGGCACTGAGGCTCCTTGGACAGATCCGGTTAGCCCGCCCTTAATCCCAAGGATGTGGAGCAAAGCTATTCCATGACCAACACCTAAGACACTGGCGAAAAAACTGAGGTACTTCCTCTATGGGAGGGGGTTATATAGGGAGGGACTTCCTGTTTGTTTGAGATTGCCAGTGTCCACACCTGAAGGTACTCCATATAACCCATATAGTAATGAATATGCTGCTCTGTGTCCCGTGATGTACGAGAAAGAAACAATCAATACTGGGGATCAAGGGGAAGGGTGCGGACTTATAACAAGCTGTCAATTGATTGGGTTTCCTGTGGGGAGGAGCCCTCATCTCTCAGGTGTGCCGTCCTGGAAGGTGATAGGAGAAATGTTGTTGTTACACTTATTTGTGGGATCTCTTTGCACATATCGAATACAACTTGTAAACACTACCTCTGATCTCCTTGATACACTTAATTAAGGTGGGGGGCCAAGCAATTTTTTACCTTCAAGGCATGTCTTATATGGGAGTACTGGTATCAATAAAAAGTAACGTATTGAACAAAAAAAATAAAAAATATGGGAGTCCTGATGACCAGCATTTAAGTTAACGTATCCTGCCCACATAGATGGGGAGAAAACTCATCCTAGAAATCTGACGTAGTGAATCCCCAGAGCTGTTCTCATGGTAGTGCAAGACCACTAGTAAATAGATCTAACCGAAGGTAGCTTCACATATCCCATGGTCAAGACTAAAAATGATGCTGTGTGATGTACTGCATGACTAAGAAAGAAACTACCCTATGCATATGCACAGAGAGGAAGAAATGTGAGAAACGAGACAGAAGGATTCTAGAAAACCATTAAAGCTGGTGAGGGTCGAATGACCTTATGTGCCTAAATTCCCAGCAGGTAGACAGCAAAAACAAAAAACAGAGTACCACAAGGCTGTTTTAAAGCAGCAGCAGGGAGATGCTTCCGTTGACTATATGGTGCAAAAGTGTGGCATGCCAACCCACAGCAATAACCTCTTCCAAATAAAAAATTTAACAAAAACAAATGGTGGGAACACGGAATAACGTCATCAAGAGACTACTGGGGAGAAAAAAAAATAAAAAAGTAGCTACTAGATTACTCATCAGTTAAGACTTCAGAGAAGGCGCAAGAGCTGAGGCAATGCGAATGGCTGCGGACCTGGAAATCTCTTCTCAGTTAACTTTTGCCAGAACAGAGTCTGTAAACCATCCTACATAGAACCAGAAATACCCAGCAACGGCTGTACAAGGAACTCCTAAAGGCAGACTGAGGATGGTTGCTCAAGAAAGCTGCAATCAAAGAGACAAAACTCAGACGGCAACATAAAAAAAACAGCCTTGACAACGATATATGGTACGGGGAACAGCACGGTTGATTTCACCTGGAACGACACCGTAACCCACGTTTTTTTTTTTTTCTGTTTCAATGTATTTATTGAAGTTTTAAAGGGGTACAAATGTTAGATGAATAAAAAAGGAATATGAGAAACATAAGTACAGCAGTCATCTATGGCAATGGGCAAAAAAAAAAACAGAAGCATCACTAACAAATCTAAGCCCGGTATATTTCTTGATCTCAAATACTACTTCAAGGCCTATTGCTCAAACATAGCAAGGCGAACTCAAATGCAGCTTGGGGATCATCCGCTTGTGTACTGACCGCTCTCAAGGAGCTACTAAATAACAATAAGCAATATTTAAATCAGCAAATCATCTAACCCAATATGACCTCCAGGAGTAAAGAAAAAAAAAACAAAGGAAGAAAAAGAAAAGAAAAGAGGAAGAAGGAAGAAAAGAAAGGATAAGAGAGTAAGAGAAGAGGGAGGGGGAAAGGGAGGGAGTGGTGCGCTCCTGCTCCGTAAGGAACCTTTGTCATATCCCCTGTTCAGTACGCGTTCGTAAGGTATGTGATCCATGGGTCCCACACCTCATGAAACATGGCGACTTTATCATTTAAAATAGCCGACAATCTTTCATTTACCATTATCCAGGATAGTTTAGATTTCAAAAGGTGGAAGGGGACAGAGGAGGACCTCCAAGACCTTGCTATGGAGATTCTGGCTGCTGTAAAAATAAAGGCAATCAATTTTTTCAATTGTTTAGATGTACCCTCCACCGGGCGTCCCAGTAGTGCCTGCAGGGGCGATTTTGTAAGGTTGACCTGAGTCAGAGAGTATATTAAGTTGTACGTACGTATCCAAAATCGTCTCACTTTTTGGCATGTCCACCAAACATGGTACATAGTACCGTCTGTGGCTCAACCCCTGAAGCACCGCGGGGACGCCCCCGGCACAAAGGTCGCCACTCTTGCCGGGACCATATACCACCTCATCATAACCTTATAATTAGCCTCGATCAACGAGGTGTTAATATAGGACTTGGATGCATGTAGTAACAGTTTGTGCCACTCGGCGATGTCTAGTGTAATGTCAGCATCCTGTTCCCATTTTTGCATATAGGCCAGCTTTTGAGTACATAGCGGACAACATGGTATACAGTAAGGAGATAAGGCCGGAGTGTTTGTCAATGGTCCTGCAAAGATGTTCCATAGGCGTGTAGGAAGAGAGATCCGAAGTGCGATTTAAAGACGCCAAAAAATGTGCTATTTGAGCATAACGGAAGGATTCCGCGTCCGGAAGATCAAACTTCTCCTGCAGGGCCAGTTTTGACAAAGCTCCCTTATGATCGCAGAGATCGGCTATTCTCAGTAGGCCCTTATTGATCCACCATGAGAAATCCTGGGGACGGAGACCCGGGGGGAACAAAGGATTATAAAACAGGGACGCCATTGGCGTATGCGGTGATTTAAACCCATGGGCAGAGGCTAGGCGATCCCAAAAGCTCAGGGAGAGAGACAGTGATGGGCATAAGATAGAAGGTCTGTCCCTGCTTTTCAGCCACATAAGATGACTGATCTCTCTATTTGGGAGTAGAGATGACTCCAATCCCATCCAGAGCGGTCTGGATCGGGAGGTATGAAATTTAAGTAAGTGAGCCAGTTGGGCAGAGTGGTAATATTTAAGGAGATCGGGCATTCCCAGACCTCCGCCCGATTTAGGGGTATATAGAGTTTTCCTGTTCACCCTAGGTCTTTTGTGGTCCCATATATAATCAACTAGTTTAGCCTGGAAGTTCTTCAGGTCTTTACCTACGATTGAAATCGGGAGGGTCCTAAAAGGGTAAAGTACCTTAGGCAGTATGGTCATTTTGACCGAATACAACCGACCGAACCATGACGGGGGTTTGTTTGACCACCTTCGAAGGTCCTCCAACAACTTACGGAATAATGGGGGATAGTTCTTCTCATATAACGTATGGAGAGTAGGAGTTAAGAATATCCCCAAGTAAGGTAGGGCTTCGTCTTGCCAATGAAAGGAGAAGGATTCCCGAAGGGCCCGAACTATATGTAGCGGTAAGGATATATTGAGGGCCTGCGATTTAGATTGATTTTATTTTTATTTTTTTTAAGGGGTTCCGCCATGGCTGTTGGTTGACAATTTCTTTTTTTGCTTTGTTATGTCAATGTGGTCATTGTGGACCTGACTCTCATTATAGACAATATAAAAAAAAAAAAAAAAAAAAAAAAATTAAAAGTCTTGATTTAAGAGAAAGAGGTTCTAGCAAAATATCAGTCTCATCACAGCAGAGCTGAAAGAAAGAAGTCCATCCTCCTAAGACACTAGCAAAAAATAATAATGAGGCATGCTGGTAGTGCGAGGGGGTTATCCCGAGCTAGCCTACAGTGGTTTTATTCGCTAGTATTCAATTCTCCTGTAGGCAGCAGCATAACTTGAAAGTTTAGGGGGTTATTGGTCCCTCAACAAAGAAAGACAATTCTTCTACAACAGGCTAGCTTGTGACCCCCCTATGGGGATAATAAAGTAGTAATCCAGATCAGGATAATAAATTATTTTAAACACAATCCAACAAAAACAAACAGCCGCAGAAACACTTGACGCCTTCAACAAGGCACTACTTCAGTCCGCCGACTGGGTGGCACCAAAACGCAAAACTTGCATCCGGAAAAACACCGGCTGGTTTAATGACCAGCTGACGTTGCTAAAGCAGGAGCGAAGAAGAGCAGAAGCTGCCTGGAAAAGGAGCTCTTCAGATAAAAACCACACCATTTACAAGACAATAACAAAGAAATATCACAAAAATCTTTATGGCCAAAAAAAAAAATAATCACTTTGCCAACATCACCAATGCCCTAAACCGCCGCCGCAAACTCTTCAAGCTGGATTCGCAGACGATGAATCCCGCTTGTTTAGAGGCCTCCAATTCTGATTTACAAGAATTTTGCAACAAACTATCGGAATATTTCATGCCACTAAAAAAATCATTGGGACTCTGCGCAACAGCACAGCACCCAATGATATTATTCCCACTAAACTGCTGAAAAAAAGTGCGGATATACTGGCACCTGCTATCACGCAGCTTTTAAATCAATCATTCAAGGAGGGCATGGTGCCCACCTTGTTGAAACAAGGTACAATAAAACCAATCCTAAAAAACCCACCCTTGACCCTAACGATCCAAACAATAGGAGGCCCATAACTGGTCTAAATGTTTTCTCCAATATAATGGAGAAATAAGTTGTACAACAGTTACAACTGCATTTAGAAACCCAAAAAATATTCGATAAGTTTCAATCAGGCTTCCGGCCAGGTCACGGAACTGAAACAGCACTGGTAAAAATATGGGATGACGCTCTAGAGGCCGCAGATGAAGGAGAATCCTCTCTCCTGATCCTGTTGGACCTAAGTGCGGCCTTTGACACGGTAGACCACGGACTACTACTCGCTAGGCTAGCTGACGTGGCCAAAGTGACGGAATCTGATCTACCCTGGTTCTCCTCCTTCTTGGAAAACCGATCACAAACAGTGAAATTGGGATCTTTCACGTCGGAAAAGCGTACGGTATCATGTGGAGTCCCTCAGGGATCTCCCTTGTCACCGGTACTGTTCAATATCTATCTCTGCCCCCTCTTTGAAATCATTAGCAACCAGAAGCTACTATACCACTCCTACGCAGACGACACTCAACTGTATCTCCGCATCAGTAACGAAAAGGATCACTCTCTTGGACTAGAGAGATCCCTCACTCTAATAGATAACTGGAGGACACCCAGTTATCTTAAACGCAATAGTTTGAAAACAGAACTTCTCCTGTTTCACATAAACCGAAAAAGTCACCCCACCTCAACTTGGACCCCCGCCCATTCTGGGTAAAACTATCACTCCTAGCACCAAAGTCAAGTCTGAGTCATTTTCGACTCCTACATGACAATGGATGCACAAATGGGATCTGCTGACTACAGACCCTATCATCTGCTGCGCCTACTACGCCGACTCACCCCCTTTATCCCTAAAAAGGACATTGCAGTCGTGGTGGGAACAATCATCAATTCCAGACTTGACTACGCAAATGCCCTCTATTTAGGACTCCCCAAATACCAAATCACTTGTCTGCAAAGTCGTTCAAAATACGGCTGCTTGATTAGTGACTGGTAAAAAACCCTGGGAGTCAATCTCCCGTTCGCTGAGATCTCTTCACTGGCTACCAGTGAAAGACAGAATCACTTTGAAGGCACTCTGCCTAACACATAAGTGTATTCAAGGAAACGCCCCCCCAATATCTATGCGAAAAAATAAAAGCCCATAACTCAAATCGCATTCTGCGATCGACAAATCAAAAACTACTGCAAATACCCAAGGCAAGATACAAATCCAAAAGGAGATCGGAGATTTGCTGTCCAAGGACCGCGACTGTGGAATGCACTACCAACTACCATCCGACTGGAGTCGGACCACTTGGCCTTCAGGAGAATGAATAAAACTCATCTCTTCTGAGGTAAAGGGTTTCCTTACCGAAGGAATGGAAACAGCGCCCAGAGGCGATTCAATTTGCATGTGTTGCGCTTTATAAGTCTTTCACTCACTCACTCAGGATGGAAGTGTGGCAGAGTAATAGAGCCTGCAGAATTGCAGTCTGACAACTCATCACCTTTATTTTACTATTGATGGGAGGGACATTTCAAGAACAACCCTGAAGTTTCCCTTTAGTCTGTGTGATTAAGCAATAACGTAAGTAACAAACATTAACCAATGAACCTATATTTGTGTGCAGCAATGTAGAGGAATTTAAGTCACTCACCGTCTCATTGGGATGTACTAGAAGTAGGTATACACCAGGATGTTTTTCGAATACCTGGAATGTGTTGTTAACTTGTTCCATCTTGCACAATGCCTCAACAGTAAGTTCACCTTAAAATGCGGAAAAATAAATAAAATAAATCATAAATCCTGCTTTAGAGACAAACCTTGGAAAGATATACAAAAATACCATTAACATACATAAATATTACACACACAATGAATAATACAGCTGATACAAGTACCCAGTTCTATTGTAATATAATAATCCCTTGGAACAGAATGACACACTATAAGAACTATAAGAGAGGTCCAGCAGTGTCAGCTCTGTTACACTGCAGTCAGTCTAAGGCTGGCTATACATTAAGACATTTTCTTTCCTTCAACCATTAGTCGATCCCCCAATCCCAACAACACATTCTGTGAATCCCTGTCCCGCTGAGCGATTGTATTCCCTGCTATCAGAATACAAATTCTTACTGCAGCAGTAATTGTATAAATAAAAAAAATAAAAAAGACTGTTAGACTGTACTGAAGTTGATCTTCAGTACAACCAGCCTGCCCACAGGTGCATCAAAATGCAGCAAATTTCCTGCTGAACTGGCCAAATTTTAGCCTATGGCCAGCCTAACACTGTAACCATGCGTACCAGAAGGATAGATAACCTCAGTATGTTGCCATTCTTTGATTAGCTGGATAAGGACAGAGTTAAGCTGGCCATACCTGGATCAAAATTCAGCCAGTTTAGCATTAACCAGCGGAATTACAATCCATGCATGTGGTTGAACAGAAGTAAATCTATCGATCCTCTTCTGTTCAAGCGCCCTGTCGGATTGTAGCCATTCAATCAAATCTGCAGGCTAAAGACTCCTAAGGTCTCCCTGCTGTCAGAAAACAATCTGTGGGCCCCCCCCCCACATCCAAAAAAATAAAAATTTAAAATTGTGTCCGTTTTTTTCTCTTTTAACCAATAGTTGAACTTTTTTCTGTGCATCTCTATATGAATTATGACATATTACATTTTAAAGATAATCCTACCCATTATCTTTCCTAAAGGAGGAAATTAACACCTGCTCCCCATTCACACCTGAGACCTTGTAACTAACGAGTCACATGACACCGGGGAGGGAAAGTGGCTAATTGGGCCCGATTTGGACATTTTCACTTAGGGGTGTACTCACTTTTGTTGCCAGCGGTTTAGACATTAAAGTGATACTATAGGTTCAGGTATTTTGTTTTAAAAATAACAAACATGTCATACTTACCTCCACTGTGCAGTTCGATTTGCACAGAGTGGCCCTGAACATCCACTTCTGGGGTCCCACGGCAGCTCTCTCGGCTGCTCCCTGCAATGGATAACCCCCTCTTGGAAGCTCTCTCCCGAGGGGGTTACGTTGCAGGCACACTACCGTGTCATACATTTGGCGTACTTAGCTCGGTCGCACCCCCCGGTGCCCGCATCATTGGATTTGCTTGACAGCAGCGCGAGCCAATGGCTGCACTGCCATCAATCTATCCAATTCAGAGCTCAGAAGTCCGAGCAAAGATCAAGAACATTTGCGACGTGGGCCTTTCCAGGGCTCATGTAAGTAAAATGTTGGGGCGGCAATCGTCTGATGTTTTTTCGCCTTAATGTATAGGATGCATTAAGGTGAAACATGAACCTCTACAACCCCTTTAAATGGCTGCGTTTATTTTTTTTTGAGGGGACAGCAAATTTAACCGCTTGTCAACCAACGCACGTTATACGTCGTCACAATGGCACAGCTGCGCAAGTGGCCATACAGGTACGTTCCCTTTAAATCCCAGCTTAGGGGGGGCGCACGCCCACCGTGACTGTGTCCGCTGGTGTCCCGCAATCATGTCACGGAGCTGCAGAATGGAGAGATGTAAACAAGGCATTTCCCTGCTCTGCCTAGCAACATGACAGATCTACTGCTCCCTGTTATCGGGATCCATGTCATGTTCTAGCGAGACCCCCACAGTTAGAATGACTCACTAGGAAACATTTAACCCCTTGATTGCACCCTAGTGTTTAATCCCTTCACTGCCAGTGTCATTTACACAGTAATAAGTGCATTTTCATAGCACTGATTGCTGTATAAATGACAATGGTCCCAAAATAGTGTCCGATGTGTCTGCCATAATATCGCAGTCACGCCAATTAAAAAAATAAATAAAGCCATAAATCTATCCCCTATTTTGTAGACGCTATAACTTTTGCGCAAATCAATATACGCTTATTGCGGATTTTTTTACCAAAAATATGTAGAAGAATACATAATCGGCCTAAACTGAGAAAACTATTATAGCAAAAAAAATTATATATATATATTTTTTTATTTTTTATTTATTTTTATTAACGCTCTTTTTTTTGTTTATGGCGCAAAAAAAATAAACAAACACACACAGAGGCGATCAAATACCTCCAAAATAAATCTCTATTTGTGGAGAAGAAAGGGACGTTAATTTTGTTTGGGTGCAACTTTGCAATTGTCAGTTAAAGAAACGCAGTGCCGTATCGCAAAAAGTGCTCTGGTCAGGAAGGGGGTAAATTCTTCAGGGGCTGAAGTAGTTACACTGTTATACAAGCCGTACACTCATTACTTTACATTGTAGCAAAGTGTAATTTCTTCAGTGTTGTCACATGAAAACCCCCCTTTACTACAACAAATCTCCCCCTTCCTGTCTGCTCAGGACGGTGCCCATCCCCTCCTGCTGCTCTCATAACTACTATTAAAACCTCCCATCCCCTTTGTAATATAACAATGTGTGGCCCTGTGTTATATAAAAAAAATATGCCAATCTGGACCCATATCAGAGCTTCTACCAGCACTCACCAGATTACTCGTGTCTCGCTCTCGCTCGTTATTTGGAGTGCTTGGCTCCGCCCACTGGAGTCGTTCGCCAGGCAGAGGAGAGAGTCTAGGAGTCACAAGAGCGCATGGAGACGGTCTGATATATAAAAAATATGCCGAAACTGTACCTTTAACAGGCACAGGGACACATATGTTACAGAGGGGATGCGATTTTTTTTTATAGTAGTGACAACCACTTTAACTACTTCAGCTCTTTGGATGTATGCAGTACGTCCAAAAAGAGTGAAAGTTTAAGCATAGAAGCAACAGCCATCACAAAAAGTTAAAGAGTTAAAGTTAAAGAGTTAAACCATAACTCCCACTGCACTGCACGCACCCACAAATATATATTTTATAATATTCTGAAGGTTTTAAGTAATTTTAGGGCCAAAAATTCGGTTTTTCACATGGTCGCATATGTGATGCTAGAAAAATAAAAAAATAAAAAAGGGGGGGGGGGGGGGCGGGGGGGTTTTAGCCCATCTAGTTCAACCAAGATGTGCATGTATGCACAAGTGGAAAAAAAATATATAAAAAGAAATTGCTCTATTTTTCTTAGGCTATCAAGTATATCTAGTTGGTAGAAGTTCTTGGTTTTCCGATACAATTCTTAATGTTTATATTTTTTCTGAAGGGATACTCACCAACACGTTTGTCAACAAGCAAATATGGAAACTTGAGGATCTCCAATAATGGTACCCGGACATTGCTCTCAAAACTGCAGTCACTGTAGCCATAGAGTTGTTTCTCTCCATCTTCTTCAACTAAGTAGAGCTCATCGTCATCCTCAATCTCTTCCCGCATTGCATTCTCCAACTGTGCAATAAGTCGTGAGGTTTCCAAGGTCCACAGAGACTGATAAAATAATCAAAGATATAGCAACAGAAGAAAATGGATCTCAAACGTTTGGCTTAATAAATCAGTTACGATTATTCCAACAATGCCAGTTCACTGTGGGTGCAAACATTTTAAAAATTCAAAGTCCAAATCAGAAGGGCAGGGGTCCCAACCATCTCCTCTCAAAATTGCACTCCACTGTGACAGATTCTCCCTGCCTCCTCTCGTAGTGCTCTACATTTTCACTGATCTTTTACTCTTCATACACCACCTTACATCATCACCAATTCCAGTTGCTACCTCCCCCAACCTGTTTTGACTATTTTTGATCCCTACTGCCACCTCTCCCCATTATGTTCTGCCATTACTGAATCATCGTGCCTCCGCTCCCATCCATTTCTACCATCAATGATCCCATCTGTCTCCTCTCACATCTTGTGGGAAAAGGAAATGCGGCTCCAGTTGAGTGATGGAACTAGGTGAGCTGGGGAATGGGCTCCTCCCAGGGGTGCTAGCCTCAGCTCACCAGCCATGCAACTGAATAGGAAAAGGAATGGATCGCTGCACACCGAGGTAATACGGATCTTTACTATAAAGAGACGTAACATGAATAACACTACAGGACAGGAAAGCAGGGACAGGTAGACACGTTTTACACATCGACACCGCGCTTACTCATTACCTATAAACGAGCGCAGCATCGCTGTGTGACACACGTCTACCTGTACCTGCTTTCCTTTCCTGTGGGGTTATTCATGGTATGGATTTCAATAAAGAGTCTCATTACCTCAGTGTACAGCCATCCATTCCTTCCTATTCCTCTCACATCTTGTTCTGTCAGCACCAGTTCTCACCGTCTCCCCCCCCATATTACATTTTACCACCATTGATCCCTGCTACCTTCTCTCCTATGCAGTTTTGCTGTCACTGATCCTTGCTGCTTTCACCCCCATACTGCCGATTCTTGCGGTCTCCTCTCCTTTCACTGTCTCCCCCCCCCCCCCATATTACATTTTACCACCATTGATCCCTGCTACCTTCTCTCCTATGCAGTTTTGCTGTCACTGATCATTGCTGCTTTCACCCCCATAGTGCCGATTCTTGCGGTCTCCTCTCCTTTTACTGATTTCCACTGCCTTCTGCGCTATCCTGTTCTGCCAATTTGACACCCAACTGCTTCCCCTACCATCACTGTGCCCTCTATCCTTATTTGTTCCTCCAAAGATCACAGCTGCGTTTCCCAACTCTATATTATACTTAGGGTACATTACACCCCGAAAAAAACCCACCATAAAATGGGCAAATTGGCAGATTCTCTATGTGGTCCCTATCAACACAATAGGGATCTCATACTTCTTTGGCACTGCCCAAAGCTCCACCGCTATTGGAGCAATGTGGTTGGAACACGCAACCTGGTGTTCCAAACCAAGGTACCTTTAGATCCAACGTGTGCATACTGGGGGTTCTGGAGGAAGTGATCCCCAAGGAACTAAGGACTGCATTCTCTAGGGCAGTATATCAGGCCAGAAAACTATTTGAGATGTAAATTAATCTCACCACAAACTACCGCCTCTTGGATAACACAAATGGGAATTATCCTTATAATGGAATCATTTAGCACACAGGGGATTCCTGGGTAGGTTTTAAAGGCTATGGTCGCAATGGCTAGACACACCTGGACTAAGTCCAAGGGAATTGGTGTTGTCTCGACTTCTAGTGTCCCCAGCTGCAAGCCTTTCCCACAGTTTCACCACCTTGTTCCTTCATCACCAATCCCCACTGCAATCTGCTCTGCCATCATCTCCACTTGAATCCTGTTTTGTATTCATTAACCATCCTGCTACCTCTCCCATTCTGTTCTGCCATTTCTGAACCCCACTCCCTCCTCTTCTGTCCTGCTTTTCCATCACTGATCTCCACTCACTGCTCTCCTATCCCGTTTTGCTGCCATTGATCCTTTTGACCTATCTGGTCCTGCTGTCACAGATCCCAGCAACATCCTCTCCTATCCATTCTTGCCATCACTGATCCAAGATACCATTGCTTCCATTCTTTTTTCACGTCACTTATCGCTAACTGCCTCCTCTCCTATCCTGTTCTAACATCACTAATACCGGCTGCCTCCTACCTCCTGGTCCACTGTGACAGAGTCTAGGTGCCTTACGCTCCATTCTTCTATCTGTAATAGAGGACCCACTCTCCACTATAACCAAACCCTGCTGCCTCATCTTACAGTCCAATCCACCACTGCAGATTCTTACTAGTCCCCTTATATCCTTTTCTGTCATCACTGGCCCTGCTCCTCAGCAACCATGCCCCACTGTCATAACTCATCTTTGCTGCCTCCTTTCCCATCCTGTTTTGCATCACCATCCTCGTTTCTATCTCTACCATCCTGCATTGCCTTCACTAATCACCCCTGCTTCCTCTCCTTTCCTGTGTAGGGGTTGGGGTAGACGTGAAATAATTATACTCCCACAGAGGCTTCTCCTTTCCTGCTGCAATCGCAGATCCCCACTACCGCCTCTCCCGACATTGCCGATACTTTTTGCCCCCTCTAGTCTTTGGTCCATTTCAAACAGATTCCAACTGCTTTAGCCCAAACGTCACATACTTCTAGCCCCGATTGCTGCTAACCTATGTAATCTCCCACTCTGCATCATGCTACAATCTGCTCCAAAACGATTGAAACACTGGTCCCCTTACACCCCATTCTGTCATAACACAGATTTTTGCTGCCTCCTCTTTCATATCGTTTTGCCATCCCTGCGAGCTCCTCTCCTTTTTAGTTCTAATTGCTAGTTGCCAATTTCCACTGCCTCATCTATAAACTTGATTTGCAGTCACGGACCACAGTGACTCCTCTCCCATCTTGTTCTGCCATCACCAATGTCCACCGCCTCCTCTCCCATTCTGTGTTGCCATCACCAATTTCTCTCTCATGCCATCAAAGACCACTTTTGCCTTCTCTCCTATTCTGTTCTGCCAAACCTGATCTTTTCTGCCTTCCTACCCTATCCTAGTCCACTAGTATATTCTTCTTTCTACTTTGCTTCCCATCCCATACCGATACTTACTGGTCTTCTTATATCCCACACTGTCATCATTGGTCCTCCTTTCCAACTCTGCTCCTCAACCATCACCACTGATCTCTGCTGCCCCCTATACAAAGATGTTCTGAATTCACTAACCACACTGTGGTCACTTCTGTCTTCTCATCTCTGCTCCTGCCTCTTCTGCCCTGATCTGCCATCACTCATCTTTGCTGTCTCATGCCATCACTCATCCCTGCTCCAGCCCCTTTCCTATTCTGCCATCACTCATCTCTGCGGTCTCCTCTCCAATGCTGCTGTACCATCACAAACATTTGCCGCTTCCTCTGCCTGTCCCACCACTGCAAATCACTGCTGCCTTCTCTTCTATTCGATTGTCTGCCAATTCAATATTTTCTGCACTCACTGATCCATACTAAAGCCTCACCTATTCTGTACAGACCTTGCCACGTTGACTCCTGTCCCATCCTATTCTGTCCTTCATCCTTCAATCCTCGCCGCCTCCTCTCACATCCTGATCTGCCATTATTCCCTGTGCTCTCCTCCCCAATCCTGTGTTTTGCCATTAATGATCCCCATGGCTGCCAATGCTGATCTTCACTGCCTCCTGTTTCTAAATCTTGCTGTCTCATCTCCCAACTAATTTTGCCAAATTCTGATGCCCACTGCCTCCTCTTACATGCCGGTGTGCCATTATTCCCTACTCTATTCCCTTCTCAATCCTGTTTGTCAATGATCCTCATGGCTTCCTCTCCCATTGTCATTTCCCACTGCCTCTGGTTTCTAATCCTTATCTCCCATCTTGTTCTGCCAATTCTGATCTCCACTGCCTCCTCTCCAATCCTGTTCTACCATCACTGAACTCAGATGCCTTCTCTCCCAAGATGGTCTGTCAGAACCAATCTCCACTGCATCCTGTTCCATCGTTGGTAATCATAGCCGATTCTTCTACCAGCCTGTTCCGCTATCAATAATCTCATCTGCTTACTCTCCAACCTGGTTTGCAATCATGATTCATAATGCCTCCTTTTCCATTCTGTGCTGCTATCAAAAAGCCCCACTGCCTTCACTCCAATCCTGCTCTACACAAACGGAGTATGCTGGTTCCTCCCCCACCTGTTCCAACATCACCAATCCCAGCTCCTGCCTTTCTGATCCTCCTGGTATCACCAACTTCTATTGCTTCCCCTATTGCTTGCCATCACCGGTCTCTGCTGCCTCCATTCCAATCCTTTTATGCCATCAGATTGCCAATCCTAGTTCACCAAGATTCTAGCTGCCTTATCTCATGTGCCATTCTTCCATCATTGATTCCCACTACTTGATGCAATTTCTCACTGCATTAAAATACCCTCTGAATCTTCTAACAATCTACTCAACCACGATACTTGGTAGCCCCCTTACATCCCATTTTCTTATCACTGGTCCTCCTTTCCAACTCCTCTACACCGTCACCAATGTCTGATCTCCTCTCACCCTGTTCCACCAACAATAATCCCTGCTGCCTCCTCTCTCATCCTGTTCTGATTTTTAACTCCCTACATTCTCTCCCATCCAGTTCTGAAATCACATATCCCTGTTCCCTCCTGTTCTATTCCATTTTGCCATCACTGATCCTGGCTGCTTTCTTCAACTGCTCTGATCCATGCTGCTTCCTCTATTTTTGCTGCCCTCTCCAATCTACATCACTGAACCCTTTTCAACCATGCTAGTCTGTTAATCATCACTGCCTCCTATGCCATCCTGTACTACTGTCAATCACAACTACCCCCTACCCCGGCATGTCCCCCTTCCATTTCTGTCATTACCGGATGTTTTCCCATCCGGTTGTGACAACACTGATACCCACTGCTACCTCTCCAATCCTGGTCCACTAACAGATTATCTGGCATACCTCCCATCCTATCCGATCACTTCAATCTCATTAAATATGTCAATACACTAATTCCTGCTGCTTTTGCTGCACCGCTACTGATATTTGTTGGGCACTTTACATCCCATGCTGTGATCACTGGTCCTCCTCTCCAACTCTGCTCCACGGTCACCATTTCATCTCACCCACACTGCTCTGCCAACCTCGTCCCATCTCGCCGTTGCTGTTCTCTACATAATCTCCCATCCTGTTCTGGAGTCACTAACCATGTTTCCTCCTCTCCCATCATGTTCTACCATTATTGATCTCCCTGCCTCCTCTCCCTTAGTAACTGACCATTGCCAATTTTCTCCTCCTGTCATCATGATCCCTGCTTTGCCGATTTTGACCACCAATGCCTCCTCTCCCATCCTGTTTTGCCATCTCTGATCTATGCTCTACAATCCCATTTTGTGTTCATTGACCCTTGCCACTCCTTCCATGCTGCTTTTCATCACTGATCCCTGGTCCCTCCTCTCCCGATTTGCCATCAGTGATCCTCACTGCCTCTTCTCCCATCCGGTTCTGCTGTCATTGACTATCCCCGCTTCCTCTCTCACCCTGCAGTCACTGATCTCTGCTGCATCCTCTCTGATCCCATTGACAATGATCTCAGCTGTCACCTCTACCATCCTGCCATGACTGATCGACGCTGCTTCCTATTCAATCCTATTTTGCCATCATTTATCCATGATGCTTCATCTCCCATCCTATTCCATTCTCAATCCCAGACAAATTACACCCTATCCTGTTCAGCCGCCGTTGGTCCCTGCTGCCCCCACTCCCATCCTTTCTGCAGTTACTGATCCCTGCTGCCTACCCTATAATCCAGGTCCACTAATAGATTCTAGCTGCCTTTCTTCATGCCCCATTCTTCAATATTTGATCCCTGCAACTTCACGCAAGATCACACGCCATTATCAATCCCTGCTGCATTACTTCCCAATGTACTCTAACTCTACTGATAATGGTCCTCTTACATCCCCACTCTGTCAAATCCAATGCCGAAGGGTCACCACTTCTCAAACCCTATTCTGCCCCTACCGAATCCTACTGCTTCATTTGCATCCCAATCTGCCATCACTGATCTCCAATATCTCATCTCCATTGTACGCGAGTCACAGATTCATGCTTTCACCTTTCCAATCCTGATCAACGGTTTTTGATTACTGACACTTTTTTTCTCATCCTGCTTCATCATCATCACTGCGCACACTCCCTATTCTGCACCACCATCCCTGATCTTCAACATCTCCTGTTCAATCCATCACTGAGCTCCACTCAAGCCTTGTACACAGACAAAAAAATATAAATATCGATTTCGAAACAATTGTACTACAACATGATAGTTGGTACACAGCTTTCGAGAGCAAATCGCGACAGTTCATGCGAAATTACCCGAAGGGACAAACACAAAAATGTCTCTTGCTCAATACCAAAACAAACAGCTGCATTTAATCAGTACAGTATCCATCCAAAAAAAATAACTGGGTCGAAAGAAAACATTACATCACTTCCAAAGTTGAAGTCGGTCATATGAGAATTTGTTAAGTAACCTCATTTTCAATATGTAACTAGGGTGAAAAAAATAAAACCTGAATCATTTCGCCCAATATTTGTGTACAAGGCTTTACTAGATCATTAACGCTTGCTACCTTTCTAAAGCCCCATTTACACCTGAGTGTTTTGTAGCTTGAAGCCTCAATAGATTCTCTATGGAGACGGTTTACATCTCCACTCCAAAACGTCTGAAGCTCAAACAAGTTCCTGGATTTTTTTTTTAAGGCAGATTTGGACGTTTTTCTGCTTTTTACATTGTTGACCTGTACAAAATAGTATCAAAATTGTTCGACTTTCTGCCTGAAAACGCTATGCTCAGGTGTGAATGGGGCCTAAAATGCACCACTGATCTCTGCTGCCTTCACTCTCTTTGCTCCTTAGATTCCCAGCCAAACGACAGATCCTGTTCCCCCTTCAATGCTGGTGTGCTCATGACATATGAAGTCTGACACCATCAACTC
This sequence comes from Rana kukunoris, assembly GCA_029574335.1. Taxonomy (NCBI): domain Eukaryota; kingdom Metazoa; phylum Chordata; class Amphibia; order Anura; family Ranidae; genus Rana; species Rana kukunoris. The sequence continues at coordinate 153,844,877 of CM056057.1, forward strand.
CACCAACATCATTTATAACCCCATGGTTAACATTATTCCCAAGTTTTACTATAATTTAGGTGGTAGACTGACTTTTTATGAAGAAAATTAAACAAAAGCTTTCCCCATTTATGGCATCCAAGAGTCAACAGTTATCACACCTCACATCCCCTTCTCTACCTAAACTATTTATGATCCATGTCTCTCTCCACAATTTTTATCAGTAGACACAGGATTCCATCTATCACTCCGATTCCTCCTGTGCCTGAAATGAGCATCTTTGCTAGTCTTTAGATAAAAGTGCAATATTGATGGCGAGTGGTAGAAGACCCCAGTCAAAGATTTTACAATAACGTTCAGCCATTTTGAATTCTAGGACCCCAATAAGAGTATTTTCTTGAGGTCTCGACATTTTCTACCTTGTGAAGCTGTTGAACTTCATCTCTGGCTCTGTGGTATTCCACCACACATTCCATGCAGTAGCAGAGGTCATCGTTGGCACCAATAAAATCCTCATTTTGTAATTCATTAGCAGCATAGCTCTTCAGCAGATCTGCTGTGACAGAGCCCCCAGGTGTGCACCAGCGACAGGTGCTCATTATCCTGTCTGTGAAAGACATTGAAAAGACCCATGAATCCTGTAACATTACCAAACAAAACAGTTAAAACTGAACTAATGCAACATCTAGAAGCGGAAGGATAGGACGTGCCAGAACACTTCAACAGGAAAACAGAAAAACAAAACCAATTTTTTTTTTTTTAAAGAGTGGGGAAGGGTTAGAATTTATGACAAAGTCTGACTTCTTGCCCAGGTAAGGCTCATGCCCCCATTTCTTATGCACAGCACAACAAAGGAAAATCTCCCAAACGGAATTATAAAAAACCCGACAAGCAAACTCTGCCGACCGTCATCACGACATTTCACTGTACGCTTTAACCATCGAAATAATGCAGCACATGCATTACATGTGGTTGCACTGCAGCCCGTTACTTAAGGAGATCACACTTTTACTGCCTATCGGACAGGACCTTTGGTCTAAATTTTGATGCAACATGAACCAGTATGGCCAACGGTAACTTGTGACTGGGTAATTTGGCATAGGAAGGTCAGAGTGCAATTTAACCTCCTATTTTTATGGGCCCCTTAAACGGGGTCTTACAGGTTCTGTGCTTCCCCTCAGCCTGACAGGACAGTGAAAGGAGAAGCAGCAAAATAATGCTCATCCATCTGACCTCGCCTCCAATCAGCACACTCCTGTTGTGGCTTCTCCCTCTCCTCATCCGAGCTCCGTTTAAGGGTTAATGCGCAGTGGCTGAAAAAATAAAAAAAATAAAAAATAAAATAAAATCACTGCTTCTACAGGAGTTCTGCCTGTAGAAGTAGCTCAATGTTATCCTATGTATCCATGCCCATTAGGATGATTAGAGGCATACCTTGGTCTCAAACGTATGGTTTGTGTTTCCAATTGGAGCTTTCTGGCTGAATACCCCCTCACAAAACTCTTGTTTTGTGTACCAAAACGCTCTATAGTACCATTTTTTTTTTTTTTTTTTTAAGGCCAGTGTGCATAGAGCCTTAGCTCGGGTTCACACTGCAGCAACTTTGAACCCAAATCCCAGCGCAACTTCGGCACGACTTGCATGCAGCTTCTTTACCAGAAGTCGATACAAGTCTTACTGAATCAAAAATAGTGCAAAAACCTTTTTCCAAGTTGCACCGATTAGAACAGTTCCATTGCTCTCAATGGGGATGAGACTTCAAAAACAAAGTGTGTGCCAAAGTGTGGCTGTGCACGAGTCCATGTGTCGCACGCGGGGCAGCCGTTAATTTCATTGGCAGTCCTATACGTTTTAGTCTCCGGAAAAGTTAATGCTCCATTTTGGGCAACAAGAGTAGAGTTTTTTTAAGAACTTGCATCTTGCCACCATCACAGAATTGCATCACGTTTGCGATGATCCCAAATCGAAAGACACTGAAGAATTGTATTTCACAAATGCCATATTCAGGGGGGCGCCAGCCTTGACTATAGGTACTCCGGAGAAGAACGTCGCTATGAAAAATCCACGGAAGGCTCCAGGATGTACTCTTCTAAATAGTGATCTGACAGATGTCATTGTGATCCTCCGGCTTCACCACTTCTCTACCCCACACTGAGCATGTCACCAGCCACCCTGGACCTCTCTATGACCTCCTGGAGGAATGGGATCCTTCCAGATGTAGAGCCAGAGCAGGAGAAGGTTAGACAGCAGCCAGGACAGGCCACTTCCTCCCTCCAACTCACACATACCTGTCTGGTGTAGTCATGTGGTGAGGAGATCACACATGAGGGGTCCTATAAGGACACAGGACAAAGGGGGACACAGGCTCCCTCATGACACCTCCTCTATATGACTGACAGTTACACAGACACCTCTGATAACCTCCCCTCCCCCCAGTCCGTGCATTCCCGGGACACTCAGAGTCTCCGCAACACTTTTCCCGCCTCCTCCTTCCCACAGCTCGGCGCCTTCCTCTTCCCCTCACCTCCGTAATGCTCTCCTTAGCCCTCCTCCGCCATGACATGCCCCCTGGGGCTGCAGAAAATACCCGTCTACCCTCGCTGTCCACTTCACACAACCACCGCGGAGCTCCTCCCCCCGGAAGTGACCTAAGAGCGCCGCTCTGTTTATTTGCGGTAAGAGACGATTTTTTTTATACGCCCCGCCTCCACCGCGTGTCAGGGCTGAGGTGGAGGCCACGCCCACCTCGCTGTTTTTTTTTTTTTTTTTTCTCAATCCCTGCTGTCCATTCCAAACTAAGCGCGGCCATAAGATCTCTGCATATGCATACACTGTACGATCCACAACTGTTCCTCCTTATGTGTCCCTCATTTTGGTCTCATCCATACAGTTGTATATAAAATGCATTTTTTATCTTTCAAAACGTGTTTCCCAGTGCTAAACATTTCATCTGATTCCTACATCGCTGCATTTGTACATTTTATTAGCTATCATAAAGAAATAGTCATTGTAAAAAAAAACACCCTTGTGGATTTAACCACGTCAGTCCTGGAATTATTTACCCCCTTAACCACTTCAAGTCCAAGCCAATTCTGACACTTTTCTAAAAAATTACATAGAACCCCCCCAAATACTATATATGTATTTTTTAGCAGAAACCCTAGAGAATACAATGGTGGTCATTGCCACTTTTTATCTCACATGCTATTTGCGCAGCAATTTTTCAAACACAGTTTCATGCATAAAAAAAAAAAAAAAACAGTAAAGTTAGGCAGTTTTTTTGCATATTGTGAAAGATGATGTTACGCCGAGTAAATAGATATCTAATAGGGGTGCAACGGATCACTGCCGATCCGTGATCCGAACGGGTCACCCCCTTCGGATCGGATCGCTATGCGATCCGTGGATCGCCACCGCGGGCGTAGAATTAGGAAAGGCCACGGCTTCGGCCTAGCTCCGGAGCCGGGGCCATCTTGGTACACCCGGCAGCGTGTGTGCGCCTCGAGCGCGGGCTCCTCCTCTATTGGTGTAAACAGAGGAGGAGCCCTCGCACACACACGCCGCTAATGGGGAACTGCAAGTACTATGGGGCTGACTGTGCTGTACTATGGGGGTCACTGTGCTGTATTGTGGGGGTCACTGTACTATGGGGGTCACTGTGCTGTACTATGGGAGTCACTGTGCTGTACTATGGGGGGGTCACTGTGCTGTACTAGGGGGGTCACTGTGCTGTACTAGGGGGGTCACTGTGCTGTAATAGGGGGGGCCACTGTGCTATACTAGGGGGGGTCACTGTGCTGTACTATGGGGGTCACTGTGCTGTACTATGGGGGTCACTGTGCTGTACTATGGGGGGGTCACTGTGCCGTACTATGGGGGGGGTCACTGTGCCGTACTATGGGGGTCACTGTGCCGTACTATGGGGGGTCACTGTGCTGTACTAGGGGGGTCACTGTGCTGTACTAGGGGGGTCACTGTGCTGTATTATGGGGGTCACTGTGCTGTACTATGGGGGTCACTGTGCTGTACTATGGGGGTCACTGTGCTGTACTATGGGGGGGTCACTGTGCCGTACTATGGGGGGGGGTCACTGTGCCGTACTATGGGGGTCACTGTGCCGTACTATGGGGGGTCACTGTGCTGTACTAGGGGGGTCACTGTGCTGTACTAGGGGGGTCACTGTGCTGTATTATGGGGGTCACTGTGCTGTACTATGGGGGTCACTGTGCCGTACTATGGGGGGGGTCACGGTGCCGTACTATGGGGGGGTCACTGTGCCGTACTATGGGGGTCACTGTGCTGTACTATGGGGGGTTACTGTGCTGTACTAGGGGGGGTCACTGCGCCTGTACTGGGGGGGGTCACTGTGCTGTACTAGGGGGGGGTCACTGTCTGCCTGTACTGTGGGGGGAGAGAGATGTGGATATTACAGTGGGGGGGATTTTTATTTATTTTTTGCTGATCCGTGACTCCCGATCCGAGGATCGATCCGATCCGTGAGTTTTTTGATCCGTTGCACCCCTAATATCTAACATGTCACGTTTCAAAATTGCACTAAATCGTGGAACGGCGCCAAACTTCGGTAAGCTTACTGGAGGAGAAACAGGAAGTGAGAAATTCCGACAACGAAAAAACATTTTTAGAAGGAAAATCGAAGGAAAAGATAAGTAAACCATCAATGCACTAGCTTAAAGGAACCCATTTAGAAAATAAAAGACGAACCTTTACAACCCCTTTAATAACCAGGCCATTTTTTGCGATATGGCACTGCGTCGATTTAACTGACAATTGCGCGATCGTGCGATGTTGTACCCAAACAAAATTGATGTCCTTTTTTTCCCCACAAATAGAGCTTTCTTTTGGTGGTATTTGATCACTTCTGCATTTTTTTATTTTTTTGCGCTTTAAACAAAAAAAGAGCAACAATTTTGAAAAAACATTTTTTTTTACTTTTTGCTATAATAAAAAAAAATGTCTTCATCAGTTTAAGCCGATATATACTCTTCTACATATTTTTGGTAAAAAATTATAGCGTCTACAAAATAGGGGATAGATTTATTGCATTTTTATTTTTTATTTTTTTACTAGTAATGGCGGCGATGTGCGATTTTTAGTGGGACTGCGACATTATGGCGGACAGATCTGACACTTTGATACTTTTTTGGAACCATTGATATTTATATAGCGATCAGTGCTAAAAATAGCCACTGATTACTGTCAGGGAAGGGGTTAACACTAGGGGGACATCAAGGCATTAAATGTGCTCCCTGTGTGTGTGTTCTAACTGTAGGGGGATGGGCTCATTGGGACATGACAGAGATCACTGTTCCCGACCACTAGGAACAGTAGATCCCTATCATGTCACCTGTCAGAACGAGGAAATGCCTTGTTTACATAGCCATCTCCCAATTCTGCCTCTGTACAAGACAATCGCAGGCCACCGGAGGACATCGAGTCCTTTCCAACCCCAACTGAGCATGTGCAAGCCGCCGTACACCTACAGCGATTTGCAAAGGAGAGCTATTGTGGAGCTAATTAGGCATTGACATGGTGTGACATTGGGATGACAATTCAGGGCACAAGGTAAAGATGCCTTGTAAAGAACACTTGTTGAAAACAACACAGGAATGGAAAATATGAAGGAGGGGGGGCTCATATGAGCATAGAACTGAGCCATAAAAGAGAAAGGGATTGGTGGGGAGGGCAGCAGAGTTAAATTAACGAAAATAATGAATGAATAAACAGAAGAATACACACTCACACAATGCCCCCCTCTGAAAAAAGTTCTGCAGAGGCCCATGATCTTAGGCCCTGCTGTGAAATATTAGAGAAAAAAGTGTAATTACAAAATTGGGCCTTAGGCAGTGGTGGTGGTGATACAACACTGCAATCCCTCACAGATCTTGTTGAGCGCAGAAACGAGCCCTGCTGTGAAATATTTTATAAAAAATTGTAATTGCAAAACAAAAATTGTTAAACAGGGGCAGAAAAATTGGTCCTTAGGCAGTGGTGGTGGTGCCCTGAACCAAAACATTTCTTAGAAGATATCATCATGAAGATACAGGAGGAATAGTATAGTCACTCAGCATACTAGTATAGTCACTCAGCATAGGCAGTCTTCAAGAGATCCCACATCCACAGAAAAATCAATCTGTCACACAGGGGCGGACTGACCATTCGGTCAGTCGGGCACTGCCCGAGGGCCCGTGGTGGGAGGGGGCCCGGGTCGGCTCAGTCTGCCCCTGGAGGTTCCCCCCCGAAAATCTGACTGCAGTGCAGTCCGACTCCCGAGTCCCGACCAACTCTGGTCATTACGCCGCGCTGGAGGGAGGAGGTGGGTGGAGCTGCGCTGCTGGCTAGTCTTCGCCTGCCCTGGTTGCTAACGCCTGTGCCGCTTGGCGTGTAGCAACCAGTGACGTCACGGCTGCAACCTTACCCACTACAATACATGGTCAGCGTTGAAAGCGAGGCTTTCACTTCCTCCTCCGCGCTACTGCTCCTGGGAGCCGAGTCAAGTATGAGGCTGGCTTGAAGGTACAGCGCGAGAGGGAGTGGGAGAATCGCCACCCTGATTGACCACCTGAGGCTAAGCAGCAGTAAGTGCGGCTGTATTCCTGACACCTCCCAGAGCATGTACACCATCTCCAACGTCGGCTCCCAGTCCCAGCTGTGACAGGCTGTCAGCAAGAAGGAAGATGGTCTGGCCGAGTGCCCAGGGGATGAGGATGGGCGTGAGGTAGGTGCATCACACACACCTACCCACCACAGACAGGGGCTGGGACAGGAAGGACCGCAGGCCAGGCTAGGGGGTCAATTTCACTCACCCTCTCTCTCTCTTATCCATCCCCTCTCTCTCTCTCTCTCTTTTACATCCACCTCTTTTACATCCCCCTCTCTCCCATCCATGCCCCTCTCTCCCATCCATGCCTCTCTCCCATCCATGCCCCTCTCTCCCTCTCTCCCATCCATGCCTCTCTCCCATCCATGCCCCTCTCTCCCATCCATGCCCCTCTCTCCCTCTCTCTCCCATCCATGCCTCTCTCCCATCCATTCCCCTCTCTCCCTCTCTCCCATCCATGCCCCTCTCTCCCATCCATGCCCCTCTCTCCCTCTCTCCCATCCATGCCTCTCTCCCATCCATGCCCCTCTCTCCCTCTCTCCCATCCATGCCCCTCTCTCCCATCCATGCCTCTCTCCCATCCATGCCCCTCTCTCCCTCTCTCCCATCCATGCCCCTCTCTCCCATCCATGCCTCTCTCCCATCCATGCCCCTCTCTCCCTCTCTCCCATCCATGCCCCTCTCTCCCATCCATGCCCCTCTCTCCCATACATGCCTCTCTCCCATCCATGCCCCTCTCTCCCATCCATGCCCCTCTCTCCCATCCATGCCCCTCTCTCCCATCCATGCCTCTCTCCCATCCATGCCCCTCTCTCCCTCTCTCCCATCCATCCCTCTCTCCCATCCATGCCCCTCTCTCCCATCCATGCCTCTCTCCCATCCATGCCCCTCTCCCCTCTCTCCCATCCATGCCCCTCTCTCCCATCCATGCCCCTCTCTCCCTCTCTCCCATCCATGCCCCTCTCTCCCATCCATGCCCCCTCTCTCCCTCTCTCCCATCCATGCCCCTCTCTCCCATCCATGTCCCTCTCTCCCATCCATGCCCCTCTCCCCTCTCTCCCATCCATGCCCCTCTCTCCCATCCATGCCCCTCTCTCCCATCCATGCCCCTCTCTCCCTCTCTCCCATCCATGCCCCTCTCTCCCTCTCTCCCATCCATGCCCCTCTCTCCCATCCATGCCCCTCTCTCCCTCTCTCCCATCCATGCCCCTCTCTCCCATCCATGTCCCTCTCTCCCATCCATGCCCCTCTCTCCCATCCATGCCCCTCTCTCCCATCCATGTCCCTCTCTCCCATCCATGCCCCTCTCTCCCATCCATGCCCCTCTCTCCCATCCATGCCCCTCTCTCCCATCCATGCCCATGCCCCTCTCTCCCTCTCTCCCATCCATGCCATGCCCTCTCTCCCATCCATGCCCCTCTCTCCCATCCATGCCTCTCTCCCATCCATGTCCCTCTCTCCCATCCATGCCCCTCTCTCCCATCCATGCCCCTCTCTCCCATCCATGCCCCTCTCTCATCCTCTCTCCCATCCATGCCCCTCTCTCCCTCTCTCCCATCCATGCCCCTCTCTCCCATCCATGCCCCTCTCTCCCATCCTCCCATCATGCCCTCTCTCCCATCCATGCCCCTCTCTCCCATCCATGCCCCTCTCTCCCATCCATGCCCCTCCTCCCTCTCTCCCATCCATGCCCCTCTCTCCCTCTCTCCCATCCATGCCCCTCTCTCCCTCTCTCCCATCCATGCCCCTCTCTCCCCCCATCCATGCCCTCTCTCTCCCATCCATGCCCCTCTCTCTCCCATCCATGCCCCCTCTCCCTCTCTCCCATCCATGCCCCTCTCTCCCATCCATGCCCCTCTCAGCCCTCTCTCCCATCCATGCCCCTCTCTCCCTCTCTCCCATCCATGCCCCTCTCTCCCATCCATGCCCCCTCCCATCTCTCCCATCCACTCCCCTCTCTCCCTCTCTCCCATCCATGCCCCTCTCTCCCATCCATGCCTCTCTCCCATCCATGCCTCTCTCCCATCCATGCCCCTCTCTCCCATCCATCCCTCTCTCCATCCATGCCCCCCTCTCTTCCTCTCTCCCATCCATCCCTCCCTCTCTCCCATCCATGCCCCTCCTCCATCCATCTCTCTCCCATCCAGAGCTCTCTCCTCTCTCCCATCCATGCCCCTCTCTCCCATCCATGCCTCTCTCCCATCCATGCCCCTCTCTCCATCCTCTCTCCCACATGCCCCTCTCTCTCCCATCCATCTCTCCCATCCATGCCCCTCTCTCCCTCTCTCCCTCCATCCATGCCCCTCTCTCCCTCTCTCCCATCCATGCCTCCTCCATGCCATGCGCTCTCCCATCCATCCCTCCCTCTCTCATCCATCCCTCCGCGCTCTCTCTCTCATCCATCCCCCTCTCTCCCATCGATGCCTCACCCCCCTCTCTCCCATCCACCCCCCTCTCTCCCACATCTCCCTCTCTCATCCATCCCCCCTCTCTCCCTCTCTCATCCATCCCCCCTCTCTCTCACTCTCTCTCTCATCCATCCCCCCTCTCTCTCACTCTCCACCCCGTCTCTCTCTCATCCACCCGTCTCTCTCTCTCTCTCTCATCCACCCCGTCTCTCTCTCTCTCTCATCCACCCCGTCTCTCTCTCATCCACCCCGTCTCTCTCTCTCTCTCTCCACCCCGTCTCTCTCTCTCTCTCATCACCCCGTCTCTCTCTCTCTCTCTCATCCACCCCGCTCTCTCTCTCTCTCATCCACCCCCGTCTCTCTCTCTCTCATCCACCCCGTCTCTCTCTCTCTCATCCACCCCGTCTCTCTCTCTCTCTCATCCCACCCTCTCTCTCTCTCATCCACCCCGTCTCTCTCTCATCGTCTCTCTCTCCATCCACCCCGTCTCCCTCTCTCTCTCTCATCCACCCCTTCTCCCTCCCTCTCTCTCTCTCATCACCCCTTCTCCCTCTCTCTCTCATCCAGACCCCGTCTCTCTCTCTCTCTCTATCACCCTCTCTCACCCACACCCCTTCTCTCTCATCCACCCCCTTGCTCTCTCTTTTACATCCCCCTCTCTCCCATCCATCCCCCTCTCTCTCTCTCTTCCATCTCTCTCTCTTCCATCTCTCTCTCTCTCTCTCTCTCTCTCATCTCTCTCTCTTCCATCTCTCTCTCTCTTTCATCACTCTCTCTCTCTCTTCCATCTCTCTCTCTCTTCCATCTCTCTCTCTCTCTCTCTCTTCCATCTCTCTCTCTTCCACCTCTCTCTCTCTCTTCCAACTCTCTCTCTCTCTCTTCTATCTCTCCCTCTCTCTCTCTCTCTTCCATCTCTCTCTCTCTCTCTTCCATCTCTCTCTTCCATCTCTCTCTCTCTTCCATCTCTCTCTCATCTCTCTCTCTTCCATCTCTCATCTCTCTCTCTCTCTCTCTCTCTTCCATCTCTCATCTCTCTCTCATCTCTCTCTCTCTTCCATCTCTCATCTCTCTCTCTCCCTCTTCCATCTCTCATCTCTCTCTCTCTCTCTTCCATCTCTCTCTCTCTCTTCCATCTCTCTCTCTCTCTCATCTCCCTCTCTCTCTCTCTCTTCCATCTCTCTCCTCTCTTCCATCTCTCTCTCTCTCTTCCATCTCTCTCTTCTCTCTCTCTCTCTTCCATCTCTCTCTCTCTCTCTCTCTCTTCCATCTCTCTCTCTCTCTTCCATCTCTCTCTCTCTCTTCCATCTCTCTCTCTCTCTTCCATCTCTCTCTCTCTCTCTCTTCCATCTCTCTCTCTCTCTCTCTCTCTTCCATCTCTCTCTCTCTTCCATCTCTCTCTCTCTTCCATCTCTCTCTCTCTCTCTCCATCTCTCTCTCTCTCTTCCATCTCTCTCTCTCTCTTCCATCTCTCTCTCTCTCTCTTCCATCTCTCTCTCTTCCATCTCTCTCTCTCTTCCATCTCTCTCTTCCATCTCTCTCTCCTCCTCTCTCTCTCTCTCTCTTCCATCTCTCTCTCTCTCTCTCTCTCTCTCTTCCATCTCTCTCTCTTCCATCTCTCTCTCTCGCTCTTCCATCTCTCTCTCTCGCTCTTCCATCTCTCTCTCTCTCTCTCGCTCTCTCTTCCATCTCTCTCTCTCTCTCTTCCATCTCTCTCTCATCTCTCTCTCTTCTCTCTCTCTTCCATCTCTCATCTCTCTCTCTCTCTCTCTTCCATCTCTCATCTCTCTCTCATCTCTCTCTCTCTCTTCCATCTCTCATCTCTCTCTCTCTCTTCCATCTCTCTCTCTCTTCCATCTCTCTCTCTCTCTCTTCCATCTCTCCATCTCTCTCTCTCTCTCTCCATCATCTCTCTCTCTCTCTCTTCCATCTCTCTCTCTCTCATCTCTCTCTCTCTCTTCCATCTCTCTCTCTCTCTCTCATCTCTCTCTCTCTCTCTTCCATCTCTCTCTCTTCCATCTCTCTCTCTCTTCCATCTCTCTCTCTCTCTCTCATCTCTCTCTCTCTCTCTCTTCCATCTCTCTCTCTCTCTCTCTCTCTTCCATCTCTCTCTCTCTCTTCCATCTCTCTCTCTCTCTCTCTTCCATCTCTCTCTCTCTCTCTTCCATCTCTCTCTCTCTCTCTTCCATCTCTCTCTCTCTCTCATCTCTCTCTTCCATCTCTCTCTCTCTCTTCCATCTCTCTCTCTCTCTTCCATCTCTCTCTCTCTTCCATCTCTCTCTCTCTCTCTCTTCCATCTCTCTCTCTCTTCCATCTCTCTCTCTCTTCCATCTCTCTCTTCCATCTCTCTCTCTCTCTCTTCCATCTCTCTCTCTCTCTCTCTCTCTCTCTCTTCCATCTCTCTCTCTCTCTCTCTTCCATCTCTCTCTCTCTCTCTCTCTCTTCCATCTCTCTCTCTCTCTCTCTCTCTCTTCCATCTCTCTCTCTCTCTCTCTCTCTCTCTTCCATCTCTCTCTTCTCTCTCTCTCTCTTCCATCTCTCTCTCTCTTCCATCTCTCTCTCTCTTCCCTCTCTCTCTCTCTCTCTCGCTCTCTCTCTCTCTCTCTCTCTCTCTCTCTCTCTCTCTCTCTCTTCCATCTCTCTCTCTCTCGCTCTCTCTCTCTCTCTTCTCTCTCTCTCTCTTCCATCTCTCTCTCTCTCTCTCTTCCATCTCTCTCTCTCTTCCATCTCTCTCTCTCTCTCTCTTCTCTCTCTCTCTCTTCCATCTCTCTCTCTCTCTCTTCCATCTCTCTCTCTCTCTTCCATCTCTCTCTCTCTCTCTCTCTCTCTCTCTCTCTCTCTCTCTCTCTCTCTCTTCCATCTCTCTCTCTCTCTCTCTCTTCCATCTCTCTCTCTCTCTCTCTCTCTCTTCCATCTCTCTCTCTCTCTTCCATCTCTCTCTCTCTCTCTCTCTCTTCTCTCTCTCTCTCTTCCATCTCTCTCTCTCTCTCTCTCTCTCTCTCTCTCTCTCTTCCATCTCTCTCTCTCTCTCTTCCATCTCTCTCTCTCTCTCTCTCTCTTCCATCTCTCTCTCTCTCTCTTCCATCTCTCTCTCTCTCTCTCTCTTCCATCTCTCTCTCTCTCTCTCTCTCTCTTCAATCTCTCTCTCTCTCTCTCTTCCATCTCTCTCTCTCTCTCTCTCTTCCATCTCTCTCTCTCTCTCTCTCTTCCATCTCTCTCTCTCTCTCTCTCTCTCTTCCATCTCTCTCTCTCTTCCATCTCTCTCTCTTCCATCTCTCTCTCTCTTCCATCTCTCTCTCTCTTCCATCTCTCTCTCTCTTCCCTCTCTCTCTCTCTCTCTCGCTCTCTCTCTCTCTCTCTCTCATCTCTCTCTCTCTCTTCCATCTCTCTCTCTCTCGCTCTCTCTCTCTCTCTTCCATCTCTCTCTCTCTTCCATCTCTCTCTCTCTCTTCCATCCCCCCTCTTTCATCCCCCCCTCTCTCTCTCTCTCTCTCTCTCTCTCATCCATCCCCCCTCTCTCTCTCTCATTCTCTCTCTCTCTCTCGTTCTCTCCCCTCACCAAGCCCCTCTCCCCTCCCAAGTGGACACTGACTAACAGGTGACAGCAAGTTAGAGTGGTCTTCTATTCCCCGGGGGCCCCATTGTCTTCTATTGCCCGGGGGCCCCATGAGTTGTCAGTCCGCCCCTGCTGTCACATCAGCATCAGGTGCTTGCAAACCTCCCAATCGTCCTGGATTCTGTGGGAATTTCCCACGATTTGAATTATTTCCCGCGGTCCCACGATCCGATCAGGGCTATACCCCCCCGCTCAACAACTTCATTCGCGGCAACCCCCCTCAACAACTTCGTTCGCGCCCCTCCCCCGCTCAACAACTTCGTTCCCGGCACCCCCCTCAACAACTTCGTTCGTGGCACACCCCCCCCCCCCCCCACGCTCAACAACTTCGTTCGCGGCACCCCCAGCTGGTGATCCATTCATTTTTATGAATGTGAGCCGATCAACAGAGTCTGTGGACAAGTGCACTCTGTGATCAGTTACAAAGCCTCCAGCAGCGCTGAATGTGCATTCAGAAAGAACGCTGGATGCAGGACTCACCAGTAGTTTAATTGCATATTGAGAAAGCTCTGGCAAGTGGTCCATCCTCAAGAACCAGTGTAAGAGAACTGTCAGCACGCTCCGGGTGCACTCGCACAGGCACATGCGCACAAGAAACTCAGCAAATCGCAGATGCACCAATGCACTTGCGCAGAGGAGCGTGCAAGTCCATGGGAGTGCGTCCACGCCTTCCTGTGGTGCCTATTTAAGGGGCGCACTAACCCCAGTCTAGTGCTGATGAATCTCAGCTGTTCCTGTACCGTATTCTGTTTTTCCATGTCTGTCACCTGCCTGTCACCCGTTACTGAACCTTGGCTTTCCCTTACTCTGCTTCTGGACTTTGTTACATTTCTGATTATACGTTCCTGTTCTCGGCTCTCTATTTGACCATGCTCCTGCCTGATGATTTTGAACCTTGCTGCCTGCCTGTTACCGAATCCGGCTATCCGTGTGACTAAGCTCCTGTCTCCTGTTTGGCTCTACTCTGCTTCCCGGGTATTTGTAACTCTGTTCCTGCGACCTGCTGGGACTTGCTGCCTACCAAGAGTCGCATTATCTGTTTCAGGCTTCCAGGGCTACATCTGCAGGCACTCGTGTTCCTCCTGTCCCTTTTGTTCCTCCTGTCTCCACTCTCTCTCAGCGAAACCAGGGCTGGAGATACAAAAGAGGCCGTGAAAGAAAGGTAACGTCCCTGTCCATGCCTGCTGGACCATGAGTCAGCGGTAATATGCACTTTACTGCTGACCGCCCTGTCCAACGAGACCAAGATATTGCCTTCCACATGCCGGTAGACAGCCGGAATAGCCTTCTGTGAAAAGAAATGGCTTTTCGGAAACCTGCCACTGAGGTACCACACATTCCACAAATTCACGAAAGGGGGCAGAATCTACCAGTTGAAAAGGCAGCAGTTTCAGTGCTAGCAATTTGGACAAGCTAGCATTCAGACGCTGAACATGTGGATGGCTGGGACAGAATTTCTTTTGACGGTTTAGCAACTGGGGTAGGGAAATTTGCCTGCTAAAATATACCTTTATTCATCTCAGTGCAGGTTTCTGACAGGACTGGAGGTATAGAGGGGTTGGGGATCCCAGCTGGTGAGGAGCAAGGAGAGGTCCACCTTGTTCTTTGATGTGGGTCTTTTAAGTTCTGTTGCCAACGTACTGCATTGGAGGTCGTCATATGTCTGATCAAGCATGTGGTGCCCAAGTGGCTACTGTTTTGGCCATGCTTGATACGCTTCAGACATAGGTTGCAAACAGCAATGTTGCAATCTGCTGCACATGTGTCAAAAAAGGCCCACACCAAAAAACTTTTCAAAATATGCAGGGAGTCAGCAGTGCCCTGCACCTGCTTAGCTCTGTGTGATGCAATAGGGTGGGTGCCCTTAAGCTGCCCCCTGGAGGGCATCCTGCCTCGTTAAAGATGTGCCTCCTCCTCCTCCTCTCTTCTATCAGGCACCCAAGTAGAGTCAGTGACCTCATCATCCCCTCCCTCCTCGTCACTGGAGCAAACTTAGCAGTATGATGCAGCTGGGGGAACATGACTGCCAGTTTCTTGTCGTTCTTGGGCACCCCCTCTCTCCCTTCCGCAACCTGGGTACCATCATCGGAAACTTCAAATCGCTGCGCATCCTCCTGCAGCATGTACCTGACACTGTGGTCGAATAGTTCGGGGGACTCCTCTGTGCATGATGGTGGAGCTAGGGAAGGAGTGACTGTTGACATGGAGCCAATGGAATAGGCCGCTTTGGCAGCTGCATTGGCAAGCAAACTACTCTGAGCCTGGGTGACAGAGGATGAGGAGGATAAGGATGGCTTTGTTATCCATTCCACCAACTCTTCTGCATGTTGTGGCTCAATAACACGGCCAGCTGCAGAAAAGAAAGGACAAGTGCTGAGGATGCACCGTGTCCACGACCAGCACTGTTGTCTATAGACACAGAGCCTGCTTGCCCTCTTTTAGTGGCCTGTGAGCGTCTGCCTCTCCTTGGTGGCCTTCCGGACATGCTGTAAATTTTATTTAGCAAAACCACACTACACTGTATTGTGTACTGTGTACACCACCAGAAAAGTAGTAGCAACTGCACTATGGGTGCACGGTACTGTGTACACCACCAGAAGTCTAATAGTAACTATAGGTGCACTGTATTGTGTGCTGTGTACACCACCAGAAAAGTAGTAGCAACTGCACTATGGGTGCACAATACTGTGTACACCACCAGAAGTGGAATAACAGTTATGGGTGCACTGTATTGTGTACTGTGTACACCACTAGAAAAGTAGTAGCAAATGCACTATGGGTGCACGGTACTGTGTACACCGCCTAAAGTTTATTAAAAAAAAGTACACCAGGAATGGCCTGCAGTCAGGTATAGGCTTGGCTACACTGGATGCAGTGTATATATATATATATATATATATATATATATATATATATATATATATATATATACACGATACTGACTGTATATATATATATATATATATATATATATCCCCACAGAACGATGCTGCCACCACCATGCTTCACTGTAGGAATGGTATTGGCCAGGTGATGAGCAATGCCTGATTTCCTTCAGACACGGCTCTTGCCATTCAGGCCAAAGAGTTCAGTCTTTGTTTCATTAGACCAGAGAATTTTGTTTCTCATGGTCTAATGCCCTGTACACACGATCACTTTTTGTGATGAAAAAAAATGTCATTTTTCTTCATGAAAAAAAATGACATTTTTCAAACTTCATTTTAAAAAATGACGTTGCGTACACACCATCATTTTTGGAAAATGATGAACAAAGTGATGGCACTCTAAAGGGGAAGTTCTATTTGCCTTGAGGCTGCTTTTAGCTGGTTACTTTTTATTAAAAGCCGATTCCTGCTTTTTTGTCTGTTACAGCGTGATGAATGTGCTTACTCCATTATAAATAGTAGTTTTACCTCCCGTCTCCTAACTTGCTTCTGGGCATGTGCGGGTTTAAAACATCATTTTTTACGTAGTTTTGCCCACACACGATCATTTTTTATGACACAAAAAATGACATTTTGAAAAATGACATAAAAAATTCGAGCATGTTCGAATTTTTTTTGGTCATTTTTCAGAAGACATAAAATGACATTTTGCCCACACACCATCATTTTAAATGACATTTTTAAAAATGTCATTTTTTTTCATCACAAAAAGTGATCGTGTGTACGGGGCATAAGAGTCATTCAGGTGCCTTTTGGCAAACTTTATGCAGGCTGTCATGTTTCTTTACTGAGGCGTGGCTTCCGTCAAGCCACTCTACTATACGGGCCTGATTGGTGGAATGCTGCAAAGATGGATGTTTTTCTGGAAGGTACTCCTCTCTCCCCAGAGAAATGCTGGAGCTTTGTCAGAGTGACCATCGGGTTCTTGGTCACCTCCTTTACTAAAGCCCTTCACCCCCAATCGCTCAGTTTGGCCGGGTGGCCCATTCTAGGAGTCCTGATGGTTCCAAACTTCTTCCATTTATGGATGATGGAGACCACTGTGCTCATTGGGAACTTCAATGCTGCCGAAATTGGCTTGGTTTGTGCTCTGACATGCATTATTAACGATGGGATCTTATATAGACAGATGTGTGCATTTCCATATGATGTTTAATCCATACCTCCCAACCGTCTTTGATTTCGCCGGTCTGTCCCGTGATACACAGTAAATCCGCGGTCAGTGCTGGAGTCCCGCGATTCCGCAGCTCCCCCCCCCCCCGATTACTACGATTCGCGGTAAATCCTGCGGTCCCGCAATCAGGGCTGCAGTCCCGCGACTCCCGCTCAACAACTCAGGCCCGTGGAACCCCCCCTGCTCAACAACTCCGTTACGCGGAACCCCCCTCCGCTTAACAATTTCAATCTGATCAGCGGCGCCCCCCCCGCTCAACAAAAATGTCCTGCAGGGAAATGTTAAAATGTTAGGAGGTATGTTTAACTGTTTAACCGCTTGCCGACCAGCCGCCGCAGTTATACGGCGGCAGGTCGGCTCTCCTGCGCGAGAGCCCGTAGCTCTACGTCGCCACTTTCAACGGCCACTAGGGGGCGCGTGCGTGCCGCCGGTGGCCCGCGCGCGTCCCCGAGTCCCGTTGCGCGTGCCCTGCGGGCACGATCGCCGCCGGGCACACGTGATCGCTCGTTACAGAGCGGGGAACGGGAGCTGTGTGTGTAAACACACAGCTTTCGTTCCTGTCAGCGGGGGAAACGCTGATCTTCTGTTCATACAATGTATGAACAGAAGATCAGTGATTTCCCCTAGTGAGGCCACCCCCCCCCATACAGTTAGAACACAAATAGGAACACACTTAACCCCATCCCCGCCCCCTAGTGTTAACCCCTTCACTGCCAATGGCATTTTTATAGTAATCCAATGCATTTTTATAGCATTGATCGCTAAAAAAATGCCAATGGTCCCAAAAATGTGTCAAAAATGTCCGATGTGTCCGCCATAATATCGCAGTACCGAAAAAAAAACGCTGATCGCCGCCATTACTAGTAAAAAATGCCATAAAACTACCCCCTATTTTGTAAACGCTATAACTTTTGCGCAAACCAATCAATAAATGCTAATTGCGATTTTTTTAACAAAAAATATGTAGAAGAATACGTATCGGCCTAAACTGAGGAAAAAAACTTTTTTTATATATTTTTGGGGGATATTTATTACAGAAAAAAGTAAAAAATATTGCATTTTTTTCAAAATAGTCGCTCTATTTTTGTTTATAGCGCAAAAAATAAAAACTGCGGAGATGATCAAATACCACCAAAAGAAAGCTCTATTTGTGGGAAAAAAAAGGACGCTAATTTTGTGTGGGAGCCACGTCGCACAACTGCGCAATTGTCAGTTAAAGCGACGCAGTGCCGAATCGCAAAAAGTGCTCTGGTCGTTGGGCAGCAATATGGTCCGGGGCTAAAGTGGTTAATCAACTGAATTTACCACAGGCGTAACTCCAATCAAACGCCGCCTGTATCCCGTGAACACGTCCCAGTTGTCACGAAACGTAGGGAGGCGACGTGCTGACGTCACCGCGCATTCGATCTCTACCCGGAAGATACGGGCTGTTTGTGTTAGCCGGCCGGCTACATGTCTTTTGATGCTTTTACTTCAACATTATTGTAAGTGCATAACCTTTTATTTATACTATTAAACGAACGATTCACACTATGTGAGCCTTTCTGTCTCCTATACATATTATGATGCACATTGAGCATGTGAGCAGAGCGTCTTCATTCAGGTGACCGTGACTTGGAGCCCTTTCAGGATTTCGTGTTTTCCGTTCGATGCTGCATTTTTTCTGTTATCTGGTAAGAGGCTACAGTATATATACATGTGGTGGAGGTATCCTCTGTAGCACTGTGTCTGGAGTGTGCTTTCATCATCCGCACTTGGGAGCCTTTTTTAACTATGAACTTGGATCTTTCCGGTGGACTGTGCAAATTTTGTGGATACCACACAATATTGAACATTGAACCCATACCTTTGGGGTTTATGCACATACCCTTTATATATTCAGCACGCCCTTACCCCCATTTGTAGTTGTATGATATACTGCAATTTTTTTTTAACTTAGCGTGATTTATCTTCTTTTACATATTGTCTTGGTGTTGTATAACATCTTTTTTATTGCTGTTTCCATTTTTTGTTTCTTAAACGAGCGCTATATTTTATCTCTTGGAACTCCAATCAAGTTGTACAAACATCTCAAGGAAAATCCGATTGTGTGTACGAGGCTTAACACTCCCCTCTGACTGACAATGCTGCTGTCCAAAGGTGTCTCTGCTGCTCCTCTGGTGGAGTGGTGACACCCTTAAGCCTCGTACACACAATTGGATTTTCTGCAGACAAAGCGTACGACTTTTGTCCAAAGGGCGTTGGCCGTGAACTTGTATTGGACTTGTATTGGATACAAACGGCAAAGAATTGTCGGCTAACAAAGCACGAAACTAAATGTTTTTTCAGCTCTTTAGTGCCACCCTTTGGGCAGCTTCTGCTAATGTTGTGTTATGCGTGTTTGTACTTTGGATTTTTGTGTGACGGACTTCTGTACACACGATTGGATAATCCAACAGCACATATTTGTGACGAGGACGTATGGTCAGCACCCCTATGCACACAACTACGCCGGCGCAACTTCCTTAGATACGCCATCCCACCAGCTTATGCCAAGCGCATAAGTACGCCCACCAAACGCCCGTCCGGTGCAAAAGTACATCCGTCTGTTTGTTTCCCCCCCCCCCCTGAAGCAAAGTACTTTTGCGGAGCGATGGCAGCTGCAAATGTGGGCAAGGAGAAGAGGAAGAGAAATTTCTCTAAGGAGGAAAGAGCTGAACCCTGAACCCCTGACGATATCAGTAAGAAGATTAATAATATGAGACGTTGGGTCCAGGATAAGCTGGCCAGTATGAGGACCAGCCTCATCTCTGCGGTTGACCGATGAGGAGGTGGTCTGATTTCGGTGAGCAGGACTTGAGTACGTTTGTGAATCGCTGTATCTCCCTCATTTGCGTATTTGAATACAAAATCAATGGGTGCGCCATATGCGTCCAGCGTAAATATGCACCCACGATACGCCGGCTTAGGCAAGTTACGTCGGACGAATTAAGCCTATTTTCAGGCATATCTAGTCGGCGTAAGTGCTTTGTGAATCCGGGCCAATGTGTGTATGGGGCTTAAGACAGGAAGTGTTTTACTGCCAAGATCACCAGGTGAAAAGAGAAAAAAGCCTAAAGAAAAAAGAATGCAGCCACCACATTTGAGGATTAGTAAACTGCAATATATTACTTTTTTCATTTTGTATAGCATGGAAAAGTTGTTACCCCTATAAGGTTTACTTTTGCCATCACTGTCCCATTGGGGAGATTTACCTTCACTTCCTGTGCCATAGCCAAACAGGAAGTGAGAAAAAAATCCCTGCAAATTAAGGCAACTTCTTGGGGACCCTCCAGGTCACCAGAACTAGTGTCCCCATTGGAAGATTTTCCCTTTATTATGTTTCTGGGGACAACCCAAAGTTGGGGATTTTTATTTTTTTTACTTTCCTTTTCATTGATAATGGGAACACAGGCCACCAAAAAATTCTTCTTCTTCTTCTTCTTCTTCTTCTTCTTCTTCTTCTTCTTCTTCTTCTTCTTCTTCTTCTTCTTCTTCTTCTTCTTCTTCTTCTTCTTCTTCTTCTTCTTCTTCTTCTTCTTCTTCTTCTTCTTCTTCTTCTTCTTCTTCTTCTTCAAACGGACAAAGCTGAAACCTGCCCCTTAATGGTGCCGACGGCTAGTTTCATGTCCACACTGTGTTGAAGAAATTCTAGAATTCTGCCAATAACAAATTTACGAGGGTGACACCTCCTGGCTTCACACCAGGCTACATACGTCCTTCAAACTCTGTAATGGATTAGCCTGGACACTGGCTTTCTGGCGTTAGTTAGAGTGTAGATCACAGGGTTGGAGAGCCCTCTCCTTAAGATATCTCCTTCTTCTTCTTCTTCTTCTTCTTCTTCTTCTTCTTCTTCTTCTTCTTCTTCTTCTTCTTCTTCTTCTTCTTCTTCTTCTTCTTCTTCTTCTTCTTCTTCTTCTTCTTCTTCTTCTTCTTCTTCTTCTTCTTCTTCTTCTTCTTCTTCTTCTTCTTCTTCTTCTTCTTCTTCTTCTTCTTCTTCTTCTTCTTCTTCTTCTTTCTTCTTCTTCTTCTTCTTCTTCTTCTTCTTCTTCTTCTTCTTCTTCTTCTTCTTCTTCTTCTTCTTCTTCTTCTTCTTCTTCTTCTTCTTCTTCTTCTTCTTCTTCTTCTTCTTCTTCTTCTCTCTTCTTCTTCTTCTTCTTCTTCTTCTTCTTCTTTCTTCTTCTTCTTCTTCTTCTTCTTCTTCTTCTTCTTCTTCTTCTTCTTCTTCTTCTTCTTCTTCTTCTTCTTCTTCTTCTTCTTCTTCTTCTTCTTCTTCTTCTTCTTCTTCTTCTTCTTCTTCTTCTTCTTCTTCTTCTTCTTCTTCTTCTTCTTCTTCTTCTTCTTCTTCTTCTTCTTCTTCTTCTTCTTCTTCTTCTTCTTCTTCTTCTTCTTCTTCTTCTTCTTCTTCTTCTTCTTCTTCTTCTTCTTCTTCTTCTTCTTCTTCTTCTTCTTCTTCTTCTTCTTCTTCTTCTTCTTCTTCTTCTTCTTCTTCTTCTTCTTCTTCTTCTTCTTCTTCTTCTTCTTCTTCTTCTTCTTCTTCTTCTTCTTCTTCTTCTTCTTCTTCTTCTTCTTCTTCTTCTTCTTCTTCTTCTTCTTCTTCTTCTTCTTCTTCTTCTTCTTCTTCTTCTTCTTCTTCTTCTTCTTCTTCTTCTTCTTCTTCTTCTTCTTCTTCTTCTTTCTTCTTCTTCTTCTTCTTCTTCTTCTTCTTCTTCTTCTTCTTCTTCTTCTTCTTCTTCTTCTTCTTCTTCTTCTTCTTCTTCTTCTTCTTCTTCTTCTTCTTCTTCTTCTTCTTCTTCTTCTTCTTCTTCTTCTTCTTCTTCTTCTTCTTCTTCTTCTTCTTCTTCTTCTTCTTCTTCTTCTTCTTCTTCTTCTTCTTCTTCTTCTTCTTCTTCTTCTTCTTCTTCTTCTTCTTCTTCTTCTTCTTCTTCTTCTTCTTCTTCTTCTTCTTCTTCTTCTTCTTCTTCTTCTTCTTCTTCTTCTTCTTCTTCTTCTTCTTCTTCTTCTTCTTCTTCTTCTTCTTCTTCTTCTTCTTCTTCTTCTTCTTCTTCTTCTTCTTCTTCTTCTTCTTCTTCTTCTTCTTCTTCTTCTTCTTCTTCTTCTTCTTCTTCTTCTTCTTCTTCTTCTTCTTCTTCTTCTTCTTCTTCTTCTTCTTCTTCTTCTTCTTCTTCTTCTTCTTCTTCTTCTTCTTCTTCTTCTTCTTCTTCTTCTTCTTCTTCTTCTTCTTCTTCTTCTTCTTCTTCTTCTTCTTCTTCTTCTTCTTCTTCTTCTTCTTCTTCTTCTTCTTCTTCTTCTTCTTCTTCTTCTTCTTCTTCTTCTTCTTCTTCTTCTTCTTCTTCTTCTTCTTCTTCTTCTTCTTCTTCTTCTTCTTCTTCTTCTTCTTCTTCTTCTTCTTCTTCTTCTTCTTCTTCTTCTTCTTCTTCTCTTCTTCTTCTTCTTCTTCTTCTTCTTCTTCTTCTTCTTCTTCTTCTTCTTCTTCTTCTTCTTCTTCTTCTTCTTCTTCTTCTTCTTCTTCTTCTTCTTCTTCTTCTTCTTCTTCTTCTTCTTCTTCTTCTTCTTCTTCTTCTTCTTCTTCTTCTTCTTCTTCTTCTTCTTCTTCTTCTTCTTCTTCTTCTTCTTCTTCTTCTTCTTCTTCTTCTTCTTCTTCTTCTTCTTCTTCTTCTTCTTCTTCTTCTTCTTCTTCTTCTTCTTCTTCTTCTTCTTCTTCTTCTTCTTCTTCTTCTTCTTCTTCTTCTTCTTCTTCTTCTTCTTCTTCTTCTTCTTCTTCTTCTTCTTCTTCTTCTTCTTCTTCTTCTTCTTCTTCTTCTTCTTCTTCTTCTTCTTCTTCTTCTTCTTCTTCTTCTTCTTCTTCTTCTTCTTCTTCTTCTTCTTCTTCTTCTTCTTCTTCTTCTTCTTCTTCTTCTTCTTCTTCTTCTTCTTCTTCTTCTTCTTCTTCTTCTTCTTCTTCTTCTTCTTCTTCTTCTTCTTCTTCTTCTTCTTCTTCTTCTTCTTCTTCTTCTTCTTCTTCTTCTTCTTCTTCTTCTTCTTCTTCTTCTTCTTCTTCTTCTTCTTCTTCTTCTTCTTCTTCTTCTTCTTCTTCTTCTTCTTCTTCTTCTTCTTCTTCTTCTTCTTCTTCTTCTTCTTCTTCTTCTTCTTCTTCTTCTTCTTCTTCTTCTTCTTCTTCTTCTTCTTCTTCTTCTTCTTCTTCTTCTTCTTCTTCTTCTTCTTCTTCTTCTTCTTCTTCTTCTTCTTCTTCTTCTTCTTCTTCTTCTTCTTCTTCTTCTTCTTCTTCTTCTTCTTCTTCTTCTTCTTCTTCTTCTTCTTCTTCTTCTTCTTCTTCTTCTTCTTCTTCTTCTTCTTCTTCTTCTTCTTCTTCTTCTTCTTCTTCTTCTTCTTCTTCTTCTTCTTCTTCTTCTTCTTCTTCTTCTTCTTCTTCTTCTTCTTCTTCTTCTTCTTCTTCTTCTTCTTCTTCTTCTTCTTCTTCTTCTTCTTCTTCTTCTTCTTCTTCTTCTTCTTCTTCTTCTTCTTCTTCTTCTTCTTCTTCTTCTTCTTCTTCTTCTTCTTCTTCTTCTTCTTCTTCTTCTTCTTCTTCTTCTTCTTCTTCTTCTTCTTCTTCTTCTTCTTCTTCTTCTTCTTCTTCTTCTTCTTCTTCTTCTTCTTCTTCTTCTTCTTCTTCTTCTTCTTCTTCTTCTTCTTCTTCTTCTTCTTCTTCTTCTTCTTCTTCTTCTTCTTCTTCTTCTTCTTCTTCTTCTTCTTCTTCTTCTTCTTCTTCTTCTTCTTCTTCTTCTTCTTCTTCTTCTTCTTCTTCTTCTTCTTCTTCTTCTTCTTCTTCTTCTTCTTCTTCTTCTTCTTCTTCTTCTTCTTCTTCTTCTTCTTCTTCTTCTTCTTCTTCTTCTTCTTCTTCTTCTTCTTCTTCTTCTTCTTCTTCTTCTTCTTCTTCTTCTTCTTCTTCTTCTTCTTCTTCTTCTTCTTCTTCTTCTTCTTCTTCTTCTTCTTCTTCTTCTTCTTCTTCTTCTTCTTCTTCTTCTTCTTCTTCTTCTTCTTCTTCTTCTTCTTCTTCTTCTTCTTCTTCTTCTTCTTCTTCTTCTTCTTCTTCTTCTTCTTCTTCTTCTTCTTCTTCTTCTTCTTCTTCTTCTTCTTCTTCTTCTTCTTCTTCTTCTTCTTCTTCTTCTTCTTCTTCTTCTTCTTCTTCTTCTTCTTCTTCTTCTTCTTCTTCTTCTTCTTCTTCTTCTTCTTCTTCTTCTTCTTCTTCTTCTTCTTCTTCTTCTTCTTCTTCTTCTTCTTCAAACGGACAAAGCTGAAACCTGCCCCTTAATGGTGCCGACGGCTAGTTTCATGTCCACACTGTGTTGAAGAAATTCTAGAATTCTGCCAATAACAAATTTACGAGGGTGACACCTCCTGGCTTCACACCAGGCTACATACGTCCTTCAAACTCTGTAATGGATTAGCCTGGACACTGGCTTTCTGGCGTTAGTTAGAGTGTAGATCACAGGGTTGGAGAGCCCTCTCCTTAAGATATCGGATTCAGTCGCCAGGCTGTCAAACTTAGCGACTGTAAGAAAGGGTGGAATATCGGGCCCTGAGAAAGTAGGTCTGGACGGAGCGGAAGGGTCCAAGGATCCTCCGGGGCCAGGCCGGGGGTTTCCAGAATTATCGGACTGCATTCCGTACATCAGGGAGAACCGAGTCCACGGGCACACCAGTGCATCTGTCTGGCACGCCAATGGGTCTCTTGTTCGGGACACAAATCTGTCTAGTTTTGTGTTGAACCTGGACACCATGAGGTCAACATCCGGCGAACCCCACCTCCTGCAAATATCCTGGAAGACCTCGGGATGGAGACACCATTCCCCTGGAGAGATCTGTTGGCGGCTGAGATAATCCGCCTGACCATTTTCTATCCCCGGGATAAAGACTGCCGATATGCAGGGCACATGCGCCTCTGCCCATGCGAGGACCTAATCGACCTCTTTGGGCTGACCGGCTCTTGGTGCCCCCCTGGTGGTTTATATATGCCACAGCTGTGGCGTTGTCCGACTGTATCCTGACTGGGGAGCCCCGCAGCTCTGCCGTCCATGTCCCCAGGGCAAGCCGAACTGCCCGAATCTCCAGCAGATTGATGAGCAGGGATCTTTCCAAAACTGACCATCTTGCCTGCTGGGTCAATTCCCCCAGCACTGCACCCCAGCCCGTTAGGCTGGCATCCGTCGTTACTATCTTCCAAGAGACCGGACTGAAGAATCTCCCGTTACGCAGATTCCAGGGGTTAACCACCAACAGAGACTCCGCCGAACCGGTGGAGAGAGAGACATGGGGTAGTCTAAAGTCTGAGACTTCCTGTTCCAGGCAGAAAAGATGGCCACCTGCAATTTTCTTGAATGGAATTGAGCGTAAGGTACTGCCTCGAATGCGGCCACCAGTTTTCCCAACAGTCGCATACAGAGGCGAATGGATGGTTTTTCCTTGCTCAGGACCGACCAAATTAATTCTCTTATCGAGTTGACCTTTGCCTGAGGCAAGAAGATCTTTTGGTGTTCCGTATCGAGGAACATGATGAGATATTCCAGCCTTTTTGTTGGCTGTAAGGCCGACTTGTCCTCGTTTATGATCCAGCCGAGCGACTGGAGATATTGTGCCGTCACACGAACCGCTCGCTTCAAACTGAGGGCGGAGTGATCTATCAACAAGAGATCGTCTAAATATGCTATCACCGAGATCCCCTGGGTTCTCAAGTTGGCCAGCAGGGGCGCCAAGATCTTTGTAAAGACACTGGGAGCCATGGCCAACCCGAAGGGGAGGGCCACAAACTGAAAATGGCGCTGGCCTACTGTAAATCGTAGGTACTTGTGATGGCCTGGGAAGATCGGAACGTGGAGGTATGCATCCTTTATGTCGATAGATGCCAGGAAATCTTCCCCCTGTAGAGTGGCGGCTACAGACCGGATAGAATCCATTCGAAAGGTCCGGATGTTTAGATATCGAATTCAGGCCTTTCAGGTCTAATATTGGCCCGACGTCGCCATTTGGCTTTGGGATAATGAAAAGATTTGAATAGTATCCCTGGCCCTGTTCCTGAACTGGTACCTCCAGAATTACCCCCTGAGACAAGAGCCGACTTAGGGCTGTTAGAAGGGAATCTCTCTTTCCCAGGTCCTTTGGCATGTTTGAAATGAGAAAGCGAGGAGGGGGGAAACCCAAAGAGACCGTTGAGAAGACCAATCTGTCTGAGAAGAGACAGAGCCTTCCCCCCAACCGAGAGAGTGGGGGCGCCCCTTCATAAAGGCGCCTTTGGGGCCGGCTTGCCTGGCTTATGGGTCCAGGGTCTCTTGTTACCCGGAGCCTGACCTTGTGGCTTGTTCCCCATGCCCGATCGACCTGGAGGCCGTCGATACTGCCGGGAGGCCGAGGTCCCCAGGGCTGGAGAGGTAGGACGTTTAAACTTGGGACCTCGAACCCTCTTTTTAACCGGCAAAAGGGTACTTTTCCCACTCGAGATCTTCTGTATATATCTATCTAAATCCTCTCCAAACAACCTTTCGCGATGAAAGGGAAAACCTGCAAGGTGTCTCGGCTGACCAATTCTTCAGCCAAATCTTCAGTCTCCGCATATGAACTAAAGATAGCGAGAGGCGAGAAGCCTGCTCGATAGAGTCTTTGATGGCATCCACGGCAAAGCACAGGGCTCTTGGTAGGTCAGCCAACTCTTGAGCCTGCTGGGCAGGAATATACTTTAGGACCTGCTTTGCCTGATCCTTTAATGCCTGGCAAACCCCAATGGCCGCTATAGCCGGCTGAATCACTGCCCCATGCAGTGGTAAAAGATGCCTTCAGCAAAGTTTCCAACCGCTTATCGGCAGGGTCCTTTAAACATTTTGACATTATCAACAGGGCAAGTCAAGGCTTTATTGACGCATGAAATGCCGCATCTACCGCTGGAATAGACCACTTCTTTGTGAATTTCTCTTCCATTGGGTAGAGAACCGAGAATCTCTTAGGGGGAACAAAGATTCTGTCCGGGCGTACCCAATCCTGATACATCAGATCCTCCAACAGAGGATGGATAGGGAAGACCGAACTAGACTGTGGTGCCTTCAAGGAACCCAAAGAGGACACTGCGCTAACTGCCGGTTCTGGCCAGGGCAATCTGAAAGCCGAGCGTATCGTATCCGCCAAGGACTGGTTTCAAAGCCTCTCTGCCTGAGAAGCTGAAAACGGTTCCTCCAGGGTCGATTCCTCAGAATCTGACCCCCCCCCCCAGGTCTTTACCCGCTTGGTCCCCCGGAAATTCAGCTTCCTCTAGGGGAAAATCCTCTACAAATAGGTACTGACCCCCAGGTCAAGCAGCAGTGATTAAAGTCGTTAACCTCTGTTCCAACCCCCCTAGGGTGGAGGCCAACACCTCCGTTAAAAAAACAGGGGGTGTACGGGTGGGACCGGCTGCAGCACCTAGTAACTCCAATGGCTCACCCTGAGCGACAAACTGTTGTGTTTCAGGCGAGTATGGCACCGTTGAGGTCTGACCAAGATCCTCCGAGCCCGATGGGGAGCCTTTTTGCTTTTTTGCGTTCTTAGCAGTCCCCGACCCCTTAGGAGCCATAACACTACTGCAAGGTATATGCTATAGGGACAACCCACTGTCCCAGCTGAGGCGGGGTAAAAAGACTAATCCAAAGGTTAACCCCTGGGTCAGTGATGCCTCCCTGTTGCTGGACAGATTTAAGCAAAAAAAAATAGCTGGTTACTGTTACTGGAGCTACAACTGATTCCTCTACAACTGCTGAGGAACAATGTGTTCAGGGTTAAGCCGATCCTGAATTTTGGCGAGAGCTACTGCCTTGCCGATTCCCACGCCAGTCACTGCTCCAAGAGCTCTAACACACCCGGTCTGCAGTAAACACTGCACGCGCACTGTTTCCCACCTGTTGCTTGGACTTACCAGCCTTTTCAAGTGTTGCTGTTTCCAACACGGCGGTGAACGTCAGTACACCGCTTGCCCCTCCCACCGCCGATCGTATTACTGAATTGCGCACTCGCGTGCCCCCCGGCCGGAGGACAGCAGGAGGAGAGGGGCCCGCAGCTCCCAGGCAGGGGGGAACACAGCGCTGCCAGGACTCAACAACTTTAACCCAGGCTGAAGAAGGGAAAGGCATACAGGTAATGGTTTCCCCTACATACAACCTGTCAGCATAACATAGGAATTAACACGGGGAGATATATGGGTACTGGAAAGCCATCCTGTCTATAGTAGACATAGTGGTCAAAATTGCCCATGCATCGCAGCATAATACAGGCCAACCCATAGACCCCAGAAAAAAAAATGGAAGACCTACTGTCGAACCAAGTTCCGTAGGTACTTCCACTTACCTTTCCACGCCGCAGGGTGTTGCTTACACAAGAGGCCCAATCTTCACCCCTCATCGTGGGTAGTGTCAAAGACCTTCAGGGACCGGGGTCCATGGACAGGAACACCACTCCCCTGGACCTATATAGCACCCTGGCAGCAGAAAACTTTTAGTCTTGGAAAATGACCAAAGCACTGGAACCAGTCCAGTCCAGCTCTCCAAAGAGAAGCATTATAGGCCAAACCTCAATCTTCTTTTCCGGGGCCCGGGTACCGTCCACTTTGGCTATGAAGCACTTTGAATGGATCCGGATTCCTAGCCTGCTTCAGTCCAAGCGGACCTATAAGCAAAGCTTTTCTGGACATGACCAACACCTAAGACACTGGCGAAAAAAACTGAGGTACTCCCAGTGTGGGAGGGGTTATATAGGGAGGCAACTTCCTGTCTTTGAGTGCAAGTGTCTATCACCTGAAGGTAGGCTCTATAACCCACATAGTCATTACTATGCTGCTATGTGTCCCATGATTTACGATAAAGAAATATCCTTTTGAAATTCTATTAAGATTTTAAAAGTGGATATAAACCCTCTCTTATATCCAGTGCAGTGAATAGCCTCAGATAATACACATATTTAACCAATTTCCCCACATGAGTGTTACATGTATATCTGCTGTCTTCAGTTTGCAATATTCTTTAGAAAGTGCACATTGTGTTAGATTTTTTTTATTCCTGTTCCAGCACTGGCTGTGGAGTCTGGGAATACAGTGTGACAGCTGATTGGAGAAAAGGCACACACATCCCCTCCACATAGGCAGAGGAACAAAGATACTTGCAGAGCTGTGCTGTGAATAGACCAGCTCTCTGCTCATCTATTCCTAAGTTACCTCTCTGACACAAATTTCCAGCTGCTTTTATCTCCCTCCTGTGTCAGAGAACTTGTCAGAAGTTATCATGCTGATAACAAAAGAATGGAGCAGCAGAAAGACACTGAACTTAGGGCTTTGGAGAGATACACGTAAACACTAAAGATATATGTGCCCAGGTCAGATTTCATGAGTCTGGTTTACATCCACTTTTAAGCCTTTGAGATTTTTTAGTTTACATATATGGGCGTGAAAATGCTTATTTCTGGAGGAGGGGACACACCCTAGGCCTTTACCTCATATTGTGGAATACCTGAATGTGGCTGTAAACCTCAGACATGCAATATGAACAAAGCATATCCCTGTATAGTGTGTACTTGTCTCAATTGAGAGCACCAAGTGTGCCTTTTATCTGCCGCTTCGTTCCTTCCGCTATTAGCCTGAGTCTCTTTTGACAAGTTTTCGTGACACAAGGAGAAAAAAGGCGACAGGGGAGGGGCCTACAGCCGATTGACAGCCTCAGCTCTGTTCCTGTGTGCTTTGTGGAGGGGGGTGTGTCCCTTCCCTCCAATGGGCTGTCAGAGCTCTGAAAAACAACTTCAGCTCTCCATCCTCTTTTCCTGATCTCTCAGAAAAGCTTTACATTTCAGCACTTTGAATGGCTGTAAAGAAGAAAGGGCCCTAGATAAATAGGTACAACTCAGGGATGAGGATTTATTTATCTCTGTGTATCACCTGAGGCCAATCACTTCACTGGGTAAAGATTTACATCCACTTTAACAGCCCTTGTGCCCAAACCTGTGGCCCCACAGACAGTATTAAGCATTTTGTAAAAAATATTCTATTGCACGAGTCTGAGTAATTAGTTTGGCTTATTAAGGCCCAGAGAAAAAATCTTCCCTTGCAGTGGGGTTGCCATGGCATGTTTGTTTAGGTCTAGGGAACAGGAAAAGCTGTTTTAAATTCCAGAGTCTCCTTTCCCACAGCAATCAGCGCTCCCCTTTGCTCCAGTAGTGGACTGTTCCTCTGCATTCTCAAGTCCACGTCTTGAGGTCCTACAACCTTGGCATCATAGGGTAGAAGAGGGTGCGATGACTGGAAGCCTGCAAGACTGGAGGATCGGGAAAATAAAGCTACACACAGCCTACAGCAGGCAGATTGCTATGGTGGCAGACACAGAAGAGGCAGCGGGGGACTCCAGAAGAGACGTTTAATAATCTGATTTAATGTGTTATAAAATAAGCATTTGCTGGCCATCCATAAGAACAATATATTCTTTATTTAAAGCTTTACAACAAAATTGTATAAAATAACATGTTTTATCAAACAACTTTTCAATACATACAAACTGTGGAAACAGTATATACATATGTACATGTCACTTGTATGTATATAAACAAAATATATTGGCACAAGAAGACTCCAGGGTTGTGCCCTGTTGGACATGCATCCACCCTATTTCCTCTACAGGTTATCACCAATGTAGTAAGTGAGGGGAATCTCCCACATTAACCAGTCGCCAACATCCCTATAAGCAGTTTTACTGCAACAAGGGGGCCGCTCTGTGCAGGATCACGTGTGTGTAAAGGTCTTTAGCCTGGCCACATTTCTACTTACAGGGGTGTCTGTCATAGAAGAAATGCAGTATGTTTTCACATTAAAAATATAAATGTAATTTGTCATTGTACACCGCTTCCTTCTCTTGCCCCCCATATTTATGAATTTTATTAACTTCCATGTTACAGATGTACTTCTTCCCTAAAGCATTCATACGACTCGGCCCTCAATGCAGAATTGTTTGCTTAAATGCCATTGGTCATCGCCGACATATTCCTCAAATATATCACTGATCAGGAATTCATCCTTCTTCTCTGGCAGCTACAAAGAAAGCACAGATAAAATAGTTACCACTTTAGATTCATCAACTTTGTGACCTACCCATTCCTCTATTTTAATGCATATCGGCCTTTAAAACTGTACGTATTGTCAAACTTTTTTTTGTTTGGTGTACATTGAGATTTCTCTTCACCATCTGTCCTGGAGATGCAACAGGAAGTGAGGGGAAATCTCTACAAAGTTAAGGGGAATTCCACCCCCCGACAACAGTCACCTTTTTTGCGGTGACAACTGTAAATTTATAGATTTAGCTTGCCTTCAGACCAACCTTTAAGACTTTATGAATAATTCTTACAAGGAGGAGGAAGGGAAGGTGAGAGGAATCGAGTCACTCAGTTGTGCATAAAAATCCAGTTATGGCTACTGATGTCTGTAAGCAAAAATTAACATGTACAGTCCTATGAAGGCGTACTTCCAATGGGAATTGATGACCTATTTGAATAGGCAAACATTACATCTTTGATTAAACGTTACCTACAGATAAAGGCGATATACTGTACTTGAAACAAAGGGCACATAAAATTGACAATTTGTTCATTCTCATCTCAATTAATAATGCAGATATGTCACTTTAAATTCATACAATTAGAATAGGGTTCTCCAGATCAGGTACTGAGGATTAAGCATTCCTTAGAAGTATACAGGTGGATCGGGTCTTATTAAAACCAGAGATTTCTAGGGCCTGATGTCTTAATGCCAAAATCAAGAGGAGCTCTCTCTTAGGTCTTCAGAAACAAAAGGTGCTTAGCATTCTAGCATAGGATTTGAAAATGAACCATCCCACTACAAGGAAAATAGTGGCAAAGATTTCAAAGCCTCCAGGACAGGTTAGCCGAGAGGATTCAGCGAATAAGCTGACAGTCCCTAAAAGATGTCTTAAAGTGCTAATTTAGGTACTAAAAAAAGTGTGAACAGGCATGATTTTTAAACACAGAAGAGACGTGCTTTGCCAATAGCAGTCAGTAGTGCAAGTGCGAGTGACGTCATCCCCGCCCAGCCAATGAAAGCGAATGGCATTCGATACCCGTTCGATAATATAATACCAAACAACAGAGAGGCCCAGAGTGACAGGAAAAAAAAGGAAGAAATAACAGAGGGCCGGGCATGACTGGGGTGTAGGACGGGCAACAGACAGTTAATGTGGGGAAGGAGGCGGTTCAGGGGAGTGGCTGTAGGAAAATGTGTGGTGGGGGGAGGAGCCCTATATATAGGGGTGTGGGTGCACGTGGCCGCATTGCGGGGAAGGATAGCACACAGGAAGGCAGGTTTTCCCACGTACCCTCCCCCTGTTTTTTGTTGTGTGTTTGGTGTTGTGCGTTTGTTTTTTTTCTTTCAGGTTCAGCGAAAAGGGTTATCATGACAGCTGTGGTGGTGTCCTTTGGTCTTTGATGGTGACAGTTAACAGATGGAATGGAAATGGTGGGGGGCTCATCGGTGGGATGGGCCCCTTCTGGGGTGTCCGCTGGAATACGGTTATGGTGCAATGCGGGGTAAAAGGGGTGTCTCCGAGCTGGAGGCCCAGTATGGTAATGGTACCGCAGTGTGGTGATGGAAAGAAAGGTTAAGGTGGGGTTGCGCTCAAAGACCAATTAGACTGGTGTTAATAAAGTTGTCTGGTTAAAATGTTAATGAATAAAGTTTTGGAATAATTTGGAATTATTAAAATGTATTTAAATATTTAATTTGTGAGTTTTAAATAAAAAAAGTCTGTTGTGGCCACTTCTGTGTCTCTCTCGTTAATGGGACAATTAGGGGATTTTAAATAAGGGGGCTAAAGGGATAGGAGAAGGTTGGGCTATCTGAGCTACACTAGTCAAGGTCCACACAAAAAAAAAAAAGGGGGTCAGCGAACTAGAAACACTCAAACATTACAGCTTTACCACTTCCTGCCTGACCTATAGCAGAATGACATCTGGGCGGTGGTTCAGTTATCCCGACTGGCCATCACATGACGTCCAACAGAATAACTGCTGGCACGTGCCCGGCAATCGGTGGTGCAGCGTGTCAGTCTGACAAACACCAATTTCGGGAAAGAGTCTGACAAAGGCTCTTTACCACATGATCAGCCATTTCTGATCATGGCTGATCACAGTGTAAAACAGAGACGCTTATCGGCTTTTCCTCACTCGCGTCTGACAGACGCGAGTAGCGGAGAGCCAATTGGCAGCTCTCCTGATGGGGGTCTGCACTGATTGTTTATCAGTGCAGCACCCCCGCAGATGCCCACACTGGACCACCAGGGATGCCGCCAGGACCACCCACCACACAAGTATGACCAGGTATCCCCCTCAATGGCCGCCAGGGATGCCAATCAGTGCCCACATATGGTGCCAGTCAGTGCCCACTATGCCTGCCAGATGTCCCCTCATCAGTGATGTGCCGCCTCATCAGTGGCCGTCAGTGCAGCCTCATCAGTGGCAGTCAGTGAAGGAGAAAAATTTACAACAGAAAGAAAACTTTTTTTCTTCTTTGTTACACAAAAAAAAAACCCCACCCCAGCAGTGATCAAATACCACCAAAAGAAAGCTATTTGTGGGAACTAAATGATAAAAAAAAATGTTTGGGTGCAGTGCAGCATGACCGCGCAATTGTCATTGAAAGTCTGACAGCGATGAAAGCTAAAAATTGGCCTGGGCAGGAAGGTGGTATAAGTGCCTGGTATTGAAGTGGTTAAAGTACCTTACGGCTGACATTCAAATAGGCAGAGCCCATCTGCTACAGAAAAATTGAACAGAAGACCAGGTGGTGGCTTTGCATATGTGAAAAAAAGATGGTTGATTCTCAGAAGCCCCTTAAAACATCAACAGAACTGAGTGGGCCCACAGGGAAGAGGGGGAAGGGGGAGAAACTTGTAAGAATAATCCCAGAAAATAAGCTGCTTGAGTCGCCTAGCTATGGTGATAGGGGGAAGCAGGATGAATATTCTTGGGACCTTCAGGGAGAACACAAAATGGAAGGAAGGTGTTGCTGGTAATCCCTAATTGCTCTGACCACACATACAGACAAATAAGTGAAATATCCCTGGAGTGTTTCAAAAGGGAGGATAAATGCCTTAAGGTGAAAGGAAGATACCACCTTGGGAAGAAAAGAGGGTCCCAGGACCACTTTCTCTCTATATAAAAGATAAGAAAGGGTTCTTTACAGGAAAAAAAAAAAAGAAAAAAAGAAGAAGAGGTGCCAGCTTGGACACATGCCTGCACCTCATAGGGCACAGCACAGGAAACATTTGAACAATTATAAGAATGTGAGCTGGGGCAGTGTCTAGAAATCAGACAAGGCAGAATCAGCATAGCTAAGAGATGGGACAAGGTCTCCAGATACTCAAAAAAATCTGTCAGAGTAGCAGAAGTGTGTAAAAACAGACGAAAGTGACCAAGGCAGGCAGTAAGGGGAAACTGAAGATCGTTCCATGTGTCTCTTGCAAATAAGGGCAGCTGCAGTAAAGTTCTAAATTGCAGGAAAAGGCACAGAGAGTGCAACATTCCACCCAGCATGGGGCACCAATGCTCAGTTCCTCAGGGTTATCCCCTTCTGAGTTAGCACTGATAGAAACCAGGAAACTTAAAGACACTGTTTGGTCCCAGTAACAGGGTGGCTCCTGGCCTACTCAAAAAGTGAGTCTTCAGAGATCGAAACATTGCTATGCCACAGCTCTGGACCTGGAAAATGCTCCCCATCTAACTTTTACCAGTTTGTAGTTTAACCAGTGCTTGAAGGACATTTCAGTTCATTCTTGCACGTCCAAGTCCAGTGCTAGTTTAGGTACAGCGCTCCAAAGTCAGCCTGACAAAATGCAGATTCAGATAGGTGCATATGGATACCAGCTCAGCTGCAATGTAAGTAGCAGGTTTGGATAGAGTAGGTATTGGTTAGACCCACTATGAAGTTTTTGTTGCCGTCAGTATGTTCTTGTGGGTTAAAATGGCCTCTTTTTTGTCATGGTGACCATTTCTACCAAGAAAAAACTGCGATCCAAAACTTGAATTTGTCACCAAGAAGTGAAGGGAAATGTCCATAACAGGATGCATACATAACCCTGTAACTAATAATAAAATAAAAAATGGTTGTGCATATACTCCAAGTTTAGCTAGTTTGGTAAATATCATAAAAAAAATAAACTGGCTTTAAATGCAATTATTAAATATAGTATTTTGTGATCACCAATGGCATTCCGTATTGGTGAAGCTGTGCTGTAGGAATGGAACTGGAATGTACATGTAGTAACCATAGGTGGCACTGTACATGTTGTGATAAAAACATGTCCAACTTTTGTAAACTATACAAGAAGTGCCAAATTCTACTTACATCAAATGTATCCTGGGAAGTAGATGCTAGGACCACCTTGGCTTCCAGCTTCGGCAGAACCTCCTGGTACAAACGATCTACAACTTCTAAGCAAGTAAAAAAAATAAAAAAAAAAGCGTCTTAGGTTGGATTTAAATAGCTGTAAAAATAGACTGTACAATATTACACTTAAAGTCGATTAGCAATTGCTAGACATGTGTGCTGACACAAATGTAAGGCTACTTTCACACTGCAGCTCTTTTTAGCACCGCTATTCAGGCGGTAGTGGGGTGCTTTTAACCCCCCAAGAAGGGGTTAAAGGCACATGTGATGAGGCACGTCTGAAACGCCAGAGCAGGGGCGGTTTGTAAACAGTTTTATTGCATTTTTATAAAAACATTTTTTTACTAGTAATGCCGGCGATCAGCGATTTTTATTGTAACTGTGACATTATGGCGAACACTTCTGACACTTTTGACACCATTTTGGGACCATTGTAATTTTTACAGTGATCAGTGCTATAAAAATTCACAGATTACTGTAAAATTTACACTGGCAGTGAAGGGGTTAGACACTACGTGGCGCTAAAGGGGTTAAGTGTGACCTAGGGAGGGATTCTTACTGTTAGGGGGCATGGCTACCAGTAACACGTCACTGATCACTGCTCACAGTCACGGAAACTGTGAGATCAGTGACATGTCACTATGTAGAACAGGGGAATACCTTGTTTACAAAAGGTATCCCCCTGTTCTGCCTTTGCCGACTGCAATCGCGGGCCACCCGGGAGGCAAATTTAAAGGGATGTACAGGTATGCCCACGTGCCATGTTGTCGACGTAAATCTGCGTGCGGCAGTCGGCAAATGGTTAAAGGTGCCAAAAATTATTAAAGGTGCCTACATTTTTTTAAAGCGCCCCACCCCCCTGTGCTCGTGTACAGAAGTGAACGCATACATAATTTGCGACTGCAAAAGTAATCAGTGTTCAAACCACACACGTGAGGTATCGCTGCAATCTTTAGAGGGAGAGCAATAATTCTAGCTCATTTTTAAAGCGTCTATGGAGATTTTTAAGTACCATACTTTGTCCCCATTCCACAAGTGTGCGCAATCTTAAAGGGGTTGTAAAGGTTTGTTTTTTTATTTTCTAAATAGGTTACTTTAAGCTAGTGCATTGTTGGTTCACTTACCTTTTCCTTCAATTACTCTTTTAAATGTTTTTTTTTACTTTGTTTTCTTTGTCTGAATTTCTTACTTCCTGTTCCTCCTCAGTACGGTGTTCAGTATGCTTTTCTAAATGACTTTCCACCGCTCGGATGATGGTGGAAAGCTTACCGAGGAGGAACAGGAAGTGAGAAATTTAAACAAAGAAAAAAAACATTTAGAAGGGAAATGGAAGGAAAAGGTAAGTGAACCAATAATCCACTAGCTTAAAAGGAACCTATTTAGAAAATAAAATACAAACCCTTTAAAGCATAAAAATGGGAGAAGGGCTCTGTAATGTAAAGGGGTCCAGAAGTGTGGGGGCTGGGTAATGTAAAGGGGGCCAGACTATGATCTTCATTTATTAGCAGGTGAATGTTTTACCAAGGATAATGCACTAGGCCACGTGCCTTTTTCTTTCTTTCCTTGTTTAAAGAAAACTATAAGCAAGAAATCCCTGCTAAATAAGGGAATCTCTTGGAGACCCCCAGGTCACCAGACCTAGTGTCCTTTTTGAAAGAGGACAACCCATGCATTCATATACATTGAATACGGCCCTGATGTGGAAAAAGGTTACTGTCCCCTGCTTTAAAAAGGCATATGCTACCACATGCAATTAAATGTATACTCAGTGAAAATGGAGAGTACCTTTAAAACTCAGATTATGCCAGTCAGGAACATGCCGGGCCTTCAGCTTGTAAACCTTTTGCTGCAAGATGCCTGGAGGAATATTTCTGAAACAGAAAACAACTCTTATGAGTAGGTAGAAAACTCAAGACATCAATTGAAGTTAAACCTGTCAATATCCTAAAATGCAACTAAAGAAGCATATATTGGCTTTCCCGCTTGCAAAGTGACATACACAAGCTTTCTTGGCATCTTTGGTCATCTTGCTTGGCTAGCCTGAGATGACATTACAACCCGTCCACATGCCAAGAAGCCGTCTTTTCTGCAATAGAAACGTTTCTGCCTGTAAATGTTTTTGCTTGAAGAAGTTTTACTTTACATGGACTGTAGAGGTTACAGCATAACAATGCAGACACCTATTGGTACCTTCACGTACCTTTTTAGTTTTGCTTTAGGCCGGGGGACTTAAAGTGAGAGGATCAAAATCAGGAGAGCCCACTGTATCACTTGCCCCATGACCTGACATACCACAAATGTGTAGTGTAGATCCCACGATACAAACAGACCACTGCAGGAGCAGGGAGGGTCAAAATGGCAGTCATAGCATGCACAACCCAAAAGTAGTGCACATGAAAATTGAAGTTGTCTCAGAGGGCATTCGTCGGGCATATTTAAAATGCGCCATGCAGCCTTATGCACACTGGCCACTGGGCACCATGTGTATGTAAAGTGCCCCAGTGTTCTGTGTCTGCAATTGTAAAGTCAGGGCCACAATTCCAGTATTAAAGGTACAATTTTTTTTTCCTAAATAGCTTCCTTTACCGTAGTGCAGTCCTCCTTCACTTACCTCATCCTTTGATTTTGCTTTTAAATGTCCTTATTTCTTCGGAGAAATCCTCACTTTCTGTTCTTCTATCTGTAACTCCACACAGTAATGTGAGGCTTTCTCCCTGGAATGGAGTGAAGTGCTCACCCCCTCCCTTGGACTACTGGAGAGTCAGGAAGCCCACTAACACACAGCTCCTTTCTCTATCTGCAATGTAGAGAGCATCCTGACTCTCCTGTAGTCCAAGGGAGGGAGAAAGCATGACACTCCACACCAGGGAGAAAGCCTTGCATTACGGTAGTGAGTTACAGACAGAAGAACAGGAAGTGAGGATTTCTCAGAAAAAATAAGGACATTTAAAAGCAAAATGGAAGGATGAGGTAAGTGAAGGAGGACTGCACTAAGGTAAAGAAAGCTATTTCGGAAAAAAATAAAAATTGTACCTTTACAAGACCTTTAAGCTTAGGGGTGCAACCTGGCAAAGAATCTACCATGCTCCCATTAAGGCAAGGTCCTCACTTACTGCAACAGCGTTCTGGAATTTGCTCCATGGACCCCCACTTATGCACAGGATGGGGGGGCCCCAACAGGCAGGATCCAGGGGAATATTCTCGATGGTCATACCCCCTAAGGTTTTTTCAGGGAGAGGGCTCCCCTAGAGGTGTGGGACCAGTCTTGTATCCATAGAGCACACGGAAGCTAAACACATTGCCTTTGTAAGCACCTAATGCAGGGTGTATTGCCCAAAGAAAACATTAGAGACCAACCCTTCTTTCTGGCAGGGACAAGGTACAGTTCGTCAGGGCAAAGCTGAGCAACCGTGAATATAAAGCTGCAACAATGAGCTTCACTGGCTGTGCAGCCACCAAATAATCTTGATAGCAGATAAAAAAAAAAATAATATCTTGATAAGATGTAAAACAGAAAATACTTTGCATCTCAGAGAGCAGTGTCCAGTCTCCTGAAGCAGTAGCATATCTCAAAGCACCAAAAATACTCATCTTGTGCCCCAAAATGTACAAGGAAATTTTTCTACCAGCTAGAGCACATTATGATTTTTGCAGCGTTAGAATTTTTTTAATTAATGAACAAGGTATTTTTTATTTTATTTTTTTAAAGAGAAGTATGGGGATTTTGTTTTTGGTAATCATACTTAGGTGGATGAAGCATCAATCCCCCGACACCTCTAAGGCCGCGTACACACGAAGGGATTAGTCCACTGAAAACGGTCCGATGGACCGTTTCAGCAGACATCTCCGCTCGTGTGTATGGGCTAACGGACAGATTTGTCCACCCGACAGATTTCAAAGCATGCTTTGAAATCTATCCGGTGGGAATCTGTCCGCCCGACATGTCTGCTGGTTAGTACACTTACCAGCAGACATGTCGGCCCCCACCGCCGCCGCGCCGCTGCCGAATGGATTCGGCGCATGCGCGGAAGTGTTTTACTTCCTGGTGCGGTGACGTGGCGGTGCGGTGACGTGGCGCTGACGCGGCGGCGTCGTCAACGTCCGGCGGCGGGGAATTTGATCCGATGGTGTGTACACGCCATCGGATCAAACTCCCGATCAGACATATCCGATGGAAATGGTCCGCGGACCGTTTTCATCGGATATATCCGATCGTGTGTACGCCGCCTAAGACTGAGAACCGAACAATCAAACACTGCCAATCGCTCGGGTCTCAGAGCTCTCTGAGCAGATAGCTGGTGACTGTCAGTCAACGGCTCTCTGCTCTGCCAACAACCCCCCATACACTCACTGGAGCGCTGGGCTGTAAAGGGGTCAGGAGCATCCAGCTCAGGCCCTCATCGGCTTGCAGAGAGGCTAAACCAGGTGTCAGTCCAGGCCTGTGGGCAGATTCTGACCATATGGGCACAATCTTTTACCCAGCCATATTGAACAAAAAAGTTATGCTTTAAATATTATTTCACAACAAAGTACACAACTAGAAGTTACTTACCCAACAGCTTTAGCCATTTCCAGCCAATTTACTTGTCCTTTTCGAAGTTCTGCTTCATGCAACCTACAAAGCGATCATAAAAGTGTAGTGTATATTTATCCCCTTACACCTCAAAAAGCAAACTCCTGGATGCAATAACACTGTCAATACAGAGCATACAGATCTACCGTTTCAATGTAGATGGGGGGGGGGGGGGGGGGGGGGGGGGGGTAAGAGAAGGGAAAGGTGTCATTGCTGGCCTCCTAAAAAAGCTAGCGTCTGGATCCAATACTTTAGGCATCAAACAGACAAATCATGTATCAAATGAAAGTAGGAGGAAGGTCACAATTTGTCAGAAAGTCACAATCCATCCAACCCCCACCGCCTCGGTCTTATGGGTTTTGTCTCTGTGCTTAGAAATGGATTTCAGAATTAAAAAACTGCACACAACCGTCAGGACTATGGAGTGTCTCTAGGAATGAATGGTGATCACAGTGTGCACGAATAGGAATAAGAGAGCTCGACCAGTAGATTTATTTTTTTAATTAAAGGCTCTCGGTGGAACAGACAAGCACGTCTGGGGATTGGAGGTCATACTGGGAGAAGACAACAGGGTCTAATAAGTGTAGTAATAAGAGTGCCATCTCTTTGGGTTCCGTGTCATTTGACTCCTTTCCTAGCAAATTGCATATCTCAAAACTACGCCCTGTGGAATGGCTACACCCATTTTTTTTTTTTTTATCACATTAGCGCTGCCACATTTGTGCTGGGACACAGAGCAGATGCCGAGGTATGCATTGCATGCTGTGTGACCCAGAACAGGAAGTTGTCTATCTAGCGTCTTTCACTTTATGACCAATCTAAAGGAAGCCATTTAGGTTTTTTTTTTAACCTTTACAACCCCTTTAAAACATTAAAGAGCAACTCAACTTTTGTTGAGAAAAAAAAACATTCCCCTCTGAGTGATCTCTGTACATTACAAGGATAACAACCTTTGTTGCAGATTCCAACCTTTTCTTATTCTGAGGAAATTCATGTGGGTTTGTCTATGCTGAGTTAAGCAGGCCATACACGGTTGAATTTTGAACAAAATTTTCTTTTCAAAATGAGAAAGTTTTTCGGCCGACAAAACCTTCATGTTGCCGGGAATATTCCTTTCTCTCTCTTTTTTTCTTGCACTAACACATTTTTTTTCTATTACATTTCTCGCTCGATTCTCCCACCATTGATCAGAAAATCGTTTGTTTTTCAAAAAATGTCCAACATGTCGGATTTCTCAAATTTGTTTACCGCACGAAAATTGGCTGTTGCTGCAGCCCACTGACGGTGTGAAATACGAACGAAAATTCTTTCATACGATTTTCGAAAGAAAATTATTTCGAAATTCGAACTGTTTATGGCCGCCTTAAGTGTAATGGGAGTGGTTTCATAATTATCAGTCTGCTGTGGCAGCTGTAGAACTCTGAGGAAAGCTGAGGGGCCTGCATCTCTTTAGACATGTTCCTATTGGAAATATCTCACAAAAAATAAAAATTTTGTTGCAGTGGGTGCCTATAATCTGACTTGTATCTTAGGCAGACTTTTGGGGAAATTGGTGAGCCAATCACACAAGCAGGAAATTAGGTTTCTGGGGCAGGGTCAGTACACATTCTGTGCACAGAACAACTCAATGTAGCCTAATTTTATTGCATTTATAGAAAATTAGAAAGGTAAGGTAATTTTTAAAAAGGGGTTGTAAAACATTTTTTTTTATTCTTTAAAAATAACACCATACTTACCTCCACTGTGCAGTTTGTTTTGCACAGAGTGGCCCCGAACACCGACTTCAGACGCTCTCCCAGGGGGGTTACCTTGCGGGCACACTGTCCGAATCCAGCATTTGCATTCATAGACAAATGCCGGACTCGGCCCAACCTCCCGACGCCCTTGTCAATGGATTTGATTGACAGCAAGCGGAGCCAACGGCTGTGCTGCAATGAAGCTATCCAATCAATTAAGCTATGAATAAGCACTGTATGATAGTGTGAAACGCGTCAGTTTTCATCTGATTTTTTGCTGTGGCATGTTTGTTTTGTGACCAGTTTTATTAAAAAGGAACAACATTGCTTTTGGAGTGCGGCCATCCTAGCTTTTTTCTACAAATCTTGCTATCCAATCAAGAGTCAGGACCCCGGGGAGAGAGGGACAGCGTGTCCCTGCTGAGGGAAATTTGGGGCTCAGGTAAGTAAAACAGGGGGGGTGTGAAGATTTTGGCTAGAGACTAGTAATTGTGGACTTTGAAGGCACACGATAGATATAATAAGAAACTAGATCATTTATTTTATAGAAATGTCATAAAAGGCAGTTACAAATAGAAGATCAAAGACATTTTATATTTGTAACTGCCTTTTATGACATTTCTATCAAATAAATTATCTAGTTTCTCATTATATCTATTGTGTGCCTTTAAAGTCCACAATTACTAGTCTCTAGCAAAAATCTACACAATATCGGGATGGTGGCACATTATTACGAATATATCCTTAGTATCACCCTGTAGGGATATACACTAAAATGTGTCTTTATTTATTAAAACAGGGGGGCCTGGTGACTGCCAGGTGTTTTTTCACCTTAATTCATAGGATGCAATAAGGTGAAAAAACATGAGGGTTTACAAACCCTTTATTAACATTCAATTACAATAAATTACAATATGACTTGTATCGCAATTGTACACACTATATTATTCTTTTTTTTTTCCTTTGCCATTCCCCCAACCACAAAAGTGGAGTTAACCTTTAAGACTAAATACAGTTTAAAATAAGGAATACACTTCATTATTGCCATATTTACCATTTGATAATTTCTATGTTGGACTGCAAGCCGAAAAGTCGCTCACAATAGCGAATACCATTGTTCATGCGCACAAGCAGAATATCATTCCTACAATAAAAAGAAAAAGAACAGCCATCTATTATTTTATTAGAGCCTGTATAATTTCTAAAAATGTCAAAGAAATATGTGAATCCTCTATAAAACATTGCCCCTTAAAACAGACGCAGTGCAGCGTGAACTAGCTCATGCCCAATCAGCTGATGGATTGCCAAGGTTCACACTACTGCCATCCAATTTTCACTTATGTAATTCAACTTGAATGCAATTTGGTTGTGGTTTGTATATTCTTTGGGGCCAAAATCTCGCTGGAATCGCACAAAAAGTAGTGCAAGGCCCTTTTCCAACATTGTGCCGTGCTGTTTTGATGTGAACGGGCATAATTAAAAACAATTCGACTCCCATTTTCATGCAATTCTGTGCAACTCAAATTGCTTCTGAAAACGCAGCAGGCCTAAAGTGATCAGCTTGATGTAAATATTAGCAATCTGAATATTTCTATTGGTAGGTATATTCTGATCAGTGCCACATCCCTCATATGTCAACTAGATAAATGTACATTCCCCTATTGGGACTTTTTCAGGGACTCTTGTAGCAAACCATACATGTGAATAATAATAATAAAAAAAAGTACAGATTATAAAAAAAAAATCAAAAAAAAAAAAACGGAAAGTTTAAAAAGATAGTTACGTCATACAACATTGTTTATAATGCAACTGTCCTGAATAACAGATGGTTTGACGCGTCTTCCTTTACCGGTAACCTTCAGGGGTATATAAAAGTAGGACCGAAACAACTAATCGAATAATTGTCAACTAACCGATTATGAAATTAA
The DNA here is from genome assembly GCA_029574335.1 of Rana kukunoris. NCBI lineage: Eukaryota > Metazoa > Chordata > Amphibia > Anura > Ranidae > Rana > Rana kukunoris. Next base: position 153,888,297 of record CM056057.1, read on the forward strand.
TCGATTACCATTTTCATAAAGGATTAATCGGCCAGTAACATAATGGGGTTAAAAAAAAAATTAACCCTTTATAGTACAAAAAGAGCAAATCGCTACTGTAAATATTACTTTCACTGTCCCACAGTAAAAAATGAACCCCTTACAGTAGCAATTATTTGTTCTTTTTGTACTAATTTTCGTTTTTTTATCCCCATTATGTTACTAAACATCTCAGGCCTGGGTTACACTTCTGTTTTTGGTGCTTTTTGCAGAAACTGAACAATGGTACCAATTTGGCCAATGGTGGTCAAATTTATGTTTTGAGACCCAGATCGTAAAGCCTGTGTTCAAGAAAAGCAAGAGCAAACAACCCCCCATTGTTTCAAAGGGTGAGATGTCTCTCAGATGCAGCTAATGTTGATTCAGCTTTTCCCCAGACATCATCATTAACGCCTGGTTTACTCTACAACCAAAGAAAACAAGTCACAGATTTGAAATAGAAACAAGAGTGAAGTCACAAATACATGTATCTATATAGAATATGGACATAAAATATGTTAAATTACAATGTTGCAACACATATGGTAAGAATTAATATGTACCATAGTCATCCATATATTTGATAAGGATTTGGCACCAGTCTGCATGGGTAAAGGGTGATGATGTTGTTTAATTCCTTGAAACTCTGCCAATCTCAATATATTCGGTAGATAGACGCTTCTACAGTAATGTACATGAGATGGGGACAGTACATGACAGGACAAAAAGTCCAACAATCATCATATTAGATTAACATGAAACATGTTAAAACATATTTTATAAAAACACTATACATCATATTCCGATTACACTTCAACCATGATCATAGATGGGCAGGGTGAGAATCAGGGCAGTTACCTCCCATATTTGCAGCCAGCCAATCACCAGAGGATCAACATAAAGTAAAGGAGGTAACCATCCAAGTATTTGCACCATAAAAAGGACACTCAGATACACAGAAAAGAGACTGAAGGAGACCAATCATACACGCAGACACATACACCATTCATCAATACATATTTTTACATTCATGAAGATTCCTGAACACCTTAAGCTTTGGAACGCGGAGGTCACAAGTAGTAATTCCTGCACAGTGATACTTACCTCCACTGTGCAGTTCGTTTTGCACAGAGTGGCCCGGAAAGCTGTCTTCTGGGGTCCCTCGGCGGCTGTCTGGGCTCCTCCTCGCAAAAGCTTTCCCTCTTCATGCGAGGGCGCCCGCACGGAGGAAAGCTTTTGCGAGCGCGCTCCCGTGATACAGCGGCGGCCATAGCCGCCGACTGTATCACTCGGCTCCGCCCCCCAGCACGCCGCGTCATCCGTTGATTGACAGCAGCGCTAGCCAATGGCTGCGCTGCTATCAATCCGCCCAGCCTAGCCAATCAACGGCCAGGCTGGGAACCGAAGAAGACGACGTGGACACGCCCGGGAGATTCGAACGGTCAGGTAAGTACAACGGGGGCTCGGGGGCGGTGCTGCTAGATGTTTTTTTACCTTCATGCATAGGATGCATGAAGGTAAAAAAACTTGTAACTTTACAACCCCTTTAAGGCTGCATTCACACCTAGGCGTTTTTACGCCCTACGCCCGACGCTCGTGCCGCTGGAGGGGTAATTTTACATTGTTGTCTATGGAGATGGTTCACATCTCCACGCTGAAACGCCGTACAGCTGAAGCTCAAAACAAGTCCCGGACCCTTTTTTCAGACGGCTTTCGGCATAGACAACAATGTTATGTAAAAAAAAAAAAAAGAAGGTTAAAACGACCCGTTTTGTCGCGGCAAATTGCGGTACAATACACCACAATTTGTCGCGGCAAAATACGCGCGTTATAGTGTGAATGCAGCCTAAGAGTAGCCATCTTGAAAGCTACTGCAGCCATTCTAAAAACTCTGGTAACCAGCAATTCAGGCCAGTAGCCGTTTTGCAATGGGTAATTACGTTGTGTTGATTTTATCTTGTATTCATTTTTTTCTCTAAAATATTGGATTTATTAAATATTATACAATTTAAAATTTTCTTCGGAATCAAAAACCTCTTTGTTGATTTTTCTCTAAGGCCTTGTACACACGATCGGACATATCCGATGAAAACGGTCCGCGGACCGTTTCCATCGGATATGTCCGATCTGGAGTTTGGTCCGATGGCGTGTACACACCATCGGATCAAATTCCCCGCCGGCGGACGACGCGGTGACGTGGCGGTGACGTTGACGCCGCCACGTCACCGCACCAGGAAGTAAAACACTTCCGCGCATGCGCCGAATCCATTCGGCAGCGGCGCGGCGGGACGACATGTCTGCTGGTAAGTGTACTAACCAGCAGACATGTCGGGCGGACACATTCCCACCCGATAGATTTCAAAGCATGCTTTGAAATCTGTCGGGTGGACAAATCTGTCCGCTAGCCCATACACACGATCGGAGATGTCTGCTGAAACAGTTTTTAGCGGACATATCCGCTCGTGTGTACGAGGCCTCAAGATTACATTTTCAAAATATTTTTCATTTGCATATTTTTCATCCCTATTGGCAAAACATACGTCTAATTTATTTCACATTGTTAACCACTTACTTACCTGCAGTATAGCAATGGGTGGATGTGTGAAATACAGACGTTCGGTTTAACTGTCAATTTTACATGGTTACTGAATCTACAGAGAAATATATTAGTGCCGTGTCATGGCAAAAGGTACTACACTCCCATTTTGCGGGTGTTTCAACTGATATTCAAGATTTGATGCAAGGGCCCTTTCACACGTGCAGACCGTATGTCCGTATTTCATCCATTCGTTTTTGGATGAAATACGGACATACATGTATCCCTATGGGATAGCGGGTGTCAGCGGTCCCTGCTATGGTCAGTTTCCGCAGAAGGAGGAAAATCCTATTTTTCCATCTGTCTGCGGATCGGGTGAACACCGACAGACGGTCCATGTTCACCCCCATCCCCCCATAAAGGAGAGCGGAGATCTGACAGGGTGGTCCATACACAGTGTGCGGGGGACCGTCCTTTCATCTGCCGGCTCAGCGGGGATCAACGGAGCGATCCCAGCTGAGCAAGTGAATGAGAAATGTACGGATCCTCACAGGATCTGTGAGTGTGAAAGGGCCCCAAACGCAATCGGTATTTTAAATTTCATGTTTGTTTTTGTCAACCAATATATATAACTATTTTGTATGATTACATGTCGCCATGAATAAATTTCATATGTATAGACTGACGTCATATAGATTGTTTTTTGCATCTTAAAATTATCCTCATTAAAAATTACTCAATAATAAAAACTGTGCAGTGAAACTGTCCTTAACCGGTCCCCGACCGGCTCCTGTACATTTATGTCAGCAGAATGGCATGGCTGGGCAAAGTGATGTACATATACGTCACTTTGAAATTCCCACCGCGCGTGCCTCTGCCGCAAGCTCCGTGATCGCGTCTGTGGGACCCGCGGACTTGACGTCCGCCGATCGGGTCACAGAGCTGCAGAACAGGGAGAGGCAAGTGTAAACAAGCATCTCCCCGTTCTGCCTAGTGACACTGTCACTGATTGTCTGTTCCCTAACAGTAAGAATCACGCCCCCCTAACAGTAAGGCTCCATTCACATCTGAGCGACAAAACGCCGGTCGCCCGTCGCTCGAGATGTGAAATAACATTGCGGTCTATGGAGATGGTTCACATCTCCACGCCTGTCGCCTGAAAAAAAGTCCCGGACCCTTTTTTTCAGGCGACATTGGCGTTTCCTCATAGACCGCAATGTTAAAGATAAAACTATCTATCGTGTCGCCTAGGTGTCGTGTCGCCTAGGTGTCGTGTCGCCTAGGTGTGAATGCAGCCTAGGAAATCGCTCTCTAGTGTACACTTAACCCCTTCAGTGTCACCTAGTGGTTAACCCCTTCACTGCCAGTGTGATTTTCACAGTAATCAGTGCATATTTATAGCACCAATCGCTGTAAAAATTACAATAGTCCCAAAAATGTCCGATATGTCGCATTCACACAAAAAAAAAACAAAAAAAAACGCTGATCGCCGCCATTACTAGTTAAATAAAATTATTAATATAAAAATGCCATAAAACTATCCCCTATTTTGTAGACGCTATAACTTTTGCACAAACCAATTAATAAACGATTATTGTGATTTTTTTTACCAAACATATGTAGAATACGTATCGGCCGAAACTGAGCAAAAAAATGTTTTTCAAAATGTACGCTTTTTTTTGTTTATAGCGCAAAAAATAACACACACAGATGTGATTAAATACCACCAAAAGAAAGCTCTATTTGTGGGATAAAAAGGTCATCAATTTTGTTTGCAAGCCACGTCATACGACCACACAATTGTCAGTTAACCACTTAAGACCCGGACCAATACGCTGGCAAATGACCCAAGGGGTTTTTGCGATTCGGCACTGCGTCGCTTTAACAGACAATTGCGCGGTCGTGCGACGTGGCTCCCAAACAAAATTTGCATCCTTTTTTTCCCACAAATAGAGCTTTCTTTTGGTGGTATTTGATCACCTCTGCGGTTTTTATTTTTTGCGCTATAAACAAAAATAGAGCGACAATTTAAAAAAAAATGCAATATTTTTTACTTTTTGCTATAATAAATATCCCCCAAAAATATATAAAAAAACATTTTTTTTCCTCAGTTTAGGCCGATACGTATTCTTCTACATATTTTTGGTAAAAAAAAAAATCGCAATAAGCGTTTATCGGTTGGTTTTCGCAAAATTTATATCGTTTACAAAATAAGGGATAGTTTTATTGCATTTTTATTAATTATTATTTTTTTTACTACTAATAGCGGCGATCAGCGATTTTTTTCGTGACTGCGACAATATGGCGGACACTTCGGACAATTTTTACACATTTTTGGGACAATTGTAATTTTCACAGCAAAAAATGCATTTAAATTGCATTGTTTACTGTGGAAATGACAGTTGCAGTTTGGGAGTTAACCACAGGTGGCGCTGTAGGGAATGTGTACCTAATGTGTGTGTTTACTACTGTAGGGGGGTCTGGCTGTAGGTGTGACGTCATCGATCGCGTCCCCCTATTACAGGGATGACGCGATCGATGCTCCGGCCACAGAGAAGCACGGGGAAGCCGTGTGTACACACGGCTCTCCCCGTTCTTCCGCGCCAGGGACGGATCGCTGCACTGCAGCGGCGATCGGGTCCGCGAATCCCGCGGTCCCGGAGTATTGGGTACTAAAACCAACGTATATATACGTTGATGTGCCCAGCCGTGCCATTCTACGCCATTCGACGTAAATCTGCAGGAGGCGGTCCTTAAGTGGTTAAAACGACGCAGTGCCGAATTGCAAAAAATGCTCTGGACTTTGGCCAGCAAAATCGTCTGGGGCTGGAGTGGTTAAAAGGCACAACAATAAGCATCATGGCAAAGGTAGTTCCAACACATCTGGGGTGTCAAGGTTCGCCTTCACTGATCTAGATTATTCATGGCAGTTACATTATAAGCAATGCTGTATAAGCAATGCCATGCCTATTTTTTTAAACTTTCCGATTCTGTATTAATACAATTATGCTGTTTCTTAATTTTACACGTATGTGTTGTTACAAAGTGCCTTAAAAAAAATAAAAACATATATAGATATATCTATATCTGTATGTATGAAGACAGCCATATTTGCTAATTACATACATATGCATTCTCTACTTCCTGCATTGCACAGATACTACCGTCTCTTTTGGATGAAACATATCTCAAAGTTGATCCTAATTGGAGATTACATAGAATTTGAGGCCTGAATGTCCAACAGCCAGCACCGGCTGTTTTATGAGGGAGGAAAGGGGATCCAACACTATTATCATTGAACTACCAGGTATTTCTCTTTCTTTCTGGTGGTGAAGGTGAGTATGAGCTGCTAGAAGGTCTGATGCCAACGTGAACCCACTGGCCTACCTGGGCAAGATCGGTCACATATCTGGTTAATTTAGACTTTGTGTACAATGAAAAATACTTTAAAGTAGAGGCCACCTTTCATTATAAAAAAAAAAACCCACACAACATATCAATGTCACCCACAAATCAGAAACACAGGCAGCTGAAATAAGTCTTGACTATTCCTGTAAAAGCTCATTTAGGTATCTTTCCACCCTTTGCATAGTAAGGCCATATATCACCTGACAGGACCAATAAGGTGGCTTAGACAGACAGCGACAGTGGCATTTATAATATAACCTGCTTACCACTTGGATTTACAGTGAGTCCAGTTCCTGGTCTTCACCTTTTTCTCCATCTTGGCCCAGGGAATTCCGGTGAAGAGCATCTCCTTAGGGACTGTTTGAGGCTCCATCCTGGAGACGTTCTTCCCCTTCTTTTTCAGTGAGCTCAGAATAAATGTCTTCACAGCCTTAAGAAGCAGGTTTACCTCTTCGACACTCCACTTTCCTCCAGTGACCTCTACAAAAGGAAGAAACTATGTTACTAAAAGAATCCTACAACCCCTTTGCTTTTAGACCCCTTTCACACTGGAGGAGCTTTTTAGGCTAAAAAAAAAAGCCTCAGCTGTAATCCCAATGTGAAAGCCCAAGTGCTTTCACACTGGGGCGCTGCGCTGGTAGGGCGTCAAAAAAAGTCCTGCCAGCAGCTTCTTTGCAGCACTGAATACACCGCTCCTAAAGTGCCCCTGCCCATTGAAAGCAATGGGCAGCACCGAACCGCGGACATGCTATGCATGTGCCTTTAGCCTTTTTTCAGCCGCTAGCCGAAAAGCATCGCAAAAACTACAGTAAATCGGGGCTAAAAATAGCAGCGTTTTACCGCCGATGCCCGGGCGCTTCGAGTGTGAAAGCACTCTTAGTTTCCTTTTTCTATCCTTCCTGATCGTTCTGCCCCAGTGCTTAAATACTTGGCTCTCCCAGTGAAAGCCAGCACTATAGAATTAATTTAGAGTAAATCATGGGAGCAAATGCCAAGGTATAAGTTGGTCATCTTAGGATAGGAGGATAACCAGATTTCAGTCAGCCACAAAACTGGTCAGATATACAGGCTGCTACATTGTTCTTTATTCTATGTCAGAAGTTGGGTTTTACAAACGTGTCACAATATACATCAAAAACATAACTGAATAAAACTGCACCTTCAGTCAAATGTCTATGAATAGTCTCTCAAAGTCTGCCTGAGATGAACATGTTAAGATAAAATTGCCAATTAACAGGCGATTTTCTATGGAGCATTCCTGAGTTTTCCCTTCCCCAGCAGTCAGATGCTTTCCACGTAATTGTTTGTTAGACAAAGTAAAGCTGTTCACGCCAGGTTCAATATGGTAACAGCTATGCACAAAAATGTACCGTCTTTTGCAGACTCAGATGGGTGGCATAATTCCAAATGATACCCCCATGCATCTAGAAAATGAGTGTACATTTGAGTATGCCAACACATGGTACTCTAGTACCATGTGTTTTGGTCCTACACAATTTTAAAAATCATGCTGGCAGCCTTTTGTGTTTCACATGCATCGCTTGGAGATTGTCCACACTAGTCGGAAAGTTAAAGTCCAAACTTTTTTGTTGTTGTTTTGGAAAGAGTGTAAAAGAGTTAGAACACCTGTCAACTTATCATTACTCTCTGTGGGATATTTACTATAACTGGTGTGCACACAATCTGGTGCTGCCGAGCACAGTAACCAATCAGCTTCCAGGTTGTGTCAAAGCTTAAAGCGTGGTTTCACCTGCAATTTATTTTTATTCTTTTAAAAGTCAGCAGCTTTATTGTAGCTGCTGATTTTTAATAAGGACACTTACCTGTCTTAGGTGCCGCGATGTTGGCCCCTGAGGCCGATCCCTCGATCGTGGCAGGTCCCGGCACCACCATCCTCAATAAGGGAAGTCTTGCGGCTTCACTGCCTGTTTCCTACTGTGCATGCGCGAGTCTCACGGCGCTGTATGAATGGGCGGCTGCTCTCTGGGATACACACAGTTCCCAGAAGGCATTTTTTTTTTTTTTAGGGTGGACCTCCACTTTAATTGACCAAGCGGAAGTTAGAAACTGATTGGTTACTATGCACAGCTGCGCCAGATTCTGTGTGCTCCAATTTTAGAAACTCTCCCCCTGTGTCCCTGCTAGGTAGTATCTGTCCTGCTGACCACTGTCACTGGGGCAGGATGTGATGGGAAATCCAATATTTTACAGCTGTCACCAGAACAAGAGGTGAGAAAATCTCCCCATGGGGACAGCCGTTTGTACAGTGCAAAATGTTTCTGCAGGTGTGAAAAATGCTGCAAATTAAGAATGCTTTCAGAAATAGAAGTGTTGATTGCCAATTGATAAAAAATAAACTAAGTGGAAAGTAAATGAACAGAAGAGGAATCTAAAATCAATATTTGGTCTCACCACTCTGCCTTCAAAACATCAATTCTTCTAGGTAAATTTGCACACGATTTTTGAAGGAAGTCGGCAGGTAGGTTGCCCCAAACATCTTGGAGAACCAAGGGCAGATCTTCTGTGGATGTAGGCTGCCTCTGATTTGTTATTTAATCCCAGACACGATTCGATGTTGGAAAAGGAGCCCCGCGGGTGCCAAACATCACTTCCAGGACTCCATATTCTTCTTTACATTGAAAATAGTTCCTAATGACATTGGTTGTATGTTTGGGGTCATTGTACTGCCACAGAATACATTTGGGGCCAATCACACACCTTCCGGATGGTATAGGCATGATGGAGAAGTATCTGCCTGTATTTCCCAGCATTGAGGACACCATTGATTCCTACCAAATCTCCAACTGCTGCCATTTTTTCTGCACCCCAGTTTTTCATGCATAGTTGAGTCGCTTAGCCTTGTTTCCACATTCGAGGCATGGCTTTTTTAGCCGCAATTCTACCAAGAGGACAACTTCTGGCCTGACTTCTCGGGACAGTAGACGGGTGTACCTGGGTCCCACTGGTTTCTGCCCCTTCTGTGCTTATGAACTGGTGGACATCTTCCGATGTTAAAGGGACTAATGCATCTACAGTCCTCAATGTTGCCTGATCAATGGTATCCTCAATGCTGAGAAATACAGGCAGATACTTATCCCATTACGCCATACCATCAGGAAGGCGTGTTCTTGATCCAAAATCTATTCTGCAGCAGAACAATGGCCCACAAATACAGCCAGTCATTAAAGGAACTATACTCAGTGTGAAGAACAAAGTCCTGGAAGTGATGGTTTGGCTCCAAACAGAGCCCAAATCTCAACACCATGCAGTAGTAATGGCGTGATAATTGTCGTGTTCATAAATATGACATTTTTGCCGTTTTGCAAATACAGAGTCCAATAGGAACATTCATGGTAACTTCCCGCTGATCCCAATGCAACACATCTGAAGAGACTGACAAAGTATCTCTAGGCAAACGAACAAGGACAACAGGGCGCAATCTGAGTGAAGTATATTAACAGATTTATTATGGTGAAAAGACAAATGGCAGCTCACATTGTGAGAGTGTTAAAATTGGGCTCATAACTTAGTAAGGGTTTCTGGTGGACAGTCGCACAACAGGGAACCGCAGACCAGCAGAGAAGCACTGAATGAATGAATGGATACGCATGGAAAGAAGAAATGACACTTTTGTAATCTGCGAGTAGTCAGGCTCATACATCTGGGATGAGGAGCCTCTTCCCAAAACTTGCAGCCTGGAAAGTCCAGACATCAGGCTGCATAACAGCTTAGATGAGGAAGTGGAAAACAACAAGATGGTGGAGGGTTTCTTGTGTGATGGGTCTGCTCTGCATCCCACAAGAAGCCCTGCGCCATCCTGTTGGTTTCCACTTCCTCATCCAAGCGGTCATTCAGCCTGATTTACAGACTTAACAGGTTGTAAGTTTTAGGAAGAGGCTCCTCATCCCAGATGTACGAGCTGTCTGCTCACCGATATACAAAAAGCTGCAATTTCTTCTTCCCATGTGTATCCATCCACCCAGTATTTCTATTCTGGTCTAAGGTTCTCTGTTGTGCAACTGTCCACTAGAAACTTACTATGTGATGAACCCGATTTTAACTGTCACAATGTGAGTTGCCATTTGTCTTTTCACATAAAAAAAATAAAAATTGTTACTGTACTACACTACAGGTTGTGCCCTGCTGTTATCTACTCAACATCATGGAGCCTGTCTGGAATTACATGAAGAGACCGAAGCATTTTAGGCAGCCGATATCCACAGAAGACCTGTGATTAGTTCTCAAAGATGGCTGGAACAACCTACCTGCCGTGTTCCTTCAAAAAGTGTGTGCAAATGTACCTAGAAGAATTGATTAGCCAAAAGGGTAGTCACACCAAATATTGAATTGATTTACATTTTTCTTGTTTGTTCACTTTGCATTTTGTAAATTGATAAAAAGGAACAATTAAGATATATATTTTTAATAGTTACTCTTGTTGAAAAAAAAAAAAAGTCCATCTAGTAAAAATACAATCCTTTATCCATAGCTGATCCAGAGGAAGGCAAAAAAAAAAACAGCAAAGCATTAGCCAATATGTTGGAGGCACTCAGATATTCTCTGGATCAACTTCACTTATAAATGTTAGCATCCGATTATATGAGGTACATTTAAGAAAGAATTCAGGCTTTTTTAAAGCAATCTTCTGAGCTGGACAGTACCATCTCTTGAGGGAGTCTATTCCACATCTCTGACTGTAAAGAAACCTTTCCGTATTTGGAGATTAAATCTCTTTTCCTCCAGACGTGTGCCCCCTTGTCCTCTGTCATGACATTACAGTGAATACGTTTTGAAAGCATTCTTACTTTACAGCATTTCTTCACATCTGCCTAAAACTTTTGCACAGTAGTGTACAATAGTCTAAAGCTAGGTTCACACTATTGCGGGTGCAGGAATGCATGTAAATCGCACACGTTCTTGCACCCACAGCCAAAACACTGTTTAGCAAGTGCTAAATGCTGTTATGCCTGCTCAAACATACAGATGTGAACCTAGGCTTGGGCGGTTCCACTCACTTTGTAAAGATTTACACTCACTTCCTTTTGCATTTCAGAGACAGGAAGCAAAGGGAAATTTCCGGAAAGAGACGTAAAGCGCTGATTTAAGAGGGGTTTGCCATGTCTGGTCCTGTGTTCCAATCACCAGCCATGTCCCGTAGTGATATAAGGACCTGTGGAAAGAACCACATAGGACAATCCTGGAAATTTGGTAAATGTCAAAGATCCTTTACGAAGCTTAGCTCTTGAAGACAGCAAAAATCCATGGCCCTGAAGAAATAAGTTTAATCCTGTTTTTGGATTCATTTGTGCAGCAATAGTGTCCTTGCAGCCTTTTCCTGCTCCATTCTAAACTATAAAACATAACAGCTTTGGAGTCTCATACAGTCTATGGATGAGCCCCTAAGAGGGCGAACCACACTTCTCTGGCTAGAATCTCAACCCTCTGCGATTTTTTTTTAAAAGCAGGTTACCATTTTAGCTAGACAAATTACACAATAAAGAGACAGTTGTATATTCATAAACAATGCTTACCATGCCTGAGCTGCGAGGCTTTTAACTGAGTGTTTGTATTGTTTCGGCCAACTAATTGTGCAATAGCAGTCCAATTATTCCCATATTCGGATATTCCTTTCTGCAGTTTTTCTACGTCGTCTTTTGAAAAACTGGGAAAATAAAAAAAGACAGCATTGGCTAACAGGACAAACCATAGGTAAGATAGCAGCTTCCTTGGCTGTAAAGGATTGAATGGTTTAGTTCTGCCTTAACCCCTTCCTGCCTAAGTGCCGGTACATATTGATGCGAAAGAAAAAGCCTAGATTTGCATGTCATTCAAAAGCACATTGTGTTCAATGACGGTCAGTGACATCTATAATTTGCAAATGCTATGAGAATGCCATGGGGCAGCAGTGCGATTTTCCTCTCCATAGACATCAATGGAAACCGACATGAAATCGCATCTTGTGTTCAGATGTGTGCAAATACTGCATTTTCTGTGTAGATTTTTACATATCCCCCTCCCCCATGCAGAAATTGCAGCTGCACCCAATCCCATCCAAAAACACAAGAAATTTGAATTACAATCAAACTGTCTTTAGCACAAAGTCGCACTGAACACCAGCAAAATCTGCATAAGAATCATACCCATTTGCTTTGCTTAAGTGAGAGGAAAAAAAAAAACAACAGCGACACCCAATCAGAAGCTATCACAGCAATTAGCTGACCCAGAACTGGGAGTTCCGGGTTTCAGTGTAAAGAAGTACGGGACCCCGGTCTCTGTGCTGGGAGCGTGCTTTCAGCACAAAGACATATGACCCAAAAAAAAAAAAAAAATGAATTAAAGCCCTTACATACTTTATTATGATTGCATCACTGGGTCTCTGTACTTTGCTATGCAATGCAGGGAAGCTCATGGCTGATAGGAGGGGCCAGCACAGTGCTGTATAGAGGTTCCTGAAAACATCACAGCCCTCTCCCTCAGTATACCACTTAAGAGCCCTCAGCTCCAATGCAGGCAGTGTGCTTGCTCTTGGGAAGAGTTATAGGAATGCATTGATGGGTAGTAGCTGGTCTGGAGGAGTGGCTGAGCCTCCATTACTGAAAGAGCTAAAATGAACTGTAATCCAGGCCAGGGATTGTCAGGCTGGGGAGGCGAGGGTTAGAACTTAAATGATGTTAAATGTCCTGGAGAATAAAATGGTGGTTGTTGTGGTTTTATGTGCAGTGGTTTTTCAAATGCAATTTTTTTTGGGAAACAAATACACTTAAATTAAATGCAAAAAATATATATAAATAAAAATAAAAAACAAAAAACAAATACAAAACCCAATTTTCAGGTAAAAGTTGATGTTACGCAGAGTAAATAACTATCCAACATGTCAGGCTTTGAAGTTGTGCATGCTTGTGGAATGGCGACAAACTACAGTACTTAGAATTCTCCATAAGTGAGGCTTTAAAAAAAAAAGAAAAAAAAAAGAAAAAGAACATTACTGTCCCTTGAACTTTTTTTTTTAGCACTTTCTATCACACGAAATGCAAACATCCTTTGTGATAGAAATAAAGCATGGCAGGTCCTCTTTATGAAGATATCTGAGCTCTGTAAGGCTGGATTCACACCTATGGCATTTTTAGTGCTTTTTGCAGATTTGCACTACAGAACGTGTTCCAGGAAAACCATGGTAAATGGATTGTAGTGCAAATCTGCAAAAAGCACTAAAACTGCATAGGTGTGAATCCAGCCTAAGACCTCAGATGTCTCCTCTACCCTTAATGTGGTTGTATAATACAATTTTTACCTTTTACACAAGTAAGCATATTATTAAGGCTTACCTGTAGGTAAGAAGAATATCTCTTAAACCTGTACGGTTTAGGAGATATTCCCCTCGCAATGAGCCGCTGACTTCAGCAGTGCATGCCCACAGGGGATTCTCGGCTGAAACCCAGCAGACGTCAAACCTTGCCGGAAAGAAATCTATCACGCGCATGCGCGGGAGTGACATCACAGATCCAGCCACTCCCAGCACTGGAGCCACGATACCCAGAAGACACGCCGAGGCAACATGTCAGCTCCCTTGGCGTGGACCAGGTGAGATACCAACGCCTCGTTCTAAGGTAAGTATTTCATAATGAGCTAGTATTAAACACATTTTAGGAGTATACAACCGCTTTTAAAGCACAAGATTTAAAAAAAAAAAAAAAAAAACACATTCATCTCATGGTTTTCAGAAAAAAAAGCAGGCATTGTTTACATCTGCCCTAACCCCATTGCACAGGAGAGCCCATCTGCCCTAACCCCGGTTTAAACACTTAGGCCTCGTACACACTATCGGACATATCCGATGAAAACGGTCCGCGGACCATTTCCATCGGATATGTCCGATCGGGAGTTTGATCCGATGGCGTGTACACGGCGGTGACGTTGACGCCGCCACATCACCGCACCAGGAAGTTAAACACTTCCGCGCATGCGCCGAATCCATTCTGCGGCGGCGGTGGGGGACGACATGTCTGCTGGTAAGTGTACTAACCAGCAGACATGTCGGGCGGACAGATTCCCACCGGATAGATTTCAAAGCATGCTTTGAAATCTGTTGGGTGGAGAAATCTGTCCGCTAGCCCATACACACGATCGGAGATGTCTGCTGAAACGGTCCATCGGACCGTTTTCAGCGGACATATCCCCTCGTGTGTACGAGGCCTTAGGCTTACGTTTTCATCGGACATGTCTCCTGGGAGGTTTTGGTCTGATGTGTGTACACACCATCAGACCAAAATCCCCCCGGACAGACAAAGCGGTGACGTAGAAGTCACTGACGTGCTCAATCCAGCAAGTTCAATGCTTCCACGCATGCGTCGAATCAATTCGACGCATGCGGGGGATTTCGGTCCGCTGGTTAGACGTACTAACCAGCGGACATGTCCGACAGACAGGTTTTCAGCGGACAAGTTTCTAAGCATGCTTAGAAACTTTTGTCCGCTGGAAACCTGTCCGCTAGGCCGTACACACGATCGGATATGTCCGCGGAAACTGGTCTGCGGACCAGTTTCAGCGGACATGTCTCCTCGTGTGTACGCGGCCTCACAGTCAATCACATACATGTAGGTGTAAGTGGTTAAAAAAGTGTCCCAAAGCAAGCAAAGAGGAAAGCAAAGTTGTAAAACCTATTGCTGGATTTTTAGAAATGCTCAGAAAGATTTTTTTCTTTGAAAAATTATGAGCAGGTAAGGACAGACCACTGATTTATATAAACGAGCTTCAAAGTGTTTTAGTTGTGTATAAAGGCATACACTACTGATGGGCAACAAACATGAAGGCCGATTGTTGCCTAGATGTCATGGTGACCCTTTTTTGCTTCAATATTATGGATCAGTGATCTGGAGAGAAAAGGGCAAACAAGAACTGAACTTCCTAATCTGGTGCAATGGCACCGGCGTCCTTTTGAAAAGGTTTGTTGATTGTGATTGAAACACTGGTCCTTTGGCTTTTATCACAATCTCTGACTTGAATTAAATATGCGCATGTGGAAAGCCCCCTCATGTCTCCAAGGGTAAGGTTTAGTTTACATTTGTGCAAAAAAAAAATAAAATGCAGCTAAACTCTCATATGGAAGCACCTGCATGCTTCCATGTACGCGATTGACTGCAAGTGATTATACCGGGTTTATGGTGCAGCTCTCAGCCATAACCCTGGTCTCAGCAAAAGCAATCCTAGCGCCTCCCTAGGCTCTCCCATTCCGGCAGAGCTCCACATCCGATCCAGCGTTCGCGTCGGCTTACAATAGAGATGATTGGATCGTCTCTGATCACCTCTATGGTCTAAGGTAGGGGTCCCCCAACTTTTTATAAAAAAGGACCAGTTTAATGTCCTAACTTCAGGGGGGCTGGACTGTGGGCTGTTGGTAGGAATGGCGCCCCATCACTGGCACCTGTGGGGAGGAATGGCACTCCACCGTTGGTATCAATAGGAGGAATAATGCTCCACTGTTGCTGACAGAAGGGGGGGAGAATAGTTCCACAAGGGGCAGATAAAAGCAAGCAAAGGGCCACATTCGGCAACCACTAGAAGGAGACTGGAAGCAACATGCACGTTCGTCACTTCCGGTCAGGGCAGAAGTAAAACACTACTACTTTTATTTTTTTAAAGAATGAGATCAATGTTTTTTTTTGTCTGATGACTTCAAAGAGAGAGATCTGAGGTCTTATAGACCCCAGATGTCTCCATAAAGAGGACATGTCATGCTTTATTGCTGTCAAAAGGGATTTTTGCATTTCTTGTGATAGGAATAAAAGTGATAAAAAATAAATAAAAAAATGGGGGTTATAAACGTTGTGTTTTTTCACCTTATTCATCCTATGTATTGAGGTGAAAAAACTTCTAACACCGACCAACCCCCTAGTGTTACTCACCTGAACCTGTTCGTTCCCTTGGCGGAGACGTGCTCTGTCCGTTGTCTCAGCTCTTGATTGGATAGAATGATAGCAGCATAGCCATTGGCCCCCGCTACTGTCAATCAAATCCAATGACGCGTACACCGGGGCAGAGTACACAGAAGCAGGACTCGGGAGCGTGCCCACACACGTGTGTCCACCTTAAGGAGAGCCCAACACGGACACTCGATGCGAGAGGAGCTACCAGCGCCGCTGGGGGACCCCAGAAGTCGAGGATCAGGGCCATTCTGTGCAGGGAGGTTAGTATGACATTTTTGTTTTTTTAAAACAAGGGTTACAACCCTTTAAAATAATTTTTAAGATTCATACTTACCTAGGTGGATGCAGCATCTATCCCCTGCCGCTTCGGCGGGAAAATTTCAAGGGGTATGAACACTTTTTCAAGGCACAATACATACTAGGGCCAATTTAGACAGGAGCCAATGAATCTACAAGCATATCTTTGGAGTGTTTTTTTTTTTTTGTTAAGGGAGGAAGAATAATAGGAAAGGGGCATGAAATCTGCACAATTTTTGCCCCTAGGAGTGCATGGTAGTGAAAGAATTAAATAACAGCATGCATTCAAAAACTTTCAGGTGTTTAGATTACCTTCTTACCCAACACACACTGTGGTTCCCTCTGCTGGCTCACATGTCCTGTAGAAGGAAGCCTGCTGCAGGGAAGAGCAGGTATTCTACACACCTAGAATGGTGTAAGGTGGTGGCTTTTCACAGGTTGCATTAAGTATACGGCCTCTTCTATTACAGGCTGAGAAGAATAAAAGGACGGCTGCACACCAAAGAAAAAAGGATCCAACGTGTTTTTGTATTCTTAGATAAAAAGACAGATGACAGCCAACAAAAGTGTCACAGAACCCAGAAGGTGACGCGTTTCACTCTGACCACAGTGCTTCTACTTGTCTGGAGAGGCACAAGCACCCAGGAGGAAAGATCCTATTTTGCTCTCAGGACATTTAAACCCACCTTTGCACAGGGAAAACAATACCTATGAGAAATTCACAATAGCAGCAAGGAGAGAAGAGTTCTATAGCCACTAAAGATACAATGCACAATCCCAACGCACACAATTCTGGTTAGAAACGCTTGTGTATGCAAGCAGGTGCCGCAGCGACCATCAGCTGGAACGAAGGATAGTCAAAGTAGAAGAAAGTCACCAGCACACCGTGGATCTCCAATGTGGGTCCAAAGCCTGTTCAGCGATCACACTGTTACAGCAAGAGCAACGTTTCGGACTCTCGCGGGATCCCTTCATCAGGCATATCACATGCCTCCTATGAGGCTCCGAAACATTGTTCTTGCTGTAACAATGTGATCTCTGAATAAAACTTTGCAGCCACATTGGAGATCCATGGTGTGCTGGTGACCACCTTCTGCTACACCCACTAGAAACACACACTTCTTCCAATGTCCTCCGTTGAGATGTGCTCGGTGAAGTCAATTTAATGGCCAATGGTGGAACAGGCAATAAACATTCATCAGAATTAATTCCGGCAATATAAAAACGCTTGCTATTTAATGCAACAACTTACCGTCCCTTATTGCCAGACAAATCATATAACTTTGATCCTCGATTCTGAACTTCTTTTACAGTGCGGGCTAATCCTTTTGCTGGAAAAGAAAATATATTAAGTCATCCAATGGTGGAAATCTATACTCTGGTTGTACATCTGTCCAATTAAAGCCTAACCCCAGACATTCTCTGTTTTTTACATTATGGATAGTCGGGGAAGGAGTTACAGCAGTTTGACTCCACTAGGTGAACTTCACTTACTTCCTGCCTCTGACACATGAGGAACAGAGGATTGCCTTTTTAAAGCATATTTTATTTGGGCTGTAGGTGCATAGAACCAGTTTAAAAGAGAAGTACGGACTTTTAATATAATAAACATTTATACTCTCACCTATGCTGCTTCTGTACAATAAAAAAAGCTGTAAGTTACCTGCTTTCTGCCAGGGTATCACACAAAGTGGTTCCTTACCTCTTCTTTGGCAGCCCTCTGCTAATTCTGTCCACTCCTCTTTCCTCCGGGTGTAACCACAGCAAGCCGTATAGTATGGGCGCTCTTATGCGAGTGTGCTCCCGAGCCTGGCTGTGTGCGTCCATAGACATGCACAGCGCAAGTAAGCCAAGGTCCCATTCCATCCTCATATAGGTTTGGCTGATAGCAGTAGGAGCCTATGTCTCCTGTGAGAACAGCGCAATGGTGCTTCAGCCAGGATAGTGCTGGATTGGCGAGAGGAGGCAGGTGTTTAGGGGCAGGGGTGGAACAGGTAGTGGGGCATTCTTTTACATTAATGTAGGGAGTGCATTTAAGTGGAGCTCCACCCAAAAGGGGAAAGCTGCGCTTGTTCAAACCCCCTCCACTGCCACATTTGACAGGTACCCACTCCCACTTCCAAATAAAACTGCTGCACGGGGGATCTACAACATTTCAAGACCCTTTTTCCTCCTGCTGCCTTCTGGGGCACAGGTGTCCCAGAAGATTATGGGACCATTCAGAAAGCGCAGTGCGACTCGCATATGCTCAGTAGGAAACAGGATATGAAGCCGCAAGGCTCCACTTCCCATTTCCCTTACTACAGATGCCGGCACCTGCACCCGAAGCAGATTGACAATCGGCTAGGGGGTGTCAACATCACGGGATCCCTAGACAGGCAAGTGTCCTTATAATAAGTCAACAGCTACAGTATTTGTAGCTGCCGACTAAATTTTGTAAAAAAAATTTAAACGGACTGGAACAACCATTTTGATTTTAGAACAACTTAAAAGCAGAACTTGATGTAAAAATGAAAAACTCATTTGCAAGCTTCCCATAATCTCTGTATATTACAAACTGTGTAAACTTACGATTATCAATACCATCCTGCCATTTCCCTGCTTGTTCCCTTATTTATGGTGCCAAGCAGACAGACTTTATTCAAATTACTATTTTCCCTGGCATTGTCAGTGCCCGGCAGCCGCACTGCTTGATTATGCACTGAAAAGTGCTGGGCACAGAGTTGCTTTGTTTTATGCGCCAAGTGCCGTTAGAATCCAAAATCATCAGTGATGTAAAGGAAGCTTCCACCAGTGCGCAGATGGGGTCACTGTTACAAACCGCTGACATTGCTCAGTCTGAGGCCTCATTGCACACTGGACGTTTTGAAAGCTGCTCTTAGGGGCAGCTTTTTTTTCTGCCACCTTCTAAAACGCCCCCGCATTTTTACCTGTACATGAACATACAGGCATTTAGGAGGAGAAAAAAAAATATATATATATATATATATATATATATATATATATATATATATATATATAAAAAATCACACACATACATACATACACACACGTTGATTATACCTTGCCTTTCCATCTATCATGCAAGGTGCACAGTAATCACGGCTATAACTCACACAATCGTCAGACGGAAACATATATTATACATAGATTACCGATTCGTTGCCGAAAGTGGAACGTTTTCTTTAACTTTTCGATCGTGCGCTTCTCCTCTGGAAACCTATAACTGTGAAAGAGCACCTCGCCCGACTCCAATCCTGTTAATTTCATGAAGTCTTCTACATTTTTCTTGATCAGTTCATCTTCTGTGCTGTCAAATCTTCCAGTTTCAAACTTAACTCCTAAATGAAAAGATACACATTAATGCTAATCTCTAAAGAGACACTGCCATGAGACCTAACATTGTTAAAAAGTGATAGCAACAATGGCTTTATTTTTAAATCTATCCATAATGGCTTTTCATCATTTTTTTGTAACATCCCCTATAAGCTCCCAAAGCGCTCCTTTCTCCCCCTTATCTCCATTTGATTGAATTAAGCAGTGCGAATTAGTTGTGGTCATGTCCACACTACAAATCTCATAGTCCATAGACTTTAGCTGAGAGTGAAGGGGAGAGGACGGCTACGTTCTTACATACAGTGGGAGCATCCTGACATTTTTGTAAATATTTTATCTTTTCATGTGACAACCCTGAAGAAATGACACTTTGCTACAATGTAAAGTAGTGAGTGTACAGCTTGTATAACAGTGTAAATGTGCTGCCCCCTCAAAATACCTCAACACACAGCCACTAATGCCTAAACAGCTGTCAACAAAAGTGAGTACACCCTTAAGCGAAAATGTCCAAATTGGGCCCAAAATGTCAATATTTTGTGTGGCCACCATTTTCCAGCACCGCACGGAGCTGGTGGATGTTAGAGACCTTGCGCTCCTCCACCTTCTGTTTGAGGATGCCCCACAGATGCTCAATAGGGTTTAGGTCTGGAGACATGCTTGGCCAGTCCATCATCTTTACCCTCAGCTTCTTTAGCAAGGCAGTGGTCGTCTTGGAGGTGTGTTTGGTATCGTTAGGTTGAAATACTACCCTGCGGCCCAGTCTCTGAAGGGAGGGGGATCATGCTCCGATTCAGTATGTCACAATATATGTTGGCATTCATGGGTCCCCCAATGAACTGTAGCTCCCCAGTGCCGGCAGCACTCATGCAGCTCCAGACCACAACACTCCCACCACCATGCTTGACTGTAGGCAAGATACACTTGCTTTGTACTCCTCACTTGGTTGCTGCCACACACGCTTGACACCATCTGAACCAAATAAGTTTATCTTGGTCTCATCAGACCACAGGACATGGATCCAGTAATCCATGCCCTTAGTCCGTCTTCAGCAAACTGTTTGAGGGATCACTTGTGCATCAGGTTTCCTTCTGGGATGACAGTCATGCAGACCAATTTGATGCAGTGTGAGGCATATGGTCTGAGCACCGACAGGCTGACCCCCTACCCCTTCAATCTCTTCAGCAATGCTGGCAGCAATCGCGCGTCCATTTCCCAACATCAACCTCTGGATATGACGATGAGCACATGTTCTCAACTTCTTTGGTCGACCATGGCGAAGCCTGTTCTGAGTGGAACCTGTTCTGTTAAACTGCTGTATGGTCTTGGCCACCGTGCTGCAGCTCAGTTTCAGGGTCTTGGCAATCTTCTTATAGCCTAGACCATCTTTATGTAGAGCAACAAATCTTTTTTTCAGATTCTCAGAGTTTTTTGCCATGAAGTGCGATGTTGAACTTCCAGTGACCAGTATGAGAGAGTGAGAGCGATAACACAATTTAACACACCTGATCCCTATTCACACCTAAGACCTTGTAACACATACGAGTCACATGACACCGGGGAGTGTTACCAATTGTTTTCTTGGTGACTATAGTGCCAGCTGCCTTGAGATTATTGACAAGATTCTCCTGTGTAGTTCTGGGCTGATTCCTCATCGTTCTCATGATCATTGAAACACTACAAGGTGAAAACTGACAGGCGGACCTGATCGGAAACGCTGTGTGAAAGGGGCCTAAAATAGCTGGTGCTTTTAGTAGTAAAATGTAAAAGGTCAGCTTCCATGTTTTATTGCCAACGCTTAAATGAACAAGCTGAGATTAGAAGCCGACTCGCTATCATACACAGCTGCACCAGATTCTGTGTGCTTCAGTTTTAGTAAATCTCCCTCACAAAGGGCTTTTGGAAGACAGTTCTAGGGGCATGTCTATCAAGCGGAACTGAGCAGCTACCCCCCTTTACTAGTGTGGTCGTGTTTTAATAAAATTAGACTCTCGTTACAGAAACAGGGAAAGAAAAATTAAGGCTCGGGCATGATCTAGATGGGGGGACATTTGGTTAATGCATCAAAGACTCCACTGTTTAACCCCTTCATCTTCGGAAGGTTTACTCCTCTTCATGACCAGGCCATTTTTTTGCAATACGGCACTGTGTTACTTTAACCAATTCCAGACCGCCTACTTACTGCGGCAGGGCGGCCCGGCTGTGCGAAACAATTTACCCATATGTTGTGTCTTCTTCTGGGGGCGGTGACTTGCTTCCGATGTGATTGGACACAGTGGGAGCCAACCAGCGGGTCCGGCGGAAGCGATGTCCACCAGGACCCGCCAATCGTTGACAGGAGAAGAGAAGAACAGCGGTCTGCATATGTAAACAAGGCAGACTGCCGTTTTGTAAGAGAGGACGCAGAAACACAGGATCAGTACATCTTCTCACAGAATGGTGGTCTGCCTTGTTTACATAGGCAGACCGCCGTTCTGCCTGTCCCTTCAGACATCACATCAGCTGGATCAGCTAATTGGCTCCCGCTGTGTCCAATCACAGCGGGTCGCCGGCAGCACGCCCCCCCCCCCCCCCCCCCCACCCAGAATTGTCAGATCGTGTACCAAGTACGTGTCTGGTACAGAGCGGCTGCCCTGCCGCAGTATATGTGCACGGTGCAGTCTGCAGGCGGTTAAAGAATATGTTACCGCAAGATTTCATATTCCTGAGGTGTGCCTGCTGTACCATGTACTTGTATGAGAACGTATCCTGTTCTCTTTGCATTGCTTCCTTTATGTGAAATTCCTGGTGGTCAGTTCTCTAGTTGTATTGGGAACTCGGCCTGCTCTCTTCCAATGATCAAACTTGTTCTGACACCACTCCGAAGATCAGTGTGCTGCTGTTTCTCCTCTCCCCAACTCTTAAGCAGCAGAATACACAGTGATTCCCTCCTCTTTTATATCTATACACAAATGTATTACCTTTCATTTCCATTTTAAACAGAATGGATTGTTTTACAAGGTGATGGTTTACAATCACTTTACGCTACCTTGCCCTGTTTCCGCACTAACATACCTCTTTCTTTGGCTTCTTTGACTCTGTGCAGTTCATAGAGAATTAAGTCTTCGACAGTCCTCCCTGCCCTAGATCTTATCTTAGGGAAATACTCCTCCAGCAGAGCAAGGTCTCTTTTAGGTATGGTACAGAGGATATCATTGGCCGAACATACACGCCGTTTAGGCCTTTGAAAAGAAACAAAAAAAAAAAAAAAAGTGTTGCTATTACAAAAAGTTTACGTTGTGATCAAATCTGAAGTCATTCACAAGCCTTTATTTATAATTTAAGCCACATTTAAATGCAGACCAAACTGTCCAGCAAAAGGGAAAGGTACAGGGAAGAAAAACCGTCACTGTAAACACTTAAAGGATTAGTTCACCTTATTATAAAAACGCATTCAACTCAAAACACAGGACTATACAAAAAAAAAAAAAAAAAGTCCAGCTCCACTTATTTTCCTCATTAACCACTTAAAGCGGTTGTATACCCAGAAAAAAAAAACCTGCAAGGCAATGGCATAATGAGCTAGTATGACTAGCATACTAGCTCATTATCAATTACTTACTTTAGATCGAAGAACGTGCACCGACCCTCGTTCCTCTCCTCCGCCCCTGCCATGATACCCGGAGTGACTCCCGGGTATTGCCGCTTTGACTGGCACTCCTGCGCATGTGCGAGGAACGGCACATTTCCGGTTCTTTCCCATTCAAGAGCCGGGACGCTCAGTGCACCTGCGCCATTGTCTATGGCGCGAATGCGCCGTAGACTTAGGTGCCCATTTTCTGCAAATATCTCCTTAACCATTTGTGGATTTAAATATATACTGTAGAACAGGGGTCTCAAACTGGCAGCCCTCCAGCTGTTGCGAAACTACAAATCACATCATGCCTCTGCCTGTGGGAGTCATGGTTGCAACTGTCAGACTTGCAATGCCTCATGGAGGGCCACCAGTTTGAGACCCCTGCTGTAGAATAAAGATACTTATATTAATGCAGTTGGGAGTTGTCATGCATATATAGCGATATAGATCTGATAAATAGGACTGATTTTCACCAATACATACAAGAGGGTTGAGCCCATATGCATTCATTGTGGGTTCTTTGTAGTACTGTATTTTTGTGGAGGGCTCCCCTATCAATTTAGAAGGAATATGGATCCTGCAGGGTTCCATTGTGTGTTTTTTATATACTCCATATGGTTGAGTGGAGCAGTTGGGGAGCAAAAAAAAAAAAATGCTCCAGACAAGGGGGCGGTAAAGGTAAAAGGTTTTTTACCTCAATGCATTTTTGCATTAGGGTAGAAAAACCTTTTACATGCAGCTTCCCTCTGAAGCCCCCCTAAATACCTGAGTCCAATCTCAGCCCAGCGCTGTACACGTTTGTAACTCTCACAGGCTTGTCTGAGAGCAGCGTGAGCCATTGGCCCCTGCTACTGTCAGTCAAAACCCGTGAGCAGAAAGTGTGGGCTGGAACGAGTGTCCCTATAAGACGTGCCTTCCTGTGGTGGGCACTTGACGGGGGCCATGAGCTCTGGGCCGGGGGCTCCTAGAAGAGGAGGATCGGGGGGTTGCTCTGTACAAAACCAATACACAGAGCAGGTACAAGTACAACATGTTTGTTGTTTTAATGAAAAAAAGGGAAGCTTTAGTACCACTTTAAGGCCCATGTCACACTGGGCAGGGGAGGTGCAGTGGCGGTATAGTGGTGCAATTTTTAGCGCCACTATACCGTCGTATCTACCACAATATTGCCGGCGCTATTGCCGCGGTTTCCAATTGATTTCATTGGGAAGGAGTGGTAAATACCCCGCTCCTATACCGTGGCTAGCAGGACTTTTGGAGCGGTCCTGCTAGCGCACAGCTTTAGTATGAAAGCCTTCGGGCTTTCACACTGAAGACTGCAGGGCACATTTTTCTCAGGAAACATATTTTTAGCGCTTAACCGTCTGAAAAACATGTCAGTGTGAAAGGGGCCTAAAGCTGTAACCTGTTAATTTGCCCTGCAAAAGATTCAGAACCTAAATCTCTTACCTCTGAACACTGGTTTCTGCTTCAAGAGAAGTTTCGATCCGATTTCTGTGCGATTCCTCCAACTCTGCAGTCACATCTTGATCCTGGTTTCCTTCCGATATCTTAAGCTTTGTAGACTTCTTCAGCTTTGCTGGAGTACCTGCATTTTCAGCGTCTGCCTTGCCATTTGTTGCCTCTGTGATGTTCTCAAATGCCTTTTCTGCATATTTGCCATTCAGCTTTTGAGATCGCTCAGCCACCGCAGCATCTTCCCCATTTCGTTCTGGGCTGGTATATCTTTTGAAATGTTTACACATACTACTTTCTGTCTGACTATCAACCTCCTTAGTCCGCTTTTTTTTCTTCTTTCGCTCAGAACTTTCTAAATCTGTAGCTTCATTAAATGACATGTCTTCTGTCGCAGAGTTTCTGACATTTGGGCTTGGGCAGCCAACTGTTCTGGACTCGTCACCGAATGTACTGTCTGCTCCAGTAGCTCTAGGTCTCTTTTTCTTTTTCCTTGCAGATTCACTATGAAGGTCTTCTTCAGAGACAGCCACTTCATCGGTATGACCATCATACAAGCTATGTACGCCAGTATGATCGGTCTCTTCCACAGACACTTCCTTGTTCTTCTGCCTAGATTTCTTAGAGGCAACCCGACACGGACTGCTTACTTCAACAGTTTGTTGGATGTCATCTCTCAAATTTTTTTCTCCTAAAATGTCATAGTGGTGTCTTTTTTTCTTTTTTCTTACAGAGTTTTCCAAATTGTCTTCACTTAAAGTGACTATGGGGGATGTTTCTAAAACCTCTTTCTTCGGGCTTCTGGTCTCAGAGTGTCTGTGCCTCTTTTTCTTTTTTCTTACAGATTCACTATGGAGGACTTCCTCAGAAACCGCTACTTCACTCGAATCACCAGGATCATCATACAAGCTTGGTTGGCCATTTTCTTCCTCCAAAAATTGATGTTTGTGTTTTTTTTTCTTTTTTCTTACAGAATTTTCTACATCAATATCTAAATTAACCATGACATCTGAGGATGTTTGTCGCACGTCCTCTAAAATCTCTTCCTCTGAGCTCCTGGTCTCTGGGGGTCTATGCCTTTTCTTTTTTTTCTTTACAGAGTCACTATGGAGGGCTTCAGAGTGTCCATCATACAAGCTTGTTTGGCCAGTATGACCTGCCTCTTCCACAGATACTTTATTGCCCTTTTTCCTGGATTTCTTAGAGTTGACTTGACACAGACTGTTAAGTTCAACTGTTTGTTGGATGTCATGACTCAAATTGTCTTCTTCCAAAAATTTGTGTTTTTTTTTCTTTTTTCTGACAGGATTTTCCACATCAATATCTAAATTGACTTCTGAGGATGTTTGTTGTACGTCCTCCAAATCCTCTTCCTTCAGGCTTCTGATCTCTGGGGGTCTATGCCGCTTTTTTTTATTTCTAAAAGAGTCACTATAGAGGGCTTCTCCAGAAACAGCCACTTCATCTGAATAACCGTGACCATCATACAAGAAGCTTGGTTGGCCAGTATCATCTGTCTCCTCTACAGCCTTCTCCACAGGCACATGTTTCTTTTTCTTGCTCTTTTTAGGAGACTTCCAAGTGTCGGAATTATAGTCCTGGTTTGACAACTCCTGCTCTGAAGTATCCTCTTGCTCTTTGAATTTGGCAGATTTGCTGCGCCTGCGAGACGGTGGGAGGTTATCCAAGGAGCCAACGTCCATTAATGTCTCGTCATCTGTACTCCTATGTTTGTTTTTCTTCTTCTTCTTTTTCTTCTTCTTCTCCTCCTTTTCCCCAGACCCCTCTAACTCAGGGTCTTCAGAATAAGAGACATTTCCTGAGAGTGAAAGATCTCCTGGAATGATTAGTAAGAAATTTATTGTTCAGCTCAGGTTTTTTTAAACTCAAAACAATCCATCTTATGACTCTTTACACTGTTGATCTCAAACCAGAGATTAAATGCATTTACAGGAGATTTCTAAACTCTTATAAATACACATCACACGGCACACAGGTGTACTGACCAGTAAGGGCAAAATATGGCTAAATGCATGTAGACACAATTAACCACCTCAATACAGGCACTATCACCCCCTTCCTGCCCAGGCCATTTTTCAGCACGGTCACACTTTTAATGACTATTGAGTGGTCATGCAACACTGTACTCATGTGATTTTTTTTTTAATCATTTTTTTCACACAAATAGAGCTTTCTTTTGGTGGTATTTAATCACTGCTGGGTTTTTATTTTTTGTAAAGAAAAAAGACCAAAAAATTAAAAGTTTTAGTTCCCGTCAGTCAATTTTGTAAAATTAGCATTTTTTCTCCTTCACTGATGAGGTGCCACTAATGGGCACCGATAGGCATTGATGGGCAGGCACTAAAAGGCAGCAGTAATGAGCATTGATGTGTGTTCCTCGCCACACATATTGCCAGTGTGAGGCGAGGAAAGCCAGTTACTGGCACTTCCATGTGATCAGCTGATTCTAGCAACGCCGCACCGCTCCTCTGTCATTTGACGTTGGGTGGGCGGTAGGTGGTTAAACATGGCTTTCCATGCTGGCCGACCGCATCTCTTAGATGCACAACGGGAGAGCGGCTCTTCTATGACAGATCACGTACCTAGTATAGGTAGGGGGCACGCGAGCCACCTGCGGCCCAGCTGTGCTGTGATTAGACACAGTACAAGTCGATTATCAGGAGCTAACAAATGGATGTCCACCGGCACCCGCTGCTGAGCGAGGCGAGAGACAAAACAGAGCTCTGCATATGTAAACAATTCAGAGCTCTGTCCTGTCATCAGGGAAGACATGGATTTTGATAAAGTCCACCACATCGCTTAGTAAAACCACCACATAGTACACACAAAACATGTTAAGCACACAGTTGACCTTTTGATCAACCTAGATGTTTTCCCCCTTCCCAACCAGTGTCATTAGTACAGTGACAGTGCATATTTTTATTTTCATTGCATTAGTGCAGGGATCCTCAAACTACGGCCCTCCAGGTGTTGTAGAACTACACATCCCATGAGGCATTGTAACACACTGACATTCACAGACATGACTAGGCATGATGGGAAATGTAGTTCCTGAACAACTGGAGGGCCGTAGTTTGAAGACCCATGCATTAGTGTCACTGGTTCCCACCAAGTGTCAAAAGCGTCAGAATGTCCGCCGCACTATTGCAATCCCGCTGTAAGTCGCTGATCGCCACATTATTAGTACAAAAAAATATATATTCCAGTGTGTGTATAAATATATATTATACACACACTAAGGTTTGTAGACACCATAACTTTTGCACAAATCAATATACGCTTATTGGGATACATTTTTTTACCAAACATGTAGCAGAATATGCATTAGCCTAAATTTATGAAGAAATTGGATTTTTTCTTTTATTTTGATTTATTGGATAGGTTGTATAGCTGAAAGTAAAAAAATGTTTGTTTTTTTCATAATTTAGGTATTTTTTTTATTTATAGCGCAAAAAATAAAAACCGCAGAGGTGATCAAATAACACCAAAAGAAAGCTCTATTTGTGGGGGGAAAAAAATACACTTATTTGGATACAACATTGCATGAAAGCGCAAAAATTCAAAAAAAAAAACAACAGGTTTGGGTTAATCCTCCCAAATCCACAGCAGTATATACATACCTTACTGTTCAACACTTAGAGCATGGGTCTTCAAACTACGGCCCTCCAGTTGTTCAGGAACTACAATTCCCATCATGCCTAGTCATGTCTGTGAATGTCAGTGTGTTACAATGCCTCATGGGATGTGTAGTTCTACAACAGCTGGAGGGCCGTAGTTTGAGGATCCCTGACTTAGAGACAAGGAAATACTCAGAGGATGGAGGAATATCTGACTTTGTGACAACACTGGCCCAATCAGCACAAATACATAGCATGTATATGGCAGCTGAATATGGGCTATTTCACACATGCAGACCGTTCAGGTTAACCTGTCAGTTTTTCACGCGGACCTGAACGGACACGCCATGCACCTCTATGGAGCAACAGATGTCACCGGTGACATCCGATCTGATCCACTAAATCAAGAT
Organism: Rana kukunoris; assembly: GCA_029574335.1. Lineage (NCBI taxonomy): Eukaryota > Metazoa > Chordata > Amphibia > Anura > Ranidae > Rana > Rana kukunoris. The sequence goes on from CM056057.1 coordinate 153,916,931, forward strand.
GGATGGAAACTCTATTTTCCATCCATCTGGTAGATCGAATGACAACAGACAGACGGATGTGTTTTCATCCGATCCGCCATAGAGGAGAGCGGAGATCTGATAGGTGAGTGGTGAGCTGAGACGGACCTGTCATCCACCGGTTCAGCGGGGATCAACGGAGCGATTTGTGCAAACAGACATGCAGGTGTGAATAGACCCTAAAGCAGCAAAGGACAGAAAGCATTTAAATCTGTGGATGTCTAAATTAGGCGTCAAGCATATTAAAATACTACAATCTATGCTGGACCTTTCTGACTTCCACCCCACATTTCCCTGAAAGCAGCTCTAAAATATACATCTAAAAATGACAAAAATGCATGGACATATTGGCTGAAATAGACGTATTCAGAGGCATACAGAATTGCAAAAAGCTCAAAAAGCAGCATTTAAGGCCTTAATGTGAACCTGCTGCTATTCCCTCCATGGAGTACAGATTTACTTTAACAACCATAGCAGCTTATAAATGCAAAAGGACTCTCTCCCACCCCTACATGACAGCGCAGATGTCTGGTGAATGACCACGTAGTCACCCAGCCATGTATGGTTAGTGTATGGGGGAGAGAGACAAATGGTCTCCTATACCTATAAGTACTGGGTACATTTTGTAAATATATATTCTGGATACATATTTAAAAAAGGCACCTAATATTGTTTTTTTCTATAAAGTCATAAAGTGTTTTTAAAGGCAGAAGTTCTTTTTCTTGCCTTCAATGCATTAACGTAAAAAAAAAAAAAAAAAAAAAAGCAGGAGGTAAGTATAACATGTTAGTTATTTATAATAATAAAAAACACACACAAGCCCCTAGCATTACTTAAAGGGTCACTAAAGGAAAAAAATTTGGGCTGAAATGACTGTTTACAGGGTATAAAGACATAATAGTTAACTGATTCCTTTTAAAAATGATTAAAAATAGATAAAAAACAATCATATAATCAACCTACAGTTCTAGTTTTGTTTTTTTTCTGTTGTTTCCTGTCTCTCTGATGTACAGAGCCAGAGAGCCAATAGAGGGCAGTGATGGTTTGTTTAAAACCCCTCAGCACCAATCTAGTTTCAGTTTACACACAGTAAATCACACCTCCTTGATTAGTGACCACAGTGAGAAAGCTCCCAGTACTGTGGTTATAAAGAAACAGACAACCAGGAAGTGTCCAGAACCGAGCAGGATTACAGCAACATCAAAGCAAAAATGAATGAGGACATGAAAACAGCACTGCAGTAAGGTAAAGGAAGCTATTTAGCTAAAAAACAAATTCCTTTAGTGACTCTTTAAGGTATACTGTACACCAGGGATATGCAATTAGCAGGCCTCCAGCTGTTGCAAAATTCCCATCATGCCTCTGGGTGTCATGCTTGTGGCTGACAGGGTCTTGCTATGCCTCATGGGACTTGTAGTTCTGCAACAGCTGGAGGTCCGTTAATTGCATGTCCCTTCTGTACACATTCGATGACATACCTTGATGGGATAGGGGTTGGCTGCCCCAGATAGGTAGGGGCAGTAGTGTTTGTCTACGATTATAGAGACAAACCAGGTGCAATTAGTTGGGGGGCAGCCTCTGCAGTATTTTTAGGTTGCAGCCATCCTATCCAGACCACTGTCAGACTAGGATCCACAGACATGAGACCAGCTCACCCCCCCGTTTCCACTGTCACTTTTCAGAGTACCAGCAGAGGAAGTGTTTCAGTAATCACATTCTTTGTGGCTTTTTGCATTGTAACACGTGATCTGCTGGGGCTGTAAAGGAAGTCAGATAGAAGTGTTCTCACATCTGCAGGTCTCTGTCCCACCACACATTATATTAATACAGTATACAACTACACACACGCTTGGATAAAACACTAATGTCATCACGGGGCGGCACCGTGGACAACCGAAAATACACTAAGCCATGTCCTAATCATTGGCATAAAAAATCATGACAGACGAAGGAATGGACTTTGTAGGCATAACTATTTAAAACATTTTTGTATACAACCTTTTTTTATAGCGAAACAGTACAAACAAGTGTAAAACACATGTGCCAAAATAAATGTGGCCATAACATCCCTAAGATTAGTAGGTTACAATAACAAGGCTTCTCTCACAGTTCTGTTCAACTGTAGTGTGTATCCATGCGCCACCCAGTGGTTGCCGGCGGTACTGCTTCTGATGTGTTAATCTTTCTCACAGTTCTGTACAACTGTGTGTATCCATGCGCCACCCAATGGTTGCTGGCGGTACTGCTTCTGATGTATAAAAAAAAAAAAAAAAAGACCAGTGATATGTCTATAATGTTAAAGACCATATAACTCCTATGAAAAAAGCAGAATCAAAGTTTGATTCTGCTTTTTTCTTAGGAGTTATATGGTTTTTAACATTATAGACATATCACTGGTCTCTTTTATATATTCATATTTTCAGATAAATCACAGGTTTATTTATTTGGGGGGGGGGGGGGGGGGTTCTGGCATTCAGTTTTTGAGAATCGTGATTCTCATTTTGACCAGAATCGTGCAGCTCAAATAGCTAGCACTGAAAGGTTGTACAGATGGGTACTGGTAGGTGACACTGATAGGCAGCACTAGTGGATACTGGCAGTGGAGGTGGCTTCCTCCTTGCGTTGTCAGCGTGAGGAGAAAAAAAAAACAGATTACCAATCTCCTGTTTTCACTACATGATCAGCTGTCATTGGCTGACAGCTGATCACATGGTAAGGGGCCGGTATCTGATGTCAGCTGACAGCAAGCTTCAGCCCGCTATCTGCCGAGAACGGGTCACAGGAGTGCAGAACAAACTGCACTCCTCTGATCCATAGAAGTACAAACAAACTTTGGCTGTACTTCTCCTTTAATGTAAAAGGCATCCTATGAAAGAACATAATGTAGATTCTACTTTTCTGCATCAGACAATTACTATCTGCATACTGATTCTTCTTTGACCATTACAAATACAGCAAATATTACCTGTTTTGCTTTTCTTCTTTTTAACATGATGGTCTGTAGTCAAATAGCCGGACATTTTTTTTTAGAAAGGTGTGTCTTCATAAAGTTTCTCCCAGTCCTTTGTAAACGAGAACTGGATGGACACTATTAGAAAATAAAAAGAATTACATATATACAAAAAAATATATATTTTATCTGTAGACAAGCATTTGTGCCTACAGTGTGAATATTGCTCATATGAGCAAAGCAAAATCCAAGACACAATGTAAACGTACAATTAAAACCAAATATCGGGGTCTCGCTTAGACCATATGAACGCTCACTTGCATTGTAAGTAAGGCAAGTAAGAGAGGCAAGTGCCCCAATATTAAAAAAGTCAGCAGCTGCAGTATTTTTAGCTGCGGACTTTTAATTTCTTGTGCAAACTCCAAGTATGCAAAGTGGCATTAAACCCAAAATTGAATATATTGCAGCTTACTAATCATTAGATGTGGTTGCCGCATTCATTTTCTTTGGCCCCTCCACTTTATTAAAAGCTTGAAAATACACTGACATTAAAGCAGTTGTAAAGTCTGAAGGTTTTTTCCCTTTATGCATTTACTCTAGGAATAAAGATAAGAAACCTTCTGTGTGCTGCTCCCCCCACAACCCCCAATACTTACCTGAGCCCCATCCAATCTAGCGATGTGCAGGAGATCCTCAGCTGTCCTGAGGACTCCCACTCCTCATAGGTTGAGACAGTAGCTGGCTCCCACTGCTGCCAATCACAGCCAGTGATCGGGGGCAGCCAGAACTGCCGGTGGGGGACCCAAGAAGAGGACAATCAGAGCTGCACTGTGTAAAACCACTTGGAACTTGAGCAAAAAAAGGATTCACAAGCATATCAGTATTGCTATGGCATTCCTTTGGGCTATACAAAGATTGCATTCTTGATGATGTCACTGTCGTAGAGATGTCTGGCTTTCGGCCTGTCCCCCAGACAACCTCTCTGACAAAACGTGTAGGGTGCAGCCTACGACTGTGATGTCATCACGCACACGATCTTTGAGTGACTGCCAGGGCAGCTTTGTGAAGCCCATAGGCATGCCATAGTGATGCTGATGTGCCTGTGAAGCCTTTTATTGGCTCAAGGTTGATGTAAGTGTACTCCCAAGCTTTTAATAAATCTTTACGCTATACAGTGAGAGCGCTCTTTATATCTTATTTTTGAGCAACTCCAGTGTTATATCTCGTATGGCAGGGGCATACAGTAGTACAGAGATCAATATCTTCCGGTAAGAAGCTGTAATATTCTCTGGCTGGAGAAAACCATCCACCCTGGAGGGACATCACATAGCTTTCTCTCAGCACAAAGTGTTCTTCACTACAAGGTGAAGATTTTTCATCTCTTATATATGCACATCATTTGTGGACTCTATATGTGGTTTTCCACTAATCTATTCGTTTTTTGTTTTTTTCACATAAAATTGTTATTTCTTTGGATGTATTGTGATTTCTTAGCACTGAACCTATTTATATATATATCTGAGCTCTTAGTGCTGGCTGCTTCTTTTCACTCGTTATGTCTTAATAGACCTCTGACATCTCCCCTTTGAGACAGAGAAGGCGACTGGGGACACAAATTCCCCAGTCCCTTTCTCAGCAGCACTGAAAATTAATTAACAGGCTCCTCTCCATTCATAAACTGAAGCATCGTAAACACAGGTTAGGATGTTTCAGTTATATGAATGGACAGAGTCAGTGATCACTGACTCTGTTTATTCGGAAAAGGTAGAAGTCAGGTTTGGAGGGTGACACTGAGCGCGGAGGGGAGAGAACAGCAGCAGCACGTAGGAAGACACGGAGCGAGGAGGGGGAGAGCAGCACGGAGCGCGGAGCGGGAGAGCAGCACGGAGGGGGAGAGCAGAACGGAGCGCGGAGAAAGACACATAGCGCGGAGGGGAGAGAACAGCAGCAGCACGGAGGAAGACACGGAGCGCGGAGGGGGAGAGCAGCACGGAGCGCGGAGGGGGAGAGCAGCACGGAGCGCGGAGGGGGAGAGCAGCACGGAGCGCGGAGGGGGAGAGCAGCGCGGAGGGGGAGAGCAGCGCGGAGGGGGAGAGCAGCACGGAGCGCGGAGGGGGAGAGCAGCACGGAGCGCGGAGGGGGAGAGCAGCACGGAGCGCGGAGGGGGAGAGCAGCACGGAGCGCGGAGGGGGAGAGCAGCAGCACGGAGGAAGACACGAAGCGCGGAGGGGGAGAGCAGCAGCGCGGAGGGGGACACGGAGCGCGGAGGGGGACACGGAGCGCGGAGGGGGACACGGAGCGCGGAGGGGGACACGGAGCGCGGAGGGGGACACGGAGCGCGGAGGGGGACACGGAGCGGGGAGGGGGACACGGAGCGCGGAGGGGGACACGGAGCGCGGAGGGGGACACGGAGCGCGGAGGGGGACACGGAGCGCGGAGGGGGACACGGAGCGCGGAGGGGGACACGGAGCGCAGAGGGGGACACGGAGCGCAGAGGGGGACACGGAGCGCAGAGGGGGACACGGAGCGCGGAGGGGGAGAGCAGAACAGAGGGTGACACTGGGCGAGGAGGGGGACAGCAGCAGCAGGGAGGGGGGGACATGGAGGGGGAGAGCAGAATAACGGAGGAGGACACGGAGCAGAGAGCCGCAAGGATAGGAACTGGAGAAGGATACAGGGACAGTCAGCGGTGATGGGTGCAGCTTTGGGGGGAGTTACAAGCACCGATGACTGCTGTATAGATTTCACTAAAACAGCTGAAAAGGGGGGGGGAGGGGGAGCTGTCAGGTTGTATTGAAATCTATACAGGGAGATCAGTGCTTATAACTCCCCCTGCAGCACCGATCATCTCTGACTGCCCAGGTATCGGGTGAATCATCAAAGAATTTTCCAGAGTACAAGGGGAAATGCTTGGTATCGATAACGATACTAGTATCATTATCCGGACAACCCTAACTTCTAATATTTTTATACTAATAGCAGCAGGAGGGAAGGGGGGCAGAGACACAGACATGCCAGGCAGGGAGAAGAGAGAGGGGAGCTGCGGATGAGAGAGGAACGTATACTGACCAGGGCTCAGTACGCGGGAGGGTCAAACAGGAAGTGGCAGGATGAACCAGGTTCAGGGACTTCCTCTCACTTCCTGTTCTGGCTACTGGACAGGAAGTAAAGGCAAATCTCTCTTGCTTCACATTGATGAAGCAAGTTTTGTCTTTAGCACTAACATTATCCTGTTACAGTTTTAATGCCAGACTCTGTTTTCTGGCTCCCACTGCTGGTCAGTGTGTGGAACTACAAATGACAGCTCGGTCTGCAACACACATCTATTTAAGAGGCCCGGCCCTACAGAAATTCCCTCACCGGCACAAAGCAGCGCCATCCCGATCCTTCGGTATCACTAGATCACCTTCCCGCAATTCCTCCCCTTCACACCCCCACCATACACTCACCTCGGCACCACACGTGTGTATACTCCGCCCCCCCCGGAAGTCGTCATTACCACCCAGGTGAACGTTCACACAACGCTCCCTAGCACAACAAGCGGCGCCGCTAGGTCACTTCCGGGGGAGGAGATCCACACAGTGCTCGTTGAGGATGTACGGGTTGTATTTTCCGAGTCTTAGTGTCCCGGGAAACGCACGGACTGGGGGGAGGGGAAGTTGCCAGAGGTGTCATGAGGGTGCCTGTGTCCCCCTTCATCCTGTGTCCTCATAGGACACCCCATGTGTAATCTCCTGACTACACCAGACAGGTATGTGTGAGTTGGAGGGAGGAAGTGGCCAGTCCTGGCTGCTGTATAACCTTCTCCTCCTCTGGCGCCACATCTGGAAGGGTTCCATTGCTCATAAGTCCCAACTTTTTGAGATGGGAATGAGGGGGGACACACCTATTAGTAAAAGTATGTAGGCATAGGAGACCCCCGACACGCCCCACCTAAAATAGAATTGTAATCGCAGGCTGCAACTCTTGTGTGAATGCAGCCTTGGGGGGGGGGGGGGGGGGTGTTGTGATTCCTGCACTACTTTTGGTCCGACTTCAGTAAGACTTGTATTGACTTCTGTTGAAGAAGCTTCAGGCAAGTTGTAACAAAGAATGCCGACCGTGTGTATGCTCCATTGTGCTTTTTCCCTCACAGGAAAACGTCAATTTTCCGCCGGGAAATAGTCAGCCGGGCATCCCAGCGGGAAAAACCAGAGCACGGTCTCTTTTTTTGTCCGGCGGTTTTTGCGCAGTTTTCATGATTGGGAAAACTGCGAGGAGAGCTTTTGACCAGGAATCCCGGCCAATCATGACAGTTACGTCATCTAGTGAGTTACAGTGGGTACAGAAAGTATTCAGACCCCCCTTAAATTTTTCACTCTTTAATGATTTTAGCAAATGGCTGCAATATAACAAAGTTCATTGTTTTTCCTCATTAATGTACACCAAGGTTTGACAAATTTGCTTGGAATCTAGGAGCCAGCTAAAAAAGTTAGGAGCCAGAAAATGAGTCCCGTCAAGCTCATGCACAGACGCGAGCGCATTTGTGAGTGCGCATATGTAAACAGTGTTCAAACCACACATGTGAGGTATCGCCATGATTGGTAGAGCGAGAGCAATAATTCTAGCCCTAGACGTCTCTCTAACTGAAAACATGCAACCTGTAGAATTTTTTAAACGTCTCCTATGGAGATTTTAAAGGGTAAAAGTTTGTCACCATTCAACGAGCGGATACAATTTTGAAGCGTGACAAGTTGGGTATCGATTTACTCGGTGTAGCAACATCTTTCACAATATAATACAATTTGGGCTGACTTTACTGTTTTATTTTTTAATTTAAAAAAAAGTGTGTTTTTTCCCCCAAAAAAGTGCGCTTGTAAGACCGCTGTGCAAATACAGTGTGACAAAGTATTGCAACAACCACCATTTTATTCTCTAGGGTGTTAGAATAAAACATATATATAATGTTTGGGGGCTCTAATTAGAGGGAAGGAGATGGCAATGAAAACACAGTGAAACAATGCATTAGAATTGATTACTGTTTTACTTGTAATGCCAATGGCCACCACAAGATGGTGCCAGATCACAGAAGGAAGCTTAGGCCTGCAGAAAGGCTGCAAAGCCAGCTTTCTGCAGGCCTAAGCTTCCCTGGGCGCCAGGTCACTATTGTCGCAATTGCGACCGTGCGCCCGGATTATGTACACACAGCACCCCATATTGACAGAAAAACACAGAATTGTTGACATTGTTGCAGATTTATTAAAAAAAGAAAAAGTGAACTGTCACATTATTATTATTATTATTCAGGGTTTATATAGCGCCAACAGTTTGCGCAGCGCTTTAGATTAGGGAAGACAGTACAGTTACAATACAATAACTGTACTGTCTGAGGAAGGATCAGATGGCCCTCTTAATTAGAGCTTACAGTCTAGAAGGGAGGGTTAAGTGGAACAAAGGGTAGTAGCTGTGGGGGGATGATCAGATGGACAAAATCACATGGTCCTAAGTATTCAGACCCTTTGCTGTGACACTCGTATATTTAACTCAGGTCCTGTCCGTTACTTCTGATCATCCTTGATGGTTCTACACCAGGGATATGCAATTAGCAGACCTCCAGCTGTTGCAAAACTACAATTCCCATGAGGCATAGCAAGACTCTGATAGCCACAAGCATGAACCCAAAGGCTGAGGCATGATGGGACTTGTAGTTTTGCAACATCTGGAGGTCCGCTAATTGATTATCCCTGTTCTACACCTTCATTTGAGTCCAGCTGTGTTTGATTAGACCAGTGTTTTTCAACTCCAGTCCTCAAGGCACACCAACAGGTCAAGTTTTCAGGATTTCCCTCAGATGAAATGGCTGTGGTGATTACTAAGGCAGTGAAACTGATCAAATCACCTGTGCAAAGTAATGGAAAGCCTGAAAACATGGGCTGTTGGTGTGCCTTAAGGACTGGAGTTGAAAAACACTGGATTAGACTGATTGGCCTTGATTAGGAAAGCCACACACCTGTCTATATAAGACCTTACAGCTCACAGTGCATGTCGGAGCAAATGAGAATCATGAGGTCAAAGGAACTGCCTGAAGAGCTCAGAGACAGAATTGTTGCAAGGCACAGATCTGGCCAAGATCTTCTGCTGCACTTAAAGTGAATGTAAACCCGAAAATTTTTATTTTATTTTTTGATGTCACAATGTACAGTATGAGATTTCCTATCATCTGTGCCCAGTCTTGTCACACAGAGTTAATCCAGCTCTGAGCAATCCTCTTTTTTTTGTTCAGTGAAATAAAAAGGACTTACGGTAAAAAACCTTAGTGCGTTCCGCCCCCTTGCTGTGAGTGACAGGTTATTTACATATCTCACGCACTAGCCTGAGACAGGCATTATTTTATAATTCCCACCCCCACTCCTTTTCTGAAGTCATGTGGTTACTCTTCTGGATTTTGACGGGATGTTAGTGATCATAGAAGAATTTATTGTAAGGAATACACAGGAAAAAATGCATGTTGACAAGGGGAGTTTAGAAGAGGGCAGGGAGTCTACTGACATCACGACTCCACCCACAGAGCTCCGGACAACAGATCCACCAACATAATCTGTAGTTTTTCAGTTCTTATAACAGACAGAGGGGAGACATTTGTCAGGTAAGGATACATGCAGGAGGCATGTATATCCTTATAGATCAGAACTATGGCAGTAGTTTAGAAAGGATGAGAGTGGGTTTAAATCCACTTTAAGGTTTCTAAGAGCAGAGTGGCCTCCATAATCCTTAAATGAAAGACATTTGGGATGGCCAGAACCCTTTCTAGAGCTGGCCGTCCGGCCAAACTGATCTATCGGGGGATAAGAGCCTTGGTGAGAGAGGTAAAGAAGAACCCAAAGATCACTGTGACTGAGCTCCAGAGATGCAGTCGGGAGATTAGAGAAAGTTGTAGAAAGTCGACCATCACTGCAGCCCCCCACCAGTCGGGGCTTTATGGCAGAGTGGCCCCAGTGCAAGACACCCGAATACCCGCATGGAGTTTGCTAAAAAAAAAAAAATGCCTGAAGGACTCCAAGATGGTGAGAAATAAGATTCCCTGGTCTGATGAGACCAAGATGGAACTTTTTGGCCTTAATTCTAAGCAATATGTGTGACGAAAAATCACCTGTCCAATACAATCCCAACAGTGAAGCATGGTGGTGGCAGAATCATGCTGTGGGGGTGTTTTTCAGCTGCAGGGACAGGATGACTGGTTGCAATCGAGGGAAAAACCTAATGCGGCCAAGTACAGATATATCCTGGGCGAAAACCTTCTCCAGAGTGCTCAGGACCTCAGACTGGGCCAAAGGTTTACCTTCCAACAAGACCAATGACCCTAAGAACACAGCTAAAAATAGAAAAAGAGTGGCTTTACAACTCTGTGACTGTTCTTGAATGGCCCAGCCAGAGCCCTGACTTAAAACCAATTGAGCATCTCTGGAGAGACTTAAAAATGGCTGTCCACCAACGTTTACCATCCAACCTGACATAACTGGAGAGGATCTGCAAGGAGAAATGGCAGAGGATCCCCAAATCCAGGTGTGAAAAACTTATTTCATCATGTGATATTTCAGTTTTTTTTATTTTTTATAAATCTGCAAAAACAATTCTGTCAATATGGGGTGCTGTGTGTACATTAATGAGGAAAAAAATGAACTTAAAATGATTTTAGCAAATGGCTGCAATATAACAGAGTGAAGAATTTAAGGGGGTCTGAATACTTTCCGTACCCGCTGTACATCTAGTCTGCAGGGGTTAAATCTAACAAATAAAGCCTTTAATACATTTTGTCTAGACCTGAATGGTTCATATAAAACAGTGAGAAGGCGATTACACGGTACATGTCAATGAGACAGGAAAACTGGTGTTATGTTGCCCTCAAGTGGCCATATTGTATAATGATGGCTTTAACCACTTCAGCCCCGGTAGGATTTACCCCTTTCATTACCAGGTCATTTTTTGCGATACGGCAATGCGTCGCTTTAACTGACGATTGTGCGGCCGTTGGACACTGTACAAAAACTAAATCAACGTCCTTTTTTCTTACAAATAAATCTTTCTTTCTGTGGTATTTGATCAGCTCTGCGGTTTTTATTTTTAACGCTATAAACAAAAAAAGAGTGTCAATGTTGAAAAGAACACAATATTGTTTTGCTATATTAATTATCCAAAAAAAAAAAATTTCTTCATCAGTTTAGGCTAATATGTATCCTGCATATTTTTAGTAATTTTTTTTTTTGTTTTTTTTTTTTAGCAGGACTGCGACATTGCGGCGGACAGATTGGACACTTTTACGCTTTTTTGGACCATTGACATTCATACAGTGATCAGTGCTAAAAATAGCCACTGATTACTGTATAAATGTCACTGGCTGGGAAGGGTTTAATGCTAGGGGGCGATCAACGGGTTAAGTGCGTCCTAGGGAGGTGTTTCTAACTGTGGGGGGAGAAGACTGACAAGGGGTAGAGAGAGATCGCTGTTCCTGATCACTAGGAACAGCAGATCTCTTTCCACTTCCCTGAAAGAACTGGGATCTGTCTGTTTATGTTGATAGATCCCCATTCTGTCTCTCTGAGGACCGATTGCGGGTAGCTGGCGGACAATGGCTCCGGGGTTGTGCCACAGGCGTGTGAGTGCGCCCCTATATCTCTTAAAGCGCTCCCCCCCGTACAGCTATGGCGATTTGCCCAGCAGTGCCAACCTGCCGCTGTATAATGGCGGTGGCTGGTCGGCAACCAGTTAAAGCATAACTGAAGTTCCAAGTGAGGAATTACTAGGAGGTAGAGTTTTAGATTTGCATATTTACATAGTTACATAGTTGGTAAGGTTGAATAAAAACACCAGTCTATCCAGTTCAGTGTGTGTTTGTGTGTGTGTTTATGTCTTTACCATTTCCCATATCCCTATACATTGTATTTGCTAAGAAACACATCTAAAACTTTTAGTGCTGACACCACCAACTATAGAAGGGAGTTCCACATCCTTACTGCTCTAACAGTGAGGAACCCTTTACGTAGTTTAAGGTTAAACCTCTCGTCCAACTTCATTGTGTGATCATGTGTCTTCTTTGGAGACCTAAGATTGAATAGATACCACAATTTTTAAAGACAGAGCTTTCTTTTGGTGCCATTTAATCACCACTTTTTTTTTCTATGGAAAAAAAGAACGAAAATGTAAAATAAAATAAAAATGTTTTTCTTAGTTTCTGTTAGAAAATATTGTAAATATGTAATTTTTTTTAGCTCCTTTCTCTATCTGCAACTTAGAGAACGTCCTGACTCTCCTGTAGTCCAAGGCAGGGGGCGAGCACGACACTCCACACCAGGGAGAAAGCCTTGCATTACTGTGTGTAGTTACAGACAGAAGAACAGGAAGTGAGGGTTTCTCAGAAGAAATAAGGACATTTAAAAGCAACATTTAAGGATTAGGTAAGGGAAGGAGGACTGCACTAGGGTAAAGGAAGCTATTTAAGGAAAAAAATTGTACCTTTACAACCCCTTTAACTCCTCTTGATGATGCACAATATATCCACCTACTGTTTTGAGTCCTGGAGGTCTTTCTGATGATGTTGATGCTGGTGATCGATCCATCAAGTTTGGAGTGTCGTTTTTACCATTGACCCTCTGCATCGCATGATTACGTTTGTTGTCTTTTACTTTCTGTTAAGCAGATTGTCAGCACGCTGGTGTGGTGTGCAGTGCTTTTGCACACTGAAGCTTGGTGGAGGTTTCCTATGAGCTTTATATTAACCACTTCGGGTCCGCGCCATTGACAGAACACGTCAACAGCGCGGACCTGAGGCGCCGGGGTCACGTCTTTGGATGAACAGTCCCGACGCATCACCGAGGATTCGATGCGTGTACCCGGCGGCCGCGATGTCCGTCAGGTACACACAATTGGCGGTGACAGAGCAGGGACGTGGAGCTCTGTGTGTAAACACAGAGCTCCACGTCCTGTCAGTGAGAGGCGACTGATGCTGTTTCCTTTGTACATAGGGAGACAGCATCGATCACCTCCCCCAGTCACCCCCCTCCCCCCCACACAGTTAGAACACACCCAGGCAATACATGTAACCCCTTCCTCACCCCCTAGTGTTAACCCCTTCAATGCCAGTCACATTTATACAGTAATTAGTGCATATTTATAGCACTGGTCGCTGTATAAATGTGAATGGCGCCAAAAGTGTCCGCCGCAATTTCGCAGTCCCAATAAAAATCACAGATCGCCGCCATTACTAGTAAAAAAAAAATATAAAAAAAAATCATAATTCTGTCCCCTATTTTGTAGGTGCTATAACTTTTGCGCAAAGCAGTCACTTATTGTGATTTTTTTTTTTTTTTACAAAAATACGTAGAAGAATATGTATCGGCCTTAACTGAGAAAAAAAACAAACATTTTTTTTAAAAAAAATTGGGATATTTATTATAGCAACAAGTAAAAAATATATATATATTTTTAAATTTGTCGCTATTTTTTTGTTTATAACGCAAAAAATAAAAACCGCACGGGCGATCAAATACCACCAAAAGAAAGCTCTATTTGTGGGGGAAAAAAGGACGCCAATTTTGTTTGGGTGCCACGTCGCACGACCGCGCAACTGTCAGTTAAAGCAACGCAGTGCCGGAAAGCTGAAATTTTGCCTGGGCACGAAGGGGGTTTATGTGCCCAGTAAGCAAGTGGTTAACCTCATGTCACATTGATTTTACACCTGGACTGTCACATCTTCATTATTGAATTTTAATAAAGTGCTGCATTTTTGGATTTTTACTTTGTTTGCTGAATTAACAGACTGTGCTGGCTGCTTTATTTTCTAGTAATTTTATTTATTCATTTTCAGATAGCACAGATATTTGTTCACCTTGCTTTAGGATTGCAGTTGTGCCATACACTTTCAATTTTCGGATAATGGATTGAACAGTGCTCCGTGAGATGTTCAGAGCTTAGGATTTTTTTTTATAACCTAACCCAGCTTTAAACTTCTCTACAACCTTATCCCTGACCTGTGTGGTGTGTTCCTTGACCTTCGTGATGCGGTTTGTTCACTAAGGTCCTCTAACAAACCTCTGAGGGCTTCATGGAACAGCTGTATTTATACTGAGATTAAATTACACAAAGGTGGACTATTTACAAATTAGGTGACTTCTGAAGGCAATTTGTTCTACTTGATTTTAGTCAGGAGTTGTCAGGTCACCTGTGGCCAGGTGACACATGCACCCTGTTGGAGACAGGGATGCACCGCAAGGTAGTGAACCCAATAGCAGACTGCTGTGGACAGAGAGGAAACGTGAGCCCAAGATTTCCCAGGGCGCAGAGTCTAAGGTCCAGCAGGTGTTCACCAGAGCCTCTAGTGGTGAGAATGGCCTTTGCTGCAACTGAACCCAGGTCGCGGCCACTGGGGTCCCCCAGGTCACGCTCCGTAGGGAAAAGGGGAAGCAGCCACTGAGAACACAAGGGATAGTGATGGGTAAGCCAAGGTCGGGGCAACAGGCAGACGAGGGTAACCAAGGGACAGGCCAAAGGTCAGGGTCACAGGCAAATAGTAGCAGTCAGAGACGAGCCAAATGGGTACACAGAAAGGTTAACGTAGCACACTGCAGACAGGAACACAGTTAGCAAACGAAGTTGAACAGCAAAGCAGAAATGCAGTGGAAGAATTAATATAGACTTCTTGGGATGGCCTTGGGTGGGGCCATACAGGGAGGAGAGATGATAAAAAGGCAGCCAGAAGAGATTCAGGCCTCTAATAGACACATGAGGAGAAGGTAAGCTGCCAGACATTATTGCATGTCCATGACAGGAGTATCAGAGTAAAGGGGGCTGAATACAAATGCACGTCACACTTTTCATTTATTTATTTGCAAAAACAATTGAACACCATTTATCATTTTCCTTCCATTTCTCAACTAAGTGCCACTTTGTGTTGGTCTATCACATAAAATCCCAATAAAATACATTTACGTTTTTGGTTGTAACATGACAAAATGTGGAAAATTTCAAGGGGTATGAATACTTTTTCAAGGCACTGTATACATACCCCCTTGTGCGGAAAGGAAGGCCCAGGACACAGATGATTAGCCCATTACAGGCGACAGGTGGGCACAGCCAAATGACTTCAAAAGAGCATCTGAACATACCCAAACTTATCCCTGGGGGGGATATAAAAATAAAATGGTGGGGAGAGGAGCAAAGTTCCTTTATAGCATTACATGCAATAAAAAATAAAAAACACGGTGCTCCTAAATTAATTTATATCTTTAAATACTCGCCAGCTCTTGCCATACATTTTGGGTAAATACCTCAAAATGATCAAATAATTAATATTTGAAATATGCAATTCCATGCAATCAATAATGATACAATTGTATCAGATATTCCGCAATATAAGTGTTCCAAAAATATGTGAAAAAACCAAAGATACAACTCAATTAAAAAATATAATAAAACGAAAAAATTATGCCATGAAATATCACAATACGAATCTTCTTTTCCACTTCTTTCTTTGATGTCACATATTTGATGTTTCCATTTGAATTCTTACACAACAGTTTGAATAATGTGCTCCACCACCTAATATAAGGGGGGCCACTCACCAGATTACTTTGGGTCACCAGGACGCTCTCTGCTTAAAAGATTATTCCTTAATTGATTATAGACTTACCATCAATTTCTTAGGTTCTTATTCCCAATACCACCACCTGATGTATCCCAGAATGAAAGAACAATAACACCGTGATTGTGCAATAACGTTTATTAAAAACTAAATATATTACAATATATATAAAATCCACACACATTTTGGTGTAGCCTGCTTATTAGACATTCCCCGCCGGCCCTCGTCTTCCTGAGCCAGCATGCGTTCCACCTGAGTCGGACGTGACATCAGTGAAGGACTCTGAATTTCTGCTAGTAAACAGAGCTCAATGCATTTCACCGGAAGGCGTCATTCCAGTGAAATGTGTTGAGGTCTGTTTACTGGCGGAAAATCCAAGTTTTTTAGCTAGCGCCTCAACTATTAATTATTTGAAAATAAAGAAAGAAGGGGTTTTGGGACTTTAAATGAGGCAAGTGTATGTACATAATAAAAGAGAAAACGGATAACTAGTTGTACATAGGCTACGTGTCATGGGTCCCCTAGGGGAGCATGCACGTAGTCATGACGTAATCCGATTAGCTAGATGCAGCTGATGTAAGTAGTACAAAAGTTGCTATGTATTGTGTCATATAAAGAATATATACACTACACATTTTCCATAAAAATGGATATAAAAAATAATTATAATAATACTAGCAATCGGAACACATTTATTGTCATACGTACATATGACTGATACATACATAAACAATCAATGAATTAATCATATACATGTACAGGTCCAATAAATTATAATAATCATGATATACATAATCAATAAATTAATTTAAGAATTCATGGTTTAAAAACAAGTTTAGCCTGGCATCCTAGAGTAAGACTCGACGCGTTTCGTGGCATTGACAACCACTCATCAGGAGTATAGATGCATAGATAAAGACTAAAAGGTAAGATGGAAAAATAGGTAAATAAATCCCATATATGTATACACATGGCCCAGTAGTTGCCCAAGATGTAATGGGGACCATGGGTCTGAGAAGGGTATCCCGTGTGGGGTAGAGGCAGGGACAATTCCCCCTCCCTGTTCTGAGAAGCTGATAAACTCGGAGGGAGCCTATAGAAGGAGCCAGGGATAGAAAACAGCCAGGAATCGGATTGGGTACCCACGACACACTGCCTCCGCCACCTTCCTACTGATGGCTTCCAGCTTCTTTCAAAATATAACAATCAAACAGCATCACAGATGTTAACATACAATATTTATTTATATCCGCTCCACTTTATTGCTAAAATTACTCTAAATTCAAGATAGTAGCTGGGTGTAGTAAGATGTCCGCTGCCGCCTTCTTCTGACTGCAGGTGTTCTGTCAGATGAGCAAACCAGGTAGCGGTGAAACACATGCGTAGCTGACGGAATGTCTCTTCTATTACCTAATCTGATGGGTCTCCGACTCTGATGGAACACCGGTGAGTTCCACCTGAGCCAAATGTGATGTGATGTCAGTGGAGGACAGAATTTTCGCCAGTAAACAAACCTAAATGCATTTCACCTGAAAGCATCATCAGGAAGTCATCGGATGATGTCTTCCAGTGAAATGCATTGAGATCTGTACAGTATACTGGTGGAAATTCCGTTTCTTTTACTGACAACACACGTCAGGCTCAGGTGGACTTACAATATGGAGAGCAGAGCCCCCCTGAGAAGAAGGGTAGATTGGGGGTAGCAATTTGTGTTTTAGCATACCATTCTACCTAATGGTAAGAAAATAGCAAGGATGCTTTTTCAGAGACTGTTGGAACAATTTAGTGGAAGTAGAAGTCTGTAGCTCCATATTGAGTTTTTCTCTGTATAGTAAGATTCTCAAATCCTTTTTGATATCTGTGAGATCTTGTATACTTTTAAAGGGTGTCGTGATTGAAAAACCTGGAAATGGATACTGAGCCATTATCACCTGCATGGGGAACACAGGTGTTCTGTGCAGGCAGCTTGTTTAAATCAGACAGGCGGCCTCTGCACTGATCTCCAATTGTGTCCCAGAGTGTATATCTGTAAAGGTATGATGAACGGTTTAAACACAGCCTGTCTGCATACTGATCTGTGCATCTGACCCATATTATTAATGCATTTGGAGATCTATGCATTGGACCCATATGGATGCACTTTGAGATCTGTGCATTAGACCCATATGGATCCACTTGGATATCTGTGCATTAGACCCATATGGATCCACTTGGATATCTGTGCATTAGACCCATATGGATCCACTTGGATATCTGTGCATTAGACCCATATGGTTTCACTTGAAGATTTGTGCATTAGACCCATATGGATCCACTTGGAGGTCTGTGCATCGGACCCATATGCATGCACTTGGAGATCTGTGCATTAGACCCATATGGATCCACTTGGAGATCTGTGCATCAGACCCATATGCATGCACTTGGAAGATCTGTGCATCTGGCTCATTTGGTTCCACTTCGAGATCTGTGCATTGGACCCATATGGATCCACTTGGAGATCTGTGCATCGGACCCAGATGGATGCACTTGAAGTTCTGTGCATCGGACCCATATGGATGCACTTGGAGATCTGTGCATCGGACCCAGATGGATGCAATAGAAGTTCTGTGCATCGGACCCATATGGATGCATTTGGAGATCTGTGCATCGGACCCATATGGATGCACTTGGAGGTCTGTACATCGGACCCATATGCATGCACTTGGAGATCTGTGCATTAGACCCATATGGATCCACTTGGAGATCTGTGCATCGGACCCATATGGATGCATTTGGAGATCTGTACATCTGACCCATATGGATGCATTTGGAGATCTGTGCATTAGACCCATATGAACCCACTTGGATATCTGTGCATTGGAGCCATATGGATGCACTTGGATATCTGTGCATAGGACCCATATGGGTCCACTTGGAGATCTGTGCATCGGACCCTTATGGACGCACTTGGAGATCTGTGCATCGGACCCATATGGATGCACTTGGAGATCTGTGCATTGGACCCAGATGGATGCAATAGAAGTTCTGTGCATCGGACCCATATGGATGCATTTGGAGATCTGTGCATCGGACCCATATGCATGCACTTAGAGATCTGTGCATCGGACCCAGATGGATGCACTTGAAGTTCTGTGCATCGGACCCATATGCATGCACTTGGAAGATCTGTGCATCTGGCTCATATGGTTCCACTTCGAGATCTGTGCATCGGACCCATATGCATGCACTTGGAAGATCTGTGCATCGGACCCATATGCATGCACTCGGAAGATCTGTGCATCTGGCTCATATGCTTCCACTTGGAGGTCTGTGCATCGGACCCATATGCATGCACTTGGAAGATCTGTGCATCGGACTCATATGGTTCCACTTGAAGATCTGTGCATCGGACTCATATGGTTCCACTTGGAAGATCTGTGCATCGGACCCATATGGTTCCACTTGAAGATCTGTGCATTAGACCCATATGGATGCACTCGGAGATCTGTGCATCAGCCACCTATCATTGATTTCAACAAGCTTCCTGCAAGGGATTCCCGTGTGTCCCATGTGGGATAAGACTGCCCTTCACACAGGTGTAAGGATTGGTATGTGAATGAGGCCTTAATGTAGCTCTGTAATTATTATAGGTGAACTCCATCCAGGGATGACAGATTTTGGACACCTACACTGGGCCAGTTTATGCAATCTTTAGGAGTCATTTAACCACTTAAGGACCGCACACTGCCTCCTGCACATTTACGTCGGCAGAATGGCACGGCTGGGCACATGCACGTACAGGTACGTCCTCTTTAAGTGCCCAGCCGTGGGACGCGGGCACGGGCGCGCACCCGCGACCCGATTCGAAGCCCAGTGACTGCGGGACCCGCGGAACCGATCGCCGCTGGAGTCCCGTGAACGGTCCCCGGAGCTGAAGAACGGGGAGAGCTGTATGTAAACACAGCTTCCCCATTCTTCACTATGGCGCTGTCATCAATCGTGTGATCCCTTTTATAGGGGGAAACAATCGATGACGTCACACCTACAGCCACACCCCCTTACAGTTAGAAACACAGATGAGGTCATACATAACTCCTTCAGCTCCCAAACTGCAATTTGCATTTTCACAGTAAACAATGCATTGTAAATGCATTTTTTGCTGTGAAAATTACAATTGTCCCAAAAATGTGTCAAAATTGTCCGAAGTGTCCGCCATAATGTCGCAGTCATGAAAAAAATCGCTGATCCCCGCCATTAGTAGTAAAAAAAATTTTTTTTTTATAAAAATGTAATAAAACTATCCCCTATTTTGTAAACGCTATACATTTTGTGCAGACCAGCCGATAAACGCTTATTGCGATTTTTTTTAACCAAAAATAGGTATCGGCCTAAACTAAGGAATTTTATATATATATATATATATATATATATATATATATATATATATATATATATATATATTTTTTTTTTTTGGGGGGGATATTTATTATAGCAAAAAGTAAAAAATATTGATTTTTTTTTTCAAACTTGTCGCTCTATTTTTGTTTATAGCGCAAAAAATAAAAACCGCATAGGTGATCGAATTCCCCCAAAAGAAATCTCTATTTGTGGGGGAAAAAAGGACGCTAATTTTGTTTGGGAACCACGTCGCACGACCGCGCAATTGTCTGTTAAAGCGACGCAGTGCCGAATCGCAAAAACTGGCCGGGTCCTTTAGCTGCCTAAATGTCCGGGTCTTAAGTGGTTAAAAATCAATCACCTCCATTTTACTTCTCATGTGCATTTGCCAAAGTCTCCTGATTTTTACTGAAATATTGGGGGAATAAAAACTCAGTCTGGCACACCTTTAGAGGGGGCAGTACAGGATGGCAGTGCATGCTGATACTTGCATTTCCACCATACAGAAGCTGCCTTTCATCCATTCTTCTGTGCTGGGACTGTCTGATGTGTCATCAGGAGCCCAGGCATGGTTGTTCCCCTAATACCTCCCCCTTCTGTACACAGCAGGAGACGCTGTCCTAGTGCCAACAATGTAAACAATACACACGTGAAGACATTTCCAGGCCTTCCTGTTAGCGTCCTGTCACCCTGGAAACGGAGCGATCCAAGTGCTTGCAGGGGGGTGGAGGGACTTTCAGCTCGCTTCCCAAGGTCTGCTAACCACCTGAGATAATTCAGAAAGTTACATATTTTCTCCATTAATACTGGAAGCTGCGTGTATGTGTCATGGAGAGAGGAAATACACGGAGGACATGAGGATCCCCCCCCTAATGATGGCAGATGGAATAGTCTATGAAGTGTATGGGAGAAGACTGTTGCCTGGAGGCAGAATATTGGGCAGGAGATCCCATCATAACCGGACTCTTGATTGTACAGACAGGAGGACAGAGGAGGCAACATGGACAATGAGAGGTTCGGGGTGGTCAGAGAGTCCATGAATAGCAACCAGCTCTTGCAGAAGGTAAGAATCATCTTCTATTCTACTTTATTATATCTGTGTGTATATAATAGGTGAGTTTGTATACTCGGCTTTCTGTAATCGTGCAAAAAAATCTTTTACATCCTTTATAGTGTGATCACACACGCATGGTAACGCATGTTATGTTAACAAATGATTAATAGCTACAAAGTCATATAATAACATTGGTGTGTGTATGTGCAAATATGCAATAACGTGCAATCGATAATAATACCATTGTATCAAATATTCTGCAGTATAAGTGTTCCAAAAATATGTGAAAACCAAAGACAGAATTCAATAAAAAAATAAAACTAAAAAAATGATGCTATGAAATATAATGACAATACGAATCTTCTATTCCACTTCTTTCTTTATCACCACCAGTGGCGGCCCCAATCCATGCACTAGGCCCCGAATTTCCATGCAGGGTGCAGGACGCATGGATTTCAATGTGTGTTTTTTTTTTAAAGCACGTGATCAGAGCTGGAGGCTCTAATTGGCTTAAAAAAACAATGTGCTTGAGGCGCAGAGCAATGCTCCCCCAGCCCACCCACTTGTGTGACATTAGCAAATTAATATTTGCTAATGTCTCCCTGCTTCTCCTCCTGGCCAATTGGATCTCAGGACCACGCTTCCTGATTAGGCCCCCTGTTCGGCCGGAAAGAGAAGCAAGGATCCGGCAGCAACAGCCTTTTCCAGGAGCCCTACACCAGATTCAGTAGTGCACCACTACGTCGGCACCTCTACCGCAGTATAAGGTAAGGCCATGGATGGCGTGTTGGAGGGGTGGCGTTAGTGCAAGTGGATCCCCGCCTATCAAGCTCCGGGGGATAGTGCGAGTGGATCGCCGCTTTTTTGAGCAGTTGATCAAAAGCCACCGGGGGGGGGGGGGCACTATGGTCAGTGTGAGGGGGCCAGGTCTCCCAAAATATTGACCACCAGCCGCCATTGATCATCACGTTTGATAGTGACATTTTAATCCTTATATAACAGTGCTCCACTTGAATAATGTACTCCACCACCTAATATAAGGGGGGGCCACTCACCAGATTACTTTGGGCCACCAGGACCCTCTCCGCTCAAAAGATTATTCCTTAATTGATTATAGATTTGGCATCCATTTCTTATGGTCTTATCTCCGATAGCACCACCCAATGTATCCCAGAATGAAAGAACAATAATGACGTGATCGTACAATAACATTTATTAAAAAATAAATATATTAAAATCTATATAAAATCCACTCACATTTTGGTGTGCCATGCAGCGGCACACACTTTGTATTGCGTGCTTATTACACAATACTCGCCGCCGCCCGTCTTACTGAGCCAGCATGCATTCCACCTGAGCCGGACGTGACGTCAGTGAAGGAATCGCCAGTAGACAGAGCTCAATGCATTTCACTGGAAGGGATCACCAGACGACTTCCTGATGATGCCTTCTGGTGAAATGCGTTGAGGTCTGTTTACTGGTGGAAATTCTGAGTTTGTAGCTAACGCCTCAACTGTTAATTATTTGATCACTTTGAGGTATTTACCCAAAATTGATGGTGAGAGCTAGTGAGTATTTATAGATTTAAATTTGTACATTTTTACTTTTTATTGCAGGTAATGTTAAAAAGAAATTGATTTGTATATGCCCCTTGAGTTTGGGTATGTTCAGATGCTCTTTTGAAGTCACATGGCCATGCCTGCCAGGAAGCTGTCTCCTGTAATGGGCCAATCATCAGTGTTGAGCGGAATACGCCATATTCGATTTCGCGATATTTCACGAATATATAGAAGAATATTCGTGAAATATTCGTTAATATGGAATATTCGTGAAATTTTATGAAAAAAAAAAAATGTGCGAAATTTCGCTAATGCGAATGCGAAATTGATTGCGAAATTCTCGTCAACACGCGACAACGGAGATCATTTCCTGGATTACTAAACTAATATGCACTAAACACTAACTCTACTTACACAAACTTATATGACTAAACTAAAGCTAATGTTTTTTTGTTTTTTGTTTTTTTATACACAAAACACAGAAGGGCAGAGAAAGTATTCGCGAATATTCGTAACACGAATATTCGCATTGCGAATATTCGGCAACATAAAAGGATCGCCTCAGCTACTCGGCCCAGGGTCTCTAATCATACCAGCAATGCTTTTAGACGTCGATGGAGATCACTAGGATGTGATCTGTTTTAAAAATTTGAAAAAAATACGAATATTAGCAATAGCGAATATTCGCCGCGATATTCGATTTATTCGTGAATACTCGAATATGCAATATTCGTAACGAATATTCGCAATGCGAATATTCGTGAGCAACACTACCAATCATCTGCGTCCTGGGCATTCCTCACCTTGCAACCACACAAGGGGGTGTGTATACGTGCGTCTGCAGGGCGGGGGATGCCTGGGCTGCAAATGATTGTCCCATTACAGGTGACAGATTTCTGGTGGGCTCGCACAGGTGGGGTTGGATCCAAGTCTGGACAAACCTGAGCTCATCACTGGAGAGGAAGAAAGTTAAAGGGGTTGTAAAGGTTTGCTTTTTATTTTCTAAATAGGTTACTTTAAGCTAGCGCATTGTTGGTTCACTTACCCTTTTCCTTCGACTTCCCTTCTAAATGTTTTTTTTTCTTTGTCTGAATTTCTCACTTCCTGTTCTTCCTCAGTAAGGTGTTCAGTAAGCTGTTCTAAATGACTTTCCACCGCTCGTATGATGGTGGAAAGCTTACTGAGGAAAAACAGGAAGTGAGAAATTCAAACAAAGAAAAGAAGGGAAATGGAAGGAAAAGGTAAGTGAACCAATAATGCACTAGCTTAACCACTTGCTTACTGGGCACATATACCCCCCTCCTGCCCAGGTTAAATTTCAGCTTCCGGCACTGCATCGCTTTAACTGACAATTGCGCGGTCGTGTGACGTGGCTCCCAAACAAAATTGACGTCCTTTTTTTCCCCACAACTGGAACTTTCTTTTGGTGGTATTTGATCGCCTGTGCGGTTTTTATTTTTTGCGCTATAAACAAAAAAGAGCGACAATTTCGAAAAAAAATACAACATTTTTTACTTGTTGCTGTAATAAATATCCCAATTTAAAAAAAAAAACAAATTTTTTTTCTCAGTTTAGGGTGATACGTATTCTTCTACATATTTTTGGTAAAAAAAAAAAAAAATTGCAATAAGCGACTGGTTTGCGCAAAAGTTATAGCGCCTACAAAATAGGGGACAGAATTATTATTTTTTTATAATTTTTTTTTACTAGAAATGGCGGCGATCTGCGATTTTTATTGGGACTGCAACGTTATGGCGGACACATCGGACACTTTTGACACATTTTTGGCGCTATTCACATTTATACTGCGATCAGTGCTATAAATATGCACTAATTACTGTATAAATGTGATTGGCATTGAAGGGGTTAACACTAGGGGGTGAGGAAGGGGTTAAATGTATTCCCTACATAGTGTTCTAACTGTGGGGGGAGGGGGGGGTGACTGGGGGGGGTGACCGATCTGTGTAAAATGGCAATGAGAGATGATCTCATATGTTTACATATGAGATCATCTCTCATTCGCCGCACAGATTGCATCGCAAACGGCCACTCTGATTGGCCGTTCGCCGTGATCTGTGATTGGCTGTGTCCAAGGGACACGGCCAACACAGAGCTTCCCCGCTGCGCGTACTGGAGCGCGCTCGGGGAACGCCCAAAGGGGCGGCCATCAAAAGACGGTGGCTTGGATATTCAGAGCCGCGCTGTAGCCATCATTTGGCTATAGCGCGGGTCTGAAGTGGTTAAAGGAACCTATTTAGAAAATAAAAGGTGAACCTTTACAACCCCTTTAAAGCGGTTATCATTCTATAGTGTGTACTTGTCTCAATCCAGAGCACTAAGGCGACCCCAAAGTTGCGCAATTTAGAGTGTGGTGTGACTTTAAGTGCAGCTTTGATTCAACTTTACATTCTCTGGCTCAAAGTAGCATCAAGAATCGCATCAAAGTAATGCAGACACCTTTTTAAAGTCACTGAAGTTGCATACATGGAAAAAGGTGCCATTGAAATCAATGGACTGTGACTTGTCATGCGACTTTGTGTCCAAAGTCACATGACAAGTCGCACTAATGGAAACAGAGCCTAAAGGGTTGATTTACTAAAACTGGAGAGTGCAAAATCTGGTGCAGCTCTACATAGACACCAATCTGCTTCCAGGTTTAACCCCTCGTTCATATTGGAGCAATTTGTCATGCGATATGACAGGTCAAATTGCATGACAAGTCAGAGCCTATTGGCAGCAATGGCACAGTTCCAAACAGTGTGATGCTGCTTTTGCGGCGCTGCATCGATTTACAAAAATAGTTCCTGCACTACTTTTGCCGATTTCAGGTGCGACTTCAATAGACATCTGTGCATGAAGCCACACAGATGTCTTTCAAGTAGCACCTGAAATCGTGCTGACCTGCTACTTCGGAAAGTAACATCGAAGCTTAATTAAAAAAGCTGAAGTTAGAAGCTGATTGGCTAGCATGCACAACTACACCAGATTCTGTGTGCTCCTGTTTTAGTAAATCAACCCCTTAAGCCCTGTACACATAATCGATGTGTCTGATGAAAACGGACCGATGGACCGTTTTCATTGGACGAACCGATCGTGTGTGGAGAGAGTGAGAGCCATCACACCAAATTTAACACACCTGCTCCCTATTCACACCTGAGACCTTGTAACACTAACGAGTCACATGACATCGGGGAGGAAAAATAGCTAATTGGGCCCAATTTGGACATTTTCACTTAGGGTTGTACTTACTTTTTATCGCCAGTGTTTTTTGCCACATAAAAGTTCTCTTAACTTTCGTCCGTCAAGAACGCGGTGACGTACAACACTATGACGAGCTAAGAGAATTAAGTTTAATGCTCCCGAGCATGCGTCTAATTGTTACCGAGCATGCGTCAGAATTTTGCACGTTGGAATTGCTACAGATGATAGGAATTTTTTTTAGTTGGAAAATTTGAGAACCAGCTCTCAATCTTTTGTTGGCGGAAATTCCGACAGCAAAAGTCCGATGAAGCATACACATGGTCGGAATTTCCGTTCAAAAGCTGACATCGGACATTTGCTGTCGGAATTTCCAATCGTGTGTACGGGGCATTAGGGTGTACAACCACTTAAAGCGGAGTTCCGCCTAAATTATTTTTATTTTTTTATAAGCCTAACTTTGGATCATGCAGTACATTAATACCACTGACAATTTTAATAACATTCACCCCTCTAATAATAAACATATTCGATTGTGCTCCTCAAGGCATTCTTGGCCAGGGCAAGTACTGTCAGTGAGTAAAGCAGTGATGTGGCAGCCTTTTTTGGGGGCATTAGATTGGTCCGGGGGTGGGGGGCTAATGTTTCATTCCAGGATACTGTATTGTCCTGGAATGAAGATGCCTGGGACAGACCTGCAAAATGAGGGACTGTCCTGGGCAATCCGGGACACGTGGTCACCAATCCCCAGGAAGGATGTGCTGGAACAGGATAGAGTCCAGAGAAGGGCAACAAAGCTGATAGGGCTGATGGGGGACTGGAGATCCTTAGTTATGAGGAGCAACTATAATCATTAAACTTATTCTCCCTGGAGAGGAGACGCTTAAAGTGAAAACATGTTATAACGACCTGCTCTGTGTAATTGTTTTGCACAGAGCACCCCTGATCCACCTCTTCACGGGTCCTTTGCCGGTGCTCTTAGCCACTCCCTCCTACAGCAAACAGCTTGCATTGGGGCACCAAGACAGGCTTGTTCCCGAGCCATGGCTCTGCGTGTCTATTCACACACAGAGCTTCAGTTCAGCCCGCCCCCTCTCTCACCTCATTGGCTCGCTATCTGTGATTGGCCAATAGCTCCAGCTGCTGTCTCAGCCAATGAAGAGAGAGAGTCCCCAGAGACAAGGCTATTGTGCACATCACTGGATTGAGGTGGGGCTCAGGTAAGTATCAGAGGGGCTGCTGCACAGACCAGGTTTTATACCTTCATGCATAGAATGCATGAAAGTAAAAAACCATGAGCCTTTTGAATCTCTTTAGAAGGAGATATGATCACAATATACAAATATCTATCTGGTATCTATTCAATCTTAGGTCTCTAAGAAGACACACGGTCACATAATGAAGTTGGATGAGAGGTTTAATCTTAAAGCGGATGTCCGCTGAAAAAAAAATATTAAAAGCCAGCAGCTACAAATACTGCAGCTGCTGACTTTTAATATTAACACTTACTTGTCCTGGATTCCAGCGCTGTCCGCAGCATCCACGGCGAGGGAACCAGGAAGTGAAGAGCTCCGTCTTCACTGCCTGGTTCCCTACGGCGCATGCACGAGTCACGCTGCGGCCAAACTCCCGCTGTGTACTAGGAGTCGAGTGTTCCCAGCACACAACGGGGGGGGGGGGGGGGGTTGGACGGTGACGTCATGCCTGCAGTCTGCCCGAGACTGCTGGGCTGGAAGTGGGAGCAAATACCTGTCCCCTGAAAGGTGTCAAATGTGACACCGGAGGGGGAAGGGTTCCTATCAGCGTGAGTTCCACTTTAGGGTGGAGCTCCGCTTTAAAGTATAACTAAAGGCAAAACCTTCTTTTTCGTTTTGGATGGAGTGGAGATCGAATAGAACCCCTGTCAGTTTTTATTGCTGCCTCTCTATTTGTCCTGTTTTCCATTATTATTGAAAGTAAAAGAAAATCACACATTTTGGGTTGTCCCCAGAGAAGTAATGAGAGGGGAAATCTTCCAATGGGTACACTAGTTCTAATGCCCTGGGGATGCCCAAGGAATTCCCTTATGTTGCATGGATTTCCTCTCACTTCCTGTTTGGTTATGAAACAGGAAGCAAAGGAAAATCTTTGTACTGGGGTGCAGATGGTGAAAAAAAAATCAGACAGGGTTTATAACCCTCTCTTACTCTATCCAAAATGAAAAAAAATAGTTTTGCCTATAGTTCTACATAAGGGGTTCCTCACTTTTACAGCAGTAAGGATGTGGAACTCCCTTCCACAGTCAATGGTGTCAGCACACATTGAACTGGATAGACTGGAGTTTTTGTTCAACTTTACCCACTATATAAATATGCAAACCATGGGCGTCCGCTCCATAGGGCAAGGGGGGGGGGAGCAATTGACCCCCCCCCCCCTGGAAAATCGAGGTGTTGAAGAGTGAAGAGTGCCGCAGTGACAGACAGGTTAGAACAGGGAGAGAGAGGTGAGCTGCTGGCCGTGGCATTGCAGGGCGGGGGGGGGGGGGGTGGTCTGGTAAGGGGTGACACCACTGCACCTTGAAATAGATAGGCCCCTATCACAACTCTAGAGTAACCTAAACTGCCGCTGATCCAAATTGTGAAAGCA
Organism: Rana kukunoris; assembly: GCA_029574335.1. Taxonomy (NCBI): domain Eukaryota; kingdom Metazoa; phylum Chordata; class Amphibia; order Anura; family Ranidae; genus Rana; species Rana kukunoris. The sequence goes on from CM056057.1 coordinate 153,945,325, forward strand.
GGCAGAAAGACAGGAACAGTCTGCTTCTTTCTGTGTCCAACCGTCAAGAAAGGCCGAACCCTTTATTACCACAGCTTTATAGACAGAATGACATCATTCATACGAGCACATTTGATTGGTCAGTCCATATATGGCTTTTTTTAGTGACGTCTGTTCTTGGCATGCTGCACACGTTTCACAGCCTTTGGGGGCCATCTTTGCTTCATTCGATGGAGGGGATTAACTACTTCAGCCCCGGAAGGATTTACCCCCTTCCTGACCAGAGCACTTTTTGTGATTCGGCACTGTGTCGCTTTAACTGACAATTGCGCGGTCGTTCGATGTGGCTCCCAAACAAAATTGGCGTCCTTTTTTTCCCGCAAATAGAGCTTTCTTTTGGTGGTATTTGATCATCTCTGCGGTTTTTATTTTTTGCGCTATAAACAAAAATAGAGCGACTATTTTGAAAAAAATTCAATATTTTTTACATTTTGCTATAATAAATATCCCCCAAAAATATCTAAAAAAACGTTTTTTTTCCCTCAGTTTAGGCCGATACGTATTCTTCTACATATTTTTCGTTAAAAAAAATCGCAATTAGCGTTTATTGATTGGTTTGCGCAAAATTTATAGCGTTTACAAAAAAGAGGGTAGTTTTATGGCATTTTTATTAATATTTTTTTTTTACTAGTAATGGCGGCGATCAGCGTTTTTTTCCGGTACTGCGATATTATGGTGGACACATCGGACAATTTTGACACATTTTTGGGACCATTGGCATTTTTATAGCGATCAATGCTATAAAAATGCATTGGATTACTATAAAAATGCCATTGGCAGTAAAGGGGTTAACACTAGGGGGCGGGAAAGGGGTTAAGTGTGTCCTGGGTGGCCTCACTAGGGGGAATCACTGATCTTCGGTCCATACATTGTATGAACAGGAGATCAGCGTTTCCCCGCTGACAGGACCGAGAGCTATGTGTTTACACACATAGCTCCCGGTCCCCGCTCTGTAACGAACGAGCGCACGTGCCTGGCGGTCCCCTAGCGGTCGCAAAAGATAGGACGTAGAGCTACGTGCTCTCGCCTAGCAGTGCCGACCTGCCCCTGTATAACTGCGGTGGGCAGTCGGCAAGCAGTTAACAGAAGTGAGTAGCAGCTGTCTTCATTTATCACCTCAGAAGGGTTGGTTAACTCTATAATGACTTTTTAAGGAAAGTAATATTCTAATACACTCACACATACATATGTATATATATCTATATGTATATAGATATATATATAGATCAAGAAATAAAAGAAATAAAACAATATAAGGAAAGAAAAGCAACATTTGAGTGGTTTTAGTAAAAGAAGTAACATAAACACAAAATAATCATTTTATTTAACTTCATCACAACCTGACCAACCAACCCCTTCTCTCGCGGCCCCGGGCAGCCTGAGTGGTCCTGAGCTGGATATCACACAGACACAGCGAGCAGAGTGAAGCCCCCCCCCCCCCCCCCTCCAGTGTTTATGTGTACACAGGGGGAGGGAACATGCTGTGCCTGTGCCGCGTTGATGGCTGATCTGAGGTACTGAATGGGATGGGGGAGGAAGGGTGTCTGTGCTGAAGGGGGGGTTTGTGCTGAAGTGGGGGGTCTGTGCTGAAGGGGGTCTGTTCTCAATAGAGCGGTCTGTGCAGAATTGGGAGGTCCAATTGTGTTGAATGGGGGGGGGGGGGGGGTCCGTACTGAAAGGGGTGTCCATCTGTGCTGAAGGGGGGTCTGTACATTATCTAGGCTATATTTATATGAGCATGAAGTGAAGCTGAATTATCTCAAGAGCTATTTCACACTGCCAGCTTGCCGCGTTATCGGTAAAGTGCTTTACCATTGTTTTAGCTGTGCTATTCGGCTGCTAGCGGGGCGCTTTTACCACCCGCTAGCGTTTGAAGAAAGGGTTGAATGTGACTGTGACCCATTTCAGCGGAAGCCCATGATGCAAACCTAAAACTCTACCTCCTAGCAATTCCTCTCACTTGGGACTTTAGTTACACTACAGGGAGTGCAGAATTATTAGGCAGGTTGTATTTTTGAGGATTAATTTTATTATTGAACAACAACCATGTTCTCAATGAACCCAAAAATCTCATTAATATAAAAGCTGAATATTTTTGGAAGTAGTTTTTAGTTTGTTTTTAGTTTTAGCTATTTTAGGGGGATATCTGTGTGTGCAGGTGACTATTACTGTGCATAATTATTAGGCAACTTAACAAAAAACAAATATATACCCATTTCAATTATTTATTTTTACCAGTGAAACCAATATAACATCTCAACATTCACAAATATACATTTCTGACATTCAAAAACAAAACAAAAACAAATCAGTGACCAATATAGCCGCCTTTCTTTGCAAGGACACTCATGCAGCCTGCCATCCATGGATTCTGTCAGTGTTTTGATCTGTTCACCATCAACATTGCGTGCAGCAGCAACCACAGCCTCCCAGACACTGTTCAGAGAGGTGTACTGTTTTCCCTCCTTGTAAATCTCACATTTGATGATGGACCACAGGTTCTCAATGGGGTTCAGATCAGGTGAACAAGGAGGCCATGTCATTAGTTTTTCTTCTTTTATACCCTTTCTTGCCAGCCACGCTGTGGAGTACTTGGACGCGTGTGATGGAGCATTGTCCTGCATGAAAATCATGTTTTTCTTGAAGGATGCAGACTTCTTCCTGTACCACTGCTTGAAGAAGGTGTCTTCCAGAAACTGGCAGTAGGACTGGGAGTTGAGCTTGACTCCATCCTCAACCCGAAAAGGCCCCACAAGCTCATCTTTGATGATACCAGCCCAAATCAGTACTCCACCTCCACCTTGCTGGCGTCTGAGTCAGACTGGAGCTCTCTGCCCTTTACCAATCCAGCCACGGGCCCATCAAGACTCACTCTCATTTCATCAGTCCATAAAACCTTAGAATAATCAGTCTTTAGATATTTCTTGGCCCAGTCTTGATATTTCAGCTTGTGTGTCTTGTTCAGTGGTGGTCGTCTTTCAGCCTTTCTTACCTTGGCCATGTCTCTGAGCAGAGCTTTTTTTCTCAGAAAATAGGTGCAGGAACTCAACCACGAACCGTTCAGATTTCACAAACAGTAGAAGGGTCTTAAAGGGGCATTAAATACCAGAATTGCATTACATACAGTGTGCAGAGTTCAGGGGGTTACAAAGCAGTCACTTGTAAACACAGAAACCAGACTTCTGTGTTCACAAGTGATTGTGGTGAGCGGGCACCAAAGGGTCTGAGCCAAAGGTGGTGGAACTGAGTTCCACCAAGTTCCCCCAGAAAAAAAGCCCTGTCTCTGAGTATTGCACACCTTGTGCTTTTGAGCACTCCAGTGATGTTGCAGCTCTGAAATATGGCCAAACTGGTGGCAAGTGGCATCTTGGCAGCTGCACGCTTGACTTTTCTCAGTTCATGGGCAGTTATTTTGCGCCTTGGTTTTTCCACACGCTTCTTGCGACCCTGTTGACTATTTTGAATGAAACGCTTGATTGTTCGATGATCACGCTTCAGAAGCTTTGCAATTTTAAGAGTGCTGCATCCCTCTGCAAGATATCTCACTATTTTTGACTTTTCTGAGCCTGTCAAGTCCTTCTTTTGACCCATTTTGCCAAAGGAAAGGAAGTTGCCTAATAATTATGCACACCTGATATAGGGTGTTGATGTCATTAGACCACACCCCTTCTCATTACAGAGATGCACATCACCTAATATGCTTAATTGGTAGTAGGCTTTCGAGCCTATACAGCTTGGAGTAAGACAACATGCATAAAGAGGATGATGTGGTCAAAATACAACTTGCCTAATAATTCTGCACTCCCTGTATAAAGCCACCATTATATAATATGGCCACTTGATGGCAGCATAACACCAGTTTTCCTGTCTCATTCTTATGTACCATGTTAACCTTCTCACTATTTATTATGAACCATTCAGGTCTAGACAAAATGTATTAAAGGCTTTATTTGTTAGAATTAACCCCTGCAGACTAGATGTAACTGCATCATGATTGTTACCTGTCAGATCTACATCATCCTTTCCTATCAGGTCTCCTGGGCAGTAAAACTGTCTAAATATCTCTATGTTGTCCATAACACCCAAACTAGGTGGGAACTAAAGAAAATGTAAAAAAATATCAGTAGCCATGGAAACGCCCCCAAAAATGCTTTCATACAGTTGATTTTATCCTGTGTGTACTCGATCACCCCATCAGATTCTGTGTATCAAGTGATAGTTTTGCTATCTACAGTGCCTTGAAAAAGTATTTATACCCCTTGAAATTTTCCACATGTTGTCATGTTATAACCAAAAACGTAAAAGTATTTTATTGGGATTTTATGTGATAGACCAACACGAAGTGACACATAATTGTGAAGTGGAAGGAAAATGATAAATGTCTTTCAATTATTTTTACAAATAAATATATGAAAAGTGTGGCTTACATTCGTATTCAGCCCCCTTTACTAGCCCCCTTAGACTGCTGAAAAATGTGTTCGTTTTTGCTTCATTCGTTTTTTTTGCATTTTTCGTAGATTCGAGAATTCGGAAATTTGAAATTTTTGAAATTCAGGGTTTCGAAAATTTAAAAATCCAATTTTTCAGATTTTCAAATTTCTGATTTTCCAATCTCTGATTTTCGTATTTGTGAATTTTCGAATCTTCAAAATGTAAAAAATTTCCGAAATTTTGGATTTCCGAAACGTTCGAAATTGCGAATTGTCAAATTTCCAAAATTCCGAAATTCTGAATTTCCGAAAGTTCTGAAATTCAAAAATTTCGGAATTAACAAATTTTTCAAAATTCGTTAAAAAACTAATTTGAAACTAAACGAATTGCATATAATTAGAATGGGCTATCATCAAAAGAAAAATGAATTCCCAAGTTTATCAAGACATTTTAGCATGTTAGCATATGCCAGAGACTTTTGGAAGCCTTTAGCTGACATTCTAGGATTCTTCTTCACCTCATTGGGCAGTCTGTGCTGCTCTTACAGTCATCTTTACAGGAAGGCCACTCCTAGGGAGAGTAGCAGCAGTGCTAAACTTTCTCCATTTATAGACAATTTGTCTAAGCGTAGACTAATGAACAGAAAGGCTTTTGGAGATACTTTTATAACCCTTTCCAGCTTTATGCAAGTCAACAATTCTTAATCGTAGGTCTTCTGAGAGCTCCTTTGTGCGAGGCATCATTCACATCAGGAAATTCTTCTTGTGAAAAGCAAACCCACTGGTGAATGTTTTTTATAGGGCAGGGCAGCTGTAAGCAACACCTCCGATCTCATCTCATTGATTGGACTCCAGTTGGCTGACACTTCACTCCAATTAGCTCTCGGATATGTCATTAGTCTAGGGCAGGGGTGTCAAACTTAATTTCATCGAGGGCCGCATCAGCATTACGATTGCCCTCAAAAGAGCCGGTTGTATCTGTAAGATTAGATGTCCAGCGCATCCCCTCCCCTTATATTAGATGTTAAGAGCCACCCCACCATCAGAAGTTGGGTCCCCCACTCTCCCTTACATCACAGTGAACCCCCCTTTCCTTAAGCTGCTGCTGGGAAGAAGCTGATGCATTGCTTGAAAGCATAAAGTAGGGGTCTTGAGGAGGGCAAGGGCCACATGAAATGGCTTGGAGGGCCGGATTCGGCCCGTGGGCCTTGTGTTGGACACCCCTGGTCTAGGGGTTCACATACTTTTTTCACCTGCACTGTGAATCTTTACATGGTGTGTTCAATAAAAACATGGTAACATTTAATTCTTTGTGTGTTATTAGTTTAAGCAGACTGTGATTGTCTCTTGTTGTGACTTAGATGAAGATCAAATCACATTTTATGACCAATTTGTGCAGAAATCCATATCATTCCAAAAGGGTTCACATACTTTTTATTGCAACTGTATATATTAACTGAAAGGCTGCTATTCCTGACCCCTCCTTCAGAAAAGGACAGCTGTCTTCCTCCCATGCTTATCCAGTCACTGCCATATTTCTGAGCCACTGATCCACAACAGATAAGCAGCTCAGGAGTCCTGATTTCACTGTCTACATGCTTGTTTCAAATGAGTGATTCAGAAAACAGTGAAGCTCTTTAATCAGTATAACAGCCTGGAGAACAGAACTTCAGAAGGGTCAGCAATGGCAGCTGGCCCCAGTGCTGGAAAGGCAGATTGCTGATCGTGTGGGCACCATGCTGCTCTATCAGTCACTCTAAAATGATTTCCATATAATAAATCTCATATGTAACATTGGATCAGAGGAAAGGCCTCAGACTTGCCCATAGAAGATGACAGCTGATTGGATGCTATGAACACTAATGATCTTTTTGATCAAATCTGCCCTTGTGTAACCGCTCTCTCCGTCTCCAAGAATCCTGACACTCAATAATTCACTTCATTAACAAAGACGTTTTTGGCCCGTTCCATGTGATAATTACGAGAATGGGATCTCCGTTTTTTTAACAAGTCTCTAAATTTACAGTGCTGCTCACTCGCAGCAGGAGCTCATTTATGATTTTTCATTCATAAATCATTTCCTAAAGCAATAAGACAGATTTCTTTAACTCAGAATCAGCAGCCGCCAAAACGAATAGAGTCGCAGCTTAAAGTGGATTTCCACTTTTTCAGGCAAGTTTCAGATCCCCCCTCCGCCGTTATATGTTATATGTTTTCTATGGGTTTCCATTCACATAGCAGACCTAAAAATGTTTTTTTATTAAAAAAAAATTCTCACCTTTTTTGGGTGTATCTTTGGAGCAGGTTTACAGGAATCCATGGGCAGGAATCATTTGCGATGTGCAATTTGAAATTTAGGGAAAGATTTTTTTTTCTAAGTACATTAAAGCTTTACTAAACCCAGGATATAGCGGGGCTGGTCTCCCACAGTACACAGAACATAGAAACGCATATTTTTTTAGTAAATTTATACTATTAAATACCTTTTCTCATCAGCAGTATATTGAAGTCTTGTGACTTCTATCAGTGTCTAGTTAAAGCTTGTAGGAGAAGTTTTCATTCTCCTCTGACTGTCCTATGAGGCTGCATGGCTCCTGACCCTCTGTTTAGACAGCACTGATGGGCCCTGTGTTGATCACAAGCCCCCCCCCCCCCAAAAAAAAACCTCTCTAGCAATACACACCAAACTGAGCATGTGCAGAGTGCCCCCTAGGCAGATGAATTGGGAACAGTAAAAGAAGGAGAGGATCAGAGAAGAACTGGATCAAACAGCCTTGTTACACAATACGGAAGTTTCACCCCTTATTTTTACTTCTTTTTACTGTATGTACAGACTGCTGTTGGTTTAGTAACATTTTAATCACTTAAGGACTGCCTCATTTACATTTACTGCGGTAGGGCGACCCTAAAGCAGAGGTTGCGCCAAAATTCTTTTTTTTTAAAAGCCAGCAGCTACAAATACTGCAGCTGCTGACTTTTAAAATATGGACACTTACCTGTCCAGCGCGCCCACGATGTCGGCAGCCGAGGTCAAGCAATCGCTCGTCCCTTGGCTGCACCCGCCACCATCCTTGTGAGGAAATCGGCAAGTGAAGCGTCGCGGCTTCACTGCCCGGTTCCCTATTTTGCGAGTAGCGCGGCGCGCCGTCACTGCTCCCCGCCCTCTCCTGGGAACAGTGTGTTTCCCAGAAGACAGCGGGGGGCGCAGGTAGAGGTGGGGCTGCAACATGAGAGTATTCCCGGAAGTGGGTGCAAATACCTGCTTTTAGACAGGTATCTGTACCCCCCTCCCCTCTGAAATGCGACACTGAAGAGGTGGAAGGTTTCCGAAAAGCGGAAGTTCCATTTTTGGGTGGAACTCCGCTTTGAGTGCAAAATCACGTACCTGTATGATGTGATTCCTGATATCGGCTCTGGGGCTTGCACACGTGATGACGGAGCCGCGATCCCGTTGTGATTGTAACCAGCGGGTCCGGCAGCCGCAATGGCGCCGAGATCCGACGATCGTTCGTAGGAGAGACAGAACTGAGGTCTGCCTATGTAAACAAGACAGACCGCTGTTCTGTCACAGAGGGAAAGAGAGATCTTGTTTTCCTGCTAATCAGGAACACAGTAAGAAAGCACACCCAGGGAACACAGTTAACCCTTTGATTGACCCTGATGGTAACCCCTTCCCTGCCAGCGTCATTTATACGGTGACAGTGAATTTTATTTAGCACTGATCACTGTATTGGTGTTACTGGCCCCTAAAAAGTGTCACTTGGTGTCAGATTTGTCCGCCACAATGTTGCAGGCCCGCTAAAAATTGTTGATCGCTGCCATAACTAGTAAAAACAATAATAATTTGAAAAGTCCATAAATCTATCCCATAGTTTGTAGACACTAGCTTTTGCGCAAACCAAGCAATATTCTATATTTTTCTTTAGCAGAGACCTTAGGTCAGGGTTTGACAAATTTTTTTGGAATCTAGGAGCCAACTAAAAAACGTAGGAGCCAAAAAACGCCCCCCGTCCCGCCAAGCTCGCAGAAGCGAACGCATACATGAGTAGCGCCTGCATATGTAAACCACACATGTGAGGTATCGCCGCGTTTGGTAGAGCGAGAGCAATAATTCTAACCCTAGACCTCCTCTGTAAGGCCGCGTACACACGATCAAATTTATTTGCTGAAACTGGTCCGACGGACCGTTTCAGCAGACATCTCCGATCGTGTGTACGGGCTAGCGGACATGTTTTCCCAGCGGACAAATGTCAAAGCATGCTTTGAAATTTGTCCCCTGGAGACATGTCCGTCGGATATGTCCGCTGGTTAGTACACTAACCAGCGGACAGAAATCTCCGCGCATGCGTCAAATGGATTCGACTCATGCGTGGAAGTATTTTACTTCCTGAAGTGGTGACGTGGCGGCGTCAACGTCACCGCCACGTCACCACGTCCTCAGCCCGAGGGGATTTTCGTCCGATGGTGTGTACACGCCATCGGACCAAAATCCGATGAGACATGTCCGCTGCAAACGGTCCGTCAGACATGTTTGAGCGGACATGTCTCATCGTGTGTACGCGGCCTTACTCAAAACATGCAACCTGTAGATTTTTTTAAATGTCGCCTATGGAGATTTTAAAGGGTAAAAGTTTGTCGCCATTCGATGAGCGGACGCAATTTTGAAGCGTTACATGTTGGGGATCAATTTACTCGGCGTAACATTATTTTTCACAATATAAAAAAAAAAATTGGGATAACTTTACTGTTGTCTTCTTTTTTAATTAACAAAAGGGTATTTTTTCCCAAAAAAGTAAGACCGCTGTGCAAATACGGTGTGGCAGAAAGTATTGCAACGACCGCCAGTTTATTCTCCAGGCTAATTAGAGGGAAGGAGATGGCAGTGAAAAAAAACATTAAAACTGTTGTTTTTTGCTACTTGTGTTGTAATGTAACCAGTAATGCCAAAGGCCACCACAAGATGGCCACTCCTAGATTCCTTCTGCTGGCCTCAGCTTCCTTCTGTGAAGGCCGCAAAGCCACGGCCTCAATTACGCGCCGGCCAGTAATTGAGGCCACAGGTTTGCGGCCTTCTGCAGCCCTAAGCTTCCCCAGGCGCCAGGTCACATTTTCTTGTCGCAGTTGCGACCTGGCGCCTGGATTTTGTCGAGGCCTGCCTTAGGTAATAAAATGGCGATCATTGCAATTTTTATGTCACCCAGTAATTCAGCAGTGTTTTTTCAAACACAATTATTTTGGATTTTTTTTTAAATTAATTAAATAATAATAAAAAAAAACCAATATATTTACCCCAATTTTTTTGGGTAAAACATGACAGATGTTACGCAAAGTAAACAGATACCTAACATGACAAGCTTTAAAAATTTGCTCGCTCGTGGAATGGCGACAAATTATGGTACTTAAAAATCTCCATAGTGTTAGAGTTACAGAGGAGGTCTGGCATTAGACTAATTGCTCTTGTTTTAATATTCATGGCGATACCTTACATGCGTGGTTTGTACACTGTTTATATATGCGTGTGCAACTTGCATATGTGTCTGCTTCTGCTTGTGAGCACGAAAGAAATGGAGGCACTTTAAATGTTTTTTTTTTCCTTATTTATTTAATTTTACATTTTTACACTGTCCTGTTATTTTTTTCTTTTATTTCTATTACAAGGAATGTAAACATCCCTTGTAATAGAAATAAGCATGACAGGCAGTTTAAATAAAAAACAATATTTTTTTTTATTATTTTTTAAAAAAGTCAGATTTTTTATTTTATTTATTATTTGTTATTTGTCGTCACTACCTCCCCGAGTCAGGAGTGGGTAATTTGCGCGCCTGCTGCCTTCCTTAGATGTGGTAGCCGTTTCTCAGGCTCCCTCTCCGGAATCTAACCCTGATTCCCCGTTACCCGTGGTCACCATGGTAGGCGCAGAAAGTACCATCGAAAGTTGATAGGGCAGACATCCGAATGTATCGTCGCCGCCACGGGGATGTGCGATCGGCCCGAGGTTATCTAGATTTACCAAAGCGGCCGGGGAAGGGGCCGGAGCCCCCGGGACCCCGGATTGGTTTTGGTCTGATAAATCGGATTTGTTAGATTTTTTTTAATCAAATTATTTTTAATAATCTAAAGATAGTTTTCTATGTAAGATACATTAATAATTTAGTTTATTCAGTATGAAATGGAGCTTGGTTATGTAGCATGAGGCTGTATATTCTGCAATATTTTTTTGTGGTAAACTCATTTAATGAATCCAAGCTCTGCAAGCTGAGATAACATGCACTACATTAATGCATTCATACAATTTCATAGTAACCATGACATTGAGGAATATTCCTTTATCCCACTGCTATGCAAATCTACAGTATGTACACTACAAACTGTAGGATTTAATTGGTTCTGTTATCGTTATTGTACTAATCTGAAAGCTTATTATTCTAAACAGGAAACCTTAATTTTTTTTTTCAAATATTAAAGATTTTAACTACCAACAAGAATAAGTCCTTACATTTAAAGAACCTGTCATTTCAGATCTATCATTGCATTGCCTGTTAGTGGGCATCCACTCTCCTTGTTAGTGGGCTCCCACTCATTCGTGATGTCCCTCACCTTGTTGTGTCACTGCCACATCACCAGCTGTCCCATTAAAGTGAATGAGACTGTAAGTGAGTCAACAGCGGGTCAGAGGAGGAGCCACTTTGGGGCAGAGATGATAGTTACTCTTTAAAAATGATGGGTTAAATTTACTTAATTTAACTCAAATTCACCCTGATGACAGATCCTCTTTATGAAGAATTCTGGTGCCAAAAAGCCCCCAAATATCTGCCTTCACCTTTTAAAAGCAAAACATCAGACAAAAAAAATAGTTTACTTCTTCCCACACCAGCATAGAGGCAATCAGAGACGATCTGGTCTCTCAATGCCTCTGTGACCAGCTGGCTGCACCGCTGGATTGTTTCTCGGGTCTGCTGGTGGAAAACGTAAGTGATCCAGTGAGCCACTCTGATCGCTTTCATGAGAAAGCCAGCTGCCAGCTGAAAAAAAAGAAACAGTGGTTATGGCTGAAAGCTTTAGCCATAACCCTGGTAGAACACTTGCAAACCACAACATACTGTGTGTGTGTGTGTGTATATATATATATATATATATATATATATATATATATATGTAAGTGTGTTTATTGCAATTGACAAATGGTTTAATATAGAATTCCAGGTATGATATATTTTTATACATTAACATTGTTCGAGGTCGGACCAATAAAACTACATTATCACTTTACCATTACTACAAATACCACTAAATATGTGGCCGATGCCTTTGGAAGCTGGAAATTACTGATGCAGACATCCAGGGGAGGGCTGGGCCAGGGGTCAGGGTGGCAATTGCCTCCCAGGCCACTCTATCTTATGTTCGAAATGGCCAGCATTCGCTGCCCTCTACCATTTTATTTTTTATTCTGCATGTCGGCCAGGGGTACGGCCACAGTGGCTGGCCACTAGCTGTTGCATTCCAGGAGTTTTAGTCAACGCTAAAGCTCCCAGTGGATGGAAAACAGAGAAGCGCAGAGAAAACTACAACTCCCTGAGACTGGAATCTTGGAAGCAGGCAGAGGCAGTGTGTGCCAGGGAGTCGGGACGCAGGGCTGCAGGGCTGGGCGCTGGCTGCAACTTGACCCCAGGACCAGGAGCATTACCGTGGCATGCAAGGACCTGCTGAGCTGAGATCACTGAGGTGAGAGACCCTGACAGGCCTATCTGACCCCCCATCCCCCCATACAACCAATGTAGCCTGCCCCAGTGATCAGGCTGCATTAATGGGCACTGGAGTGGATGAACTGATGAGCGATTAAATAGGCCACTTGACTGGACTTGCCCCCCAGGCCTAAGGCTGCCAGCCCTCCCCTGCAGACATCGCTACTCCAGAGATCTCCATCGCTACTCCAGCATCCGGGTCCCATCCTGAGTGGCTGGCCCAATGTATTGGGAACACAGGAGGTTGGCCACTCATTACCGCCACCATTTATAGAATGCTTTGCGTTCTCTGAATGAATGCAAAGCATTCTCTGATTGGGCAAAAATACGTTTCACTTTTGTAAACACGCGAGGGTGCCAATAATTGTTAGTGGCAGTTGGTGCATTAAAGAAAAAGTGTCATGGATCTCTTTAGCCGCATTCTGAGGGTAGAGCAGATCTTTAAAATGAATTTGCATTTGTTTTCTTTATTTTCACCTGATGATCTAGGCCAGTTAGTATGTTATTTTTCAACTTCCTTTAACAGACCCAGCTGTCAAGAGCGCGTTTGACAGGCAGTGAAAATACATTGTATTACCTCCTCGCTGCCTGCTTTAACCTCTTGAACTCCACACTGGCATGCTGCAACCGTGTGCATGGCACGCAGTTGCAGGGCACTCGTGAGCAGCCCCATGCACTTGAATGGGTCATGGAAAGCGACAGGGAGTATAATTCCTTCTGCGACATGTTTACACCCCGGCTGCTGCCTCTGCAGCTAAAGGGGGAATGGTTGGAGGTGTTAAAAATGCAACTTTTTTGCCTATCAGCTGATTATTAACAAGCCCTTGAAGGGTTGAGACAAACCATTTAACACTTAGGCCGCATACACACGATCTAATTTGTCCGCTGAAAACGGTCCGATGGACCGTTTCAGCAGACAAATCCGATCGTGTGTACGGGCTAGCGGACAGGTTTGTCCATCGGACAAATTTCAAAGCATGCTTTGAAATTTGTCCGCTACAAACCTGTCCGTCAGATATGTCCGCTGGTTAGTACGGGAAACCAGCGGACATATCCTCCCGCACATGCGTCGTATCCTGTGAATGGATCCGACGCATGCGCGCGGAAGTGTTTACTTCCTGGTGCGTGACGTAGCGGTGACGTGGCGAAGTCAACGTCACCGCCGCGTCACCACGCTGTCTGCCGGCGGGGATTTTGATCCGATGGTGTGTACACGCCATCGGACCGAAATCCGATGAGACATGTCCGCTCTAAACTGTCCGTCGGACAAGTTTGAGCGGACATATCTCATCGTGTGTACGAGGCCTTACAGTTGTGCTTTCGATAGTCAGGTTGTAGTCATTCATATACAGTAAAATGTTTACACCAAAAAGAAAAACCCTTGTATATTAATAAAGTGATAGCTGGGGTTCTGTCTTAATTTGTGGGTGCATCAAAATCGACAAGTCAATCTAAGACTACTCTCTTCACAGGTTGACATTGGGGTTGATTTACTGAAGATAGAGAATGCAAAATCTGGTGCAGCTGTGCATGGTAGCCAATCGGCTTATGACTACAAAAAAAACTGGAAGCTGATTGGTTTCTATGCAGAGCTACACCAGATTTTGCGCTCTCTAGTTTTAGTAAATTAACCCTAAAGCCGTTATCCAAAGGTGTCAATGTTATCTAACATTTATGAACACAGTCACCTACCAGTGGTGACCCCTCCATTAGGGGCGAAGGGGGCCCAACCCCCCATCCATGTGGCTCCCTAATCTACATGCTGGGCGCTGGACGTATGGATTCCAATGTTTTTTTTTCAAGCAAGTGAATAGAGCCTGCGGCTATAATTGGCTTGAATAAAGGTTAGGCTGAGGGCGCACAGCACCTCTACCCGAGTCCACCCAGTTGTGTGACAATAGCAAATAAAGATGTGCTTTTGTCACACTGATTCCCCTCCCGGTCAATCAGGAAGCGGGTCTTGAGACCCGTTTCATGATTGGCCGTAAGGAGAAGCAATCCTATTGGTCTGGGAGGAGATGCACGGCTGCTGTGAGGCGATGCAAGAGAAGCCGCCGTTCGGAGGGGAGCGCTGCCCACTTGATGGGGTAAATGTGGGGCAGACCGAACGACCGTCCCACATGGGGGGGGTACAGGAGACCTGACCGACCGTCCCACAGGGGGAAGGGGGATGTGGCTGTGGGTGCAAACAACAGTTGCTACTGCCACCTAACTACAAACAAAGCCAGCCATAGATGATACAATTTTCTTTCCTGCAACCCATGGAAACCCTTTATTCCCCCATCAACACAGAGCTATTGTGTTCTCCCAGAGGGTGCATGGAGTCATCGAGATTATTATAGCCATAGGCAATAATCGCATCCCAAAAATGCGACATGCTGGTTTTACCCACGTCGATCAATCAATGGATGAACTCAGCCTGCCCATATATGGTTGGAAATGTGGCTGGTCCCTGCTGAACCAGCCGAGATTCAAAAAGAGGTTCTGCACTTGCCACCTTCTTGCTGCAGGTCGTACTCATGCAATATTTACATACAATATATCATATTGATTAAAGTTAAAAGAAAAATATGTTTTAAAGAAAAAACTGTATGTATGTGTGTGTATATACAGTGTGTGTGTATATCTATCTATCTATATATATCTATAGATAAACTGTATAGATAGATAGATAGATAGATAGATAGATAGATAGATAGATAGATAGATAGATAGATAGATAGATAAAACTATGTTAACTTTAAATCTGTACTAATAAAATAATCTCCAAGCACTAGACATGAAAAGCACAGTTCTACTCACAGTTAGTTAGCATTTAGATTGGGTTGGGATAGAATGGGGGGGCTCCCAAAAGCCGATCTCACAGTGCAACAAGAGGGATTAATTTCCTTAACCAACACGGCTGATCTGGTCTATCTCATTACCTTTCTCTTGTCAGTCCCGATGTTCGATGTGATTGAAGATTAGACCATTTAGGCTTTCTCCATTACTTTCTAGTGAAAGTGCCAGCAATGGAAGAGTCCTTCCTTAGCCGCTCTTCCCAGCAGCCAACGCTCGGCCGCCTGAGCCTATAATTCTGCTTCATTTAAACTTCATCAACTCTTCCAGCCAAGTGGAAGGATCTGAAATAGACTTTGTAAGCTGCCAGGCCGTCTTATCCCTTTGTTAGTTAATGTATTCCATCTCCAGTCCTTTATTTCGCTCCTATCTTTTTTCCTTCTCTCTTTTTTTTTTACGTTCTTTTTTTCCCCCTCATGCCCAAAATGAGATTACAGTATTTAAATATCTATGATAATCAATCAAGGGACTTTGGGCAGAGATTGAGGTTAATTTTTCCGAGCAGACCAAAGAGTCCTGAATCCTTCTGGGGATTTCGAGTTCAATTTGTGTTGCACGTTTGTTTCACTGACTTCTCCAGCTCATCCCTTCTTGAAATTGCTGTTTTTACAGGCCTTTTCTAAATGCCAATTCAACGCCTGCTGTTTTTTTTTTTTCCACTCACCAACTATGGTTCTCTTGAACCCCTTCATGATGCACACTTCTACAACAAGTATGGTTACATTGCAGCTTACTTGCTGCTTGACTGCGTCTCCTCCGTATTTTTAATGCTGCTTTAAAATTAGCCTTTAAAGCCCATCTGTGGGCACGCTTGCATTAAAGCTTAAAGCGGTAATAAAGCTTCTAAAAAAAAAAAAAAGTTCCCCCCTGCAAGGTAATATCATAATGTACTTGTATGCATCGCATACTAGCACATTATTAAATATTTACCTTAAAACAAAGCCCTCCAGGGTTTCCAACTTCACCCAGTCTTCCTTCCAGGTTCGCAGGCTCTGGCTTTTTGACTGGCTGATCCGCTGTGACATCACTCCCACGCATGCACGCAGTAGCCTCAGGCACAGCACAGGGCGACGTCCCTGGCTTCTGGTGACATGTGATGGTGACGTCACTGGCTGCTGCTCACTGGAATATCTCCTTAACGGTGCACGTTTAGGAGATATTCATTTAAACTACAGGTATGCTCTAATAACCGGTTCCAGACCGGCATACGAGGACGCACGTCGACAGAATGAAACGGCTGTGCAAATGGGCGTACAGGTACATTCACTTTGATTTGCGGCTTCTGAGGAAAAATAATGTTTTGCTGCTGGAAACCTGTTAAAGTAAGTTTGCCCTGATTTGAGCTTTAATGCCCAACCTGGACTATTTTTTTAAATTCTTTATGAGGAAACAGAACAATACACTCTTCGTATTGGTGGCCACAGTACATAACATGTTGCCTAGGTGAATAAACAATGTCTCCAGTATAAGAAGGAACATTATATTATACAAGACATTGAAGCGGTTTCAGAAAAGAGAATAGTCAAAGAAGGGTAGGTCTTGTGAGCTACTGACATATTAGCTTGTTGGATCCTATGGCTTGGGTGCAATTGTTCTGAACCATTTTTTCAATACGGTGAGGAAGGGAGTACATAGGACTGTAAGTTTAGGGTAGGAGAAGAATGGGGTAAGAAGGGGTGTAAAATGTTGTTGGGGGAAGAGATAAGATATTTTGGTAGACAGAGACATAGGGCATATTCCCTCTAACACGTGTCATGCGATATGTCAAAAACTCTCCTTCTCCCGCAGGCGCTTTGGTTCCCAATATACAGACTTAGGATTCCTTCATTATTACGATGTTTTAATTCTTCCAAAGACAGGACAAGCAAACAGTCAAATGCTTACATCTTAGCAGCTGGTAAAACATGGCAGGATGGTACTTCAGAAACAGGAATTAGATGGTACATCTTCTCTGCTGGATAGAGCTCCTTCCCCCGTCGGGTCGGGTGACCCTGAGGTCCCTCATCTCTCTGGCCGGTGACCCTAAGGCCCCAGAGCTTCCCTCCCTAGCTATGCACATCACATGTGTTCTTATACTGTTTTTAAGCCATGCTCAGCACAATTTCTTTTTGGAATAGCTCCAAGAAAGGTGACAAGTTTCTGCCTCAAATGTAACACCCCCTTGTGTATATTAAGCAATTCTTCTCCTCCCATTATCTTGACGTGAACTCCAAAAATACATGTAGTCTACGACAGATGTAGTGTCCTATCACTGACCTTGTCTGTCCTCAAGCTACCTCAAAATGGCCATGTTTAAATATTGTTCTCAGAAACTTTTATCACATAAAATAGTAATAAATTCAAAATCTAACAAGGGGGAAATTTCGAAGGCAAGGATTGGTGAAAAGTAGAAGTTTTATAGTAAGGAGAACAAATGGGAAGACCCAGAGGGAGACCGCGGGTATGAGGTAGGATTTCAACCCAGGACAGCAGATAGGATAAGAACTTCCATTCTTCTAATTTATGTTGTTTAACCAGAAAGAGACTAAGGGGAGAGTTGGGTCTTTCCACATCATAGGGATACTCGCATATACCTGATAGGAATGACAAGGTCAGCCTCTCTTGTATCTCCAGCCCGGCCCCACTGAAGGTGGAACAGGGGGTTCCCAGGGCACAGGAGGAACACGAGTGCCTGCAGATGTTTATAGGAGAACTTGCAGCAGGAGATGTAGTGCCAAAAAGACTGGCGAACCAATGAATCAGGAACAGTAGTAAGGTTCAGAAGCCTAGCCCAGGTTAAAGGGGCACTCCACTTACACTGTTGGTTAAGGACGTGTGGCTTGTCAGAGCTCTCAGCAGACTTCAGGCAGGAACACTGAACCGTGCACAGGGCTGGTACCGCGGACAGCCAAACAGGCAGGACAGGAAGCCAAGATCAGAGACAGAAGCATAGTCACAGGATTAGCCAGGGTCATCAACAAGAGGGCAGCAAGGTACCGAATCATGAGCTAAGTCAAAATCAGGAACCAGCCAAGTCAGGAATTAATGACAGGTCAGAATCCGAATCCAAGATCAGGTCAGGTCAGGAGAAAGCTGGGTCAGCAACAAGGGAATCATATAGGATAAACGCAGGACACGAGTATCAGCTGAAGATCAGTCAGCACAGAACATGGGCTTGAGCATGCTTTAAATAGCCCATCTGGTGCCACCAGCAATCGTGCATGTGCGTGCAACACAAATTCTTGAACACAGATTACTTGACAGATACAAGCCTTGGCAGCTTTGAATATGTGTCTGTAAACAGATTTACAGTACGTTTTCATGGGGATGGAGCTATTATATAGGAGAAAGACTGAAGGGTTCTCTGGTGGGGAAGGGTCCTCTGTACGCGGTTACGGCGTGGCCCCATTGACTTCAATGTGTCAAATTTGTTTGCAGTATTGCCTGTTTAATGCAGCAGTGACGTGTGTATGGCTCTAAGCAGCTTCATCCTTGTTAAGGTGGACAATCGGTGAGAGCGGTAAATCATGGCTCAACCGCCTACCTATTCCACTCCCCTGTGTTAATGAGACCTTATAAATCCTGTTGAAGATGACAAGTTGACTTTTGTATTTTGTGTTTTTTTTTGCTTTTGGTTTAATCAGGTCTCGTTCTGTAATGTTTCTTTTTTGTTTCCTAATACAGAACCAACTTTGTATCAGTTTACATAATTTATTTCCTGACTGCAGTGTTAATTAACTGTGCCCCTTTTCCTGTTGCTGGCAATTAGACAGTATTAAGTGGCACTAATGACGACTTGTCCTTGAATCTTAACTCTGAAGAAAGTCAGCCATGGAAAGAATTAGAGGTGAGCTATCAAGGGCCTTTTAGGCTCAGCAATTAAGTGACAGAGATTCACTGGCTTGTTGCATTTTTGAAGCAGAGCTCAAAGCAGAAAAATAGTAAATTTTAAATATAACTATTATAAGCACCTTTCTTTTCCTTTATATTAGTTTACTGCTGTTCCTTATAAATCAACCAAACGGGGTTCTGTTGCATTGCACAGTGCATTCAGTCTACCTCAGTGGACATGCTTACAGGAGGAGAGAGAAGAGCGATGGCTGCTGTTATTGTTTTAGAAGGGGGCTGTGGCTGGATGCTTCCTTGCTCCTGCTTGAAAGACATTCCTGATATCCCAGTTTTAGGTTCAGTAAAGGTTTATTGAGTTTTTCAGATAGTGTAAACAGAAACATATCATGGCGTGGCCGAGGGCCCGACAGAGGGCGACTCGGGCACAATCATATAACAGTTAAAACAAAAACAATCCTTGTCAAAGGAGATAGCAAAGGAAACAAAGCAATAAGGGGGACATTGCGGTGAGGTGAGGACACAGGGGGCTGCACTTCACACGGGGCACAAACGTGGCCCTCTATGGACTCCCCTAGCCTGGGCGCCCCAATGGGAACCTTCTGCGTCCAGGGCCTAGGGGAGTTTGGAGAATCATGTGATTTGGTGAAGGCAGCTAACCAGGGTACCTATGGAAAATATCACAATATGCAATCAGGTGTAGAGTACCAAAAATGAAGTGTACAAGCAAGAGGTCCCATGTAGCCATCGGATCGTACATTATTAGAACCATGATGAGGCCGAAGATGCGGCCGGGAAATCAAATGAGAGGAAGGAAGAAAAGAGAGAAGGGGGTCAAGGGCAGAGAGAAGAAGGTAAGAATGGGGGATGGGGGGGGGGGGGGGGGGGGGGGGAGGGGGGGGGGGGGAGGGGGAGGAAGGAGGTGGTGGGGGTTGGAGGGGGGGTGCAGTCCCCCACCGGCGGAGGCGCGTCATATGGATTCAGGCGGGTACCTCCAGAGAAGAGGGAGACAATAAATCACCCAGAAAGGAGCTCCTGAGGTTGCAGTGAAAGCCCTTGTTAGGCCCTCAGGTGGGCGTCGCCGGGGCGACCCTGTCCTTAAGTTTGTCCGAAGTGGAGTAATGCCTCCAAACACTCCAGGTAAAGGAGAATTTAGCATACCTGTCCAGGGACTTGGCCTGCATTTCCTCCATAAGCATAATGCTATTCATTTCGCTTATCCACTCGGTAATCAAGGGGGGGTAGGACGACTTCCAATGTCTAGAAACCAACTGCCGGCCCGCACTCAAACAGAATTTTAGGAGGGAATTCTTCTGAAATTTAGTGGCACCGGGAGGATAGAGAGAAGGGCTACAAACGGGGAGGGGGTAAGCGGTTCACCATAAAGATCCGAATAAATTAAGACGATTTGGGACCAGAACGGGCGTATCAGGTCGCAGTCCCATCAAATGTGACTGTATGTACCTTTAGCTGCGTCACATTTCAGCAGGAGTCCGAGGCTGAGGGGAACATGACCCTGAGGGTGGTCGGGACGCGGTACCACCGCGATAAAACTTTGTAATTCTTTTCCTGCGCATAGCTCGATATGGAGGATTTATGCGTAAAAAAGAAGGCCTTACGCCACTCTGCCTCACTGATATCCCTTCCTAGCTACTCTGACCAAGCCAGCGTGTATTTAGGGGGGGTGCTATGTGTATGGCCCAGGACCATTTTGTAGATCAAGGAGAGCGTGTGCCTTTGGGGGGAGGAAAAGGAGCAGAGTTGTTCGAACCCAGTCAGTGGTCTGTGGACCTGCCTAGACCCGTGTAATGTCTTGCAGTAGGCCGCCAAGTGGCGGTGTGTGAGCCAAGTCACTTTCGAGGAAACCGAGGTCGGTGTCAACACAAGGGAACCTGTAGGAGCGTGAACGAAATTTTGAGCCGTGGGCCAGTCCTGTCTAAGAAAACCGGCCAAGGAGTGCAGGCCCACTCCCTCCGGTAGATCTGGGTTGTCAAAGAGAGGGGTCAGGGGGCTCGGGTCCGTAGAGAGGGCATACGCCTCTCTTCTACGGTACCATATCGCCAGAGCATCTCTAGTGAGGGGGGATAACCCCACCAAGGTTCTGTGGGACAAGGCATGGCCACAAAGTAGGGCCCTGAGGTCCACCGAGGACATGTCCTGCTCCACACATAATGCCACTTTGATATCCCAGTTTTGATGGTTGCTGGTAAGTGGAATTCCATGGTAAATTCTTCTATTTCTGCCACTTAATCCCACCAGAATTCCCATATATATTCTAATACAGGGCTCAAAATTTCAAGTCCTGAGTTACTAGCCAGGCCTCAAGAGTTACTCGCCACCAGTTGCCCCACCTAATTCATACACTGCCCTGCGCCTAATTGTACCTGTAAACACGCCCTCGTAGATTATCTCATGGAATGACAATGTTTTATGCAGAATCAAGTTACAAGATTAAATATTACCAACAACAACTTTAACAAAATGGGACAGGGCACTGGGGGAAGACCAGAGGGACAGGGCACTGGGGGCAGACCAGAGGGACAGGGCACTGGGGGCAGACCAGAGGGACAGGGCACTGGGGGCAGACCAGAGGGACATGGCACTAGAACTGGGTCTCTTCCCCATCCTTTTGCTGTCTCCTCTGCAACTCCCATCCATCCTCTCTCTCTCTCTCTCTCTCTCCTATTTATCTCATCATCAGGAGCCTGTGTGTGCGGCTCCACGCTTGCATGTCCCCACTTCCCCCTTTTATTCAGGCTGGCAGAGAGGAGAAGAGCTGCAGCACAGTGGGAGGGAGTACAATCCAGCGCTGAGATCCACACAACTGCACAGCCATCGACACCATAGCACAGCGCACACTGACACCGCACAGCACACATTGAGACCAGTCTGTTCAGTGCTCAGGCTGAACTGTTGGACACTTACACTTGCACAAGGAGAAGAAAATTGCACAAACTGGAAGACTGCCGCTCTCATGTCAGGGCAACTTTCAGTGAGTGCTGCACCGGAGTGGTAATTTTCGCAATCCTCCACCTCACTCATTACTTCCTGCTCTCCAGCTACATTGGTCTGGGGGAGGGGGGCAGGCTCAGAGAGGTCATACTGTTAGGTCCCATGGCTTAATGAGAATTGTAAGGAGAGCACCTGTGTACTGCTCTGCCTGTGCGCGGCTCACCAGACTACTTTTGCCAAGCATGCATCTCTACTCTTCGGCCGCCAATCTCATCGGGACTCTAAGTGTAGCCACAGATTGCAGGGAGATTGGTCATGCAGCCCTGTCATCACTCGCCCCCAGCCTAAATCCACTCGCCAAATGCTAGTAGGCGAGTGGAAATTTTGAGGGCTGTTCTAATATATATATATATATATATATATATATATATACACACACACACTATATTTCCAAAAGTATTGGGACACCTGCTTTTACACGCACATGAACTTTAATGGCATCCCAGTCTTAGTCTGTAGTGTTGAATATTGAGTTGGTCCTCCCTTTACAGCTATAACAGCTTCAACTCTTCTGGGAAGGCTGTCCACAAGGTTTAGGAGTCTGTCTATGGGAATGTTTGACCATTCTTCCAGAAGCGCATTTGTGAGGTCTGGCACTGATGTTGAACGAAAAGGCCCGGCTCACAGTCTCTACTCTAATCCTGGAGCTGTTCTGTCGGGTTACCTTGATGCTTATTACCTTGATGCTTATTACCTTGATGCCGTGTTACCTTCCAAAAGTCCAAGGTAGGGACTGAAAGAGACTTATGCCGTGTACACAAGATCGGACATTCCAACAACAAGCTCACATCAAACATTTGTTGTTGGAATGTCCGATCGTGTGTACGGGGTATAAGTCTCTTTAATATGCGACCGTGTGTATGCTCCATCGGACATTTGCTGTCGGACATTCCGACAACAAATATTTGAGAGCTGATTCTCAAACTTTACGACAACAAAAGTTCTCGTCAGAAAGTCTGACCATGTGTACACAATTTAACGCACAAAATCCTACGCATGCTCGGAATCAATTTGACGCATTCTCTGAATCATTGAACTTAATTTTTCTCAGCTCGTCGTAGTGTTGTACGTCACCGCGTTCTTGACGTTCGCAATTTCAGACAACATTTGTGTAACAGTGTGTGTGCAAGACAAGTTTGAGCGAACACTCGTCGGAAATAAATCCACGGTTTTAATGTCGGAATGTCCGATCGTGTGTATGCAGCATATCAGTTTAGAATTATAGCTTTTCTGGCATAATATAAAAGCAGACCTAGTAGTTTTCTGAAGACCCTATTTTGAACCAAGGCGTTCACCAAGCTCAAGATGCAAATGTCAATGCTCAGGGGAACTGGAATGGTGGTTAACCTAAATATGAAATGTGTAACTTTGCCCCATAGCCTGAACCAAAGTGCAGTTTAAAAAAATATGGCTAAAATCAGCCGGATCAGCTCCATCATCCAGCAAAGGGAAAGTTTAGTATATCCTGTGCAATCGTTGAGGAGTTAAGTATTTTAAATTGATTAAGCGGTCTCTGATTGAGTAAAAAGGTGAAAAGCGCATATAATCTCTGATTGAGACTTAAAGCTCATACACACTATTCGTTTTTTTGGTCTAACCCATCGGATTAGAGCGATCTCCCCTGCTGTGCTATTGTGTTCTGACAGGTGAAGCCCCCCCCGCCAGAACACTTCAGTCATGACCCTTCTGACGGACATTTGGCCCGTGTGCAATAGGCTTATCTGTGGTATAAGATACTCCCATACATCCTGACCTAGTCTAAAAAAATACCAACTTCATCGTTCTTTTTGTTCTTCTCAAGACCTCCTGCTCCGTCATAACCTCCTCCCATGCTCACCTCCAATGGTTTTCCAGAGTCTTTCCAATCCTGTGGAACTCCTTACCCCAATCTGTCCGATTATCTCCTACTCCTACTCCTATTAGCTTTAAGATGATCCCTCAAAACCCTTCTCTTCAGAGAAGCCAATCCTGCCAACACCTAACAACTGTATTTTCATTTTTTCCATCTGATCACCCCCCACAGTTATTACCTTTTGTTCCACTTGACCCCCCTCCTTCTAAATCGTAAGCGCTAACGAGCAGGGCCCTCTGATCCCTTCTGCCTTGAATTGTAGTGTCAGGCCTTGTACACACGAGGGAATATATCCGCTGTAAACGGTCCCCGGACCGTTTACAGCGCATATTTACGCCGGGCTGTTTGATCCGATGGCTGTACACACCATCTGATCAAATTCCCCGCCAGCGGACAGCGCGGTGACGCGGCGGTGACGTTGACGCCGCCACGTCACCGCACCAGGGAGTAAACACTTCCGCGCGCATGCGTCGGATCCATTCACAGGATACGACGCATGTGCGGGCAGATATGTCCGCTGGTTTGCCGTACTAACCAGCGGACATATCCGACGGGTAGCTCTCCGGCGGAAAAATTTCAAAGCATGCTTTGAAACATTTCCGCCGGAGGAATCCGGCCAAAACGGTCCGTTTACCCCTACAGACGAGCAGATTTTTCCCTTGTGTGTACAAGGCCTAACTGTACTGTCTACCCTCATGTTGTAAAGTGCTATGCAAACTGTTGACGCCATATAAATCCTGTGTAATAATAATAATAATAATAATCCTCACCATCAAGCTCTGGAACTTCCTCCCCCCACTGTGAAGGTAACCCATCCTGACCTTCATGGTTGGAGGGTAATAAGGCTTTGTAGACTGTCCTGTACACTTGGCAACTATGTGCAGTATTTACCACAGGCACGTGTCTCCATTTTACTTGTCAGTTGAACCATCATGCAATTCCTGTGGGGGAACAGCTTTCACCGAAAATAATATTAATCAAACTATCAAAGCATCCGTTTTGTTGAGGAACCATCAAGAGAGCAGAACAACAAAAGGAAAATAAAATAAAAGATTCCCTGTGAGGCCGATGTCAGGGTAGTGTTTGCGTTGCTGACAGTAGCATTTTGCAGGCAGATGCAGCAACCTGACAAAGCGTTCTTCAAAGCCTGCCTGTAAAGCACACGTTTTTACTTCACACATTACTGACAAATCTCACTTTATCCTTACAAATGACAAGGATTAGAAAGTGCTTTCTTTTAAACGATGAAATTACCTGACAATCTTTTCTGAACGCAGTAGCAGATGCATTTATTCCTTCAATGGGTGATCGCAACTTCTGACCCTATGTTTTATTAATTTGGTGTACCCCTTCACCTGTCCCAGCCGCCCCCTCTCCCCATTAAGTCATTATATTTTCTATGACTTCAGCAAATAAAAAATGTAAGCATACCCATAGACATAAGACATCATTCAGAAGAAGTGAACAGATGTACATTCTGTATTCTCTAGCCCCCGTTCACACTGGTGCAACTTGTCATGTGATTTGACAGATCAAACTCACATGACAAGTTGCACCACATTTCTGACTATGTAATTCAAATTGATGCAACTCCGACTTGCACCGACTTTGAAAAGATTTGTGCACTATTTTTTGTTGATTTCATGTGCGATTTACCTTGACAACTGTGCATGAAATAGCACGGTTGTCAGCAAGACACACATAAAATCGCACTAACCAGTGGCTTTGAAATCGCACTGAAGTAGCGCGATTTCAATGCTGCATTTGGTGTGTACCTGGGGCTTAAAGGTTGAAGGATGAGGCTCCAAAATGGAATCAATGGGGTTGATTTACTAAAGGCAAATCCACTTTTCACTACAATTGCACTTGGAAGTGCAGTCACTGTAGATCGCTATAGATCTGAGAAGAAGCTCTGAAATGAGGGGATGCTCTGCTGATTTTATCATCCAATCATGTGCAAGCAAAAATGCTGTTTTTTATTTTCCTTGCGTGTCCTCCTCAGAGCTACAGTAACTGCACTTCCAAGTCCACTTGGAAAAAAGTGGATTTGCCTTTAGTAAATCAACCCCAATATGTGGCCAGCAGAGGTGCCCATTAAATTAAAAGGTGCTTTCAAATGGATTCTTCAGGAAGGTAAACCAGTATACCGTGGACAGAAGAAATTATTACAGATCCCATTCATTAAAGTGCACCTTAGTTTAATAAAGAGTAGGGATGAGCTTTGAGTTCGAGTCAAACTCATGTTCGACTCGAACATTGCCTGTTCGGCGAACAATATGGGGTGTTCGCATCAAATTCGAAATGCCGCGGAACACCCTGTTAAAGTATATGGGAGAAATCTAAAGGGCTAATATGCAAGTTATTGTCCTTAAAAGTGTTTGAAGACCTGGGTCCTGTCCCAGGGGACATGTATCAATGCAAAAAAATGTTTTAAAAACAGCCGTTTTTTCAGGAGCAGTGAATTTAATAATAAAGTGAAACAAGAAAAGTGAAATATTCCTTTAAATTTCGTACCTAGGGGGGGGGGGGGGGGGGGGGGGGGGGGGGGTGTCTAGTATGCCTGTGAAATAGTGCATGTTTCCGTGCTTAGAACTGTCCCTGCACAAAGTGTAATTTCTGAAGGAAAAGAAGTCATTTAAAAATCACTCGCGGCTATAATGAATTGTCAGAGAAAATTCATTCATAAAAAAAAAAAAAAATGATGCAGGGTTCCCCCCAAATATCAATTTTAGACCCTTCAGGTCTGGTGTGGATTTTAAGGGGAACTCCACCCCAAATTCTGATAAGCCCCCCACCCGCAGACCCCCACAACCACCGGCCAGGGTTGTGGGGATGAGGCCCTTGTCCCCATCCTCCCCATGTTGAGGGCATGTTGCCTGGTACGGTTCAGGAGGAGGGGGGGAGGGGGTGCGTTCTCTTGTCCCTCCTCTTTTTTGCAGCCGGCCAAGTTACGTGCTTAAATAAGGGGTCTGGTGTGAAATTTTGGGGAACTCTACGCCATTTAAAAAAAAAAATTGGGGTGGGGTTCCCCTTAAAATCCACACCAGACCTGAAGGGTCTGGAATGGATATTTGGGGGGAACCCCATTTTTTTTAAATTGACGGTGGGCTTCCCCTTAATATCCATACCAGACCTGAAGGGCCAGGTAATTGAATTTGGGGGTACCCCCACTCTTTTTTTTATGAATGTCTTTTCTCTGGGAGCCGACAATTCATTATAGCCGTGAGTGATTTTTAAATGACTTTTTTTCCTTCAGAAATGACACTTTGTGCAGGGACAGTTCTAAGCACGGGAAACATGCACTATTTTACAGGCATACAAGACACCCCCCCCCCCCCCCAGGTACAAAAATTAAAGGAATATTGTACTTTTATTGTTTCACTTTAAGCATTATTAATTTCACTGCTCCCGAAAAAACTTCTGTTTTTAAAACATTTTTTTGCATTGCTACATGTCCCCTGGGGCAGGACCCAGGTCCCCAAACACTTTTTAGGACAATAACTTTAAAATGAGCACTTTAGATTTCAAACTTTCGAGTACCATAGACTGTTCGGCTCATCCCTAAAAAAGAGCTGTGAAACTTGTTGATGGTATGTTTTAACCTCTTCTTATGACCAATATATATCTACCTTTCTGAAGAATCCATTTGGAGGCACCTCTTCTGACCTATTTTGGGGTCTTTTCCCTTCTATCATTGGTCAGCAGAACTAGATCACCACCTAGCACCGGGCAGGAATCTCCAGAAAACCCAGACTAGCATTGCGTATGACCACCCATATTCTGTTTAGAGACATATTCTCCACAGGTGCTGATTTAGGTTGCTTGACATTAGGACGGGTATCCAGCAAACTTATGAATGTGACGTGAGTAAAAACGTTTTGGTCTGATCAGACTTCACCCTAAATGGCAGTCGGATGTGCCAGTTATGGATGAGGAAAACTGGGGGGAAATATGGAAATACCACTTCCTCCAGTTGGTGGCTGTCTGTGATCAGCCGATCCATTTAAAATTATTGCATAGAGTTTACCTCACACCCCAACGGTTCAACATAATTTACTTAGGGGCCTACCGTCATTGTTGGAGATGCACTAGTGATCTTGCTGAATTTCAACATGTTTTGATTTTCCAATACTTTATTTTTCTGAGACATCAGGACAAAGAATGAGTGGAGTGGTTGTCACCAGCCTGTACACATAGTTGTGCGTAGCCTATTGCATTAGGGTGTGCACCCCAAAGCTCCAACACATATGCGTTTGACATATTTACCAGCCTCTTCCCCGCTCTCCATCCTGAAACAACGGGAGAAAGGGGGAGCAAGGGAGCACATGGGGGACCCGGGCAACAGAAGGAAGAGAAACAGGGAAAGGAGGGGTGGCATATATATACCGATCCCCTATATTTTTCTTCTGTGGCAGCTGAATGTTGACAAAAGGGAGAGGAGGAGAAGCCTACTTTCATCTGCTGCAGGAGGAAAATACAGATCGGTTCCACAAAATTTCACCCCCGCCACCTCTCCTTTCCAGGTTCTGAGGACCGGCAAGGAAGGATTGCAGTTTACCTGTCACCTGCCCACCATTGACAAGTTGCCAACCCCAGGATTAGGGTGGCACAACCCTTGCGCACGCCTATGTCTGTACAATACTTTTGGCCCAATAGTGCACTTTTGACTTTTAGCCCACCAAATGGAAGCTTGTGGTCTGTAAAGTCCACAGATCCACCTCACTACCCGATACTGCTTTATAGCAGCTTTACCTCAGATTTGGAGAAACCATCTAGCAAATACTGCAGGAAAAAAAAAAAGTGAAAAATGAAATACGGCGGGTTACTTATTTATAGCTCTTGGTTTGCCGCTCGAGCCGGCTGATAGATTTTTCCTGTTTTCTAAAGAAAATGAGTACAAAAGCCAGTACATTTATTTTTGTCAGTCACAGCTTTCTCATCTGCTCTGTTTAACATGCCAGCCCCGAAAATTATCTCTGGTGTTGTCAGGAAAATGGAAGAAGATGATATGAGGAGCTAGTGTTCATTTGTCGAGGACAATTCCTCATAAAATATGGGAGCAAGAAGATGAAACCATTTATCAGTACAACGAGTAGTCATCATTTGTGGGGACAGGCTTGTTTTGCATCATGAGAACAAAAAAATATATATATATACATGGATTTTATTTTCTTGTAGGAACCCATGGAAACTGTAGATATAATCAAACCAGAAAAGCCGCCGGTGATTTGTTTGTCACTGAAAGTTATTTTCTGCTTTGGTTTTGGGTAGTCAATTTATACCGTGGTATTGAGGAATGGGCAAAACAGGGCTTGTTTTCGAGGTTTTTTTTTAATGAGATCATTCGCATTAGACAGCAGTGTGTCTGTATACTGGTTATATATTGAGTACATTCCTAAAGCTGAACTCCATGCAAACCACTAAATACAGAGGAAATACTGGAGATGGGGCAACATTTGTATTTCTGGCTATGCAGTTCTGACACCAAAACCAAATCTGTCATACTATACAACCATGTCTGGCAGATGAGGCCTGATTTTTCTTTTTAAATACATTTTTATGTAATATTGTAAAGATACAGACAACAGTATGAGAGAGTATACATGTATTAACAATACACAAGTAACGGTAAAGACCGTGATGACCAATAACGCACAGCTATAAATGGACATGGCAGGAGTCTAGACTGATAATATGTAAGGACATAGACTAATGATATGTATGTAACATATAGGGCCAGATTCAGCAAGACTTGCGCTGAAGTAATTTGATATGCGCCGCGTAACTGTGAAGATGCGCCGTCGTTTCTATGTGGCCGTACCCACCAAACTAGATGCGACAGAAAACGGGCCATTTCCGATCGGCTTAACTTTCCGACGCCAGAGTCTCGTCAGCGCATAATTTCGCTTGGTGCATCAGTCGTGCCTATTGATTTCCCCTGCAAATATGCAAATGAGGGAGATTTCCCAATTCGCGAACAGATTAGCACCATATGCTGGCTACATGCGCCGCGCGTATCTCGTCCGTCCGGCACAAAGTTATTTCTACAAATAGCTGCTTTATCTTTACTCCAGACGGCCACAGGTCAGCAGGAGAGCAGCTACAGCAGCGTTACCGACGATAAGAGCTAGCTGAGCACCCCCACTTGCAGGACAACACCTCTGTCCATGCTTGTCTGTCAACTTTTACAGCCATGGAGGAAGACATCATAGGTCTCCATAGCCGAGATGACGGCTGACAGCTCCTGGCCTTTAGAGTTCAGCTTTCTCCTGTGTGTTTGTCATGCGTCGGCCGTCAATGTATCCCAGTGTGCATGCTCCGAATTATGACGGTGTTTTCGACGTGAACGTCAATGACGTCAATCCCCATTCACGGATGAGTTACGCAAAGACGTAAACATTTTCAAATTCGACGCGGTCACGACGTCCATACTTAACATAGGATGCACCTGCTTTTTGGTGCTTTATCTTTATGCCGGTAAACCCCTTACGGAAATGGCGTAAAGTCAGTGCGTCGAGCGGGCGTACGTTTGGGAATTGTCGTATCTTGCTGATTTACATATTCTCGGCGTAAATCAGCGGGAACGCCCCTAGCGGCCATTTTAAAATTGCAGTTAAGATACGACGGCTCGTATCTTAGCTGCAACCCGGCGTATCTTGTTTTCTGAATACAGAAAACAAGATACGCCGACGCAAATTCTGAGTTATGCCGGCGTATTACTGATACGCTGGCTTAACTGTTAGTGAATCTGGCCCTTAATGCCTAACTATAGCCAAAAACTTTTATTTTATTTTTTTATTATTTAGAGGGGAGGTACAAATCCAGACAGATTATGCATATCATAAGAAGGTTTTATGTGTCGGTATACGTCCAGATATTTCTCTTATGCTGCATACACACGACCATTTTTCATGACGTGAAAAATTCTATTTTTTTAAAAAATCTTATAGAAATCTTGTACTGTACATTGTGACATAAAAAAAAAAAAATCGGGGTTACATCCACTTTAACTAAAGCAACTTTACAGGAAGAGACAAACCCCTCCCTCCCACAGAGCTGATTATTGTTTGATTGGACACTGGCAAAGTCGCCTGTCCTAGAGACAACTTGAAGTCGTGTTGTAAGTTGCTCCAAGTTGCGTTGAAGTCATCTCGCAAAGTCGCGCTGGAAGTTGTGTTACCCCTGTGTGAACTGGCATTTAAGGTACAGGATATGTGCATATTTAATTTTGAAGACCAAAATCTAATATGCTCATATTTGTTAATTGAAATTTGCATGATTGGGCAAGAGCACGCCTTCAACAGCTTTTGCATGGGACATTGATTGGTCATGCTGGTAAGTCTAGGTGGATAAATGTTTTTCTTTTCCAAGATCTGTGGTTTTGGTGACACTTACCTCCTCTCGGCATTAGCTCCAAAGATCAGTAGAGCCAACTATGCAAATGTATGCAGCACCCTGCAATGATGATTAAACTCAAGTGCATCCAACTACAACATAAAAGCATCTTGAAGACTTAAAGGGGTGTTCCAGCCGCATTTTTTATTTTTTTAAAAGTCAGCAGCTACTAACAGTGTAGCTGCTGACTTTTAATAAGGACACTTACCTTGTCCTACTTGCCCGCGCTGATGGCCCCCCCGACGCCGGTCCCACGATCGCTCCAGGTCCCGCACCGCCATTCACACTAGGGGAAACAGGCAGTGAAGCCTCACTGCCCATTTCCTATTGCGCCTGTGTGAGTCTCACGCTGGCTTGTGAATGGGCACGCTGCTCTCTGAGAACACACACAGTTCCCAGAAAGCAGCGCGCCCCATTCACAAGCAGAAGATGCAGAAGAAAAGACACCGCGGTGTGGAAGAGGCAGATTACGGACTTCCGCATAGCAACAGGTATTTCGGGTGAGTATTTTTTTTTAACGTTTTTTTTATTATTTTTTTTTAAGACTTTAGGCCAAATGTGGTTTTCCTGGGTGGAACTCCACTTTAAATACCTCCTATTTTTTTTTTTTTTTTACAGCTGATTAGAAACCATTAGAAAGACGCAACGATTACACAAATATCATACACACACACATAAAAACATCAAAGAAAAAGGTTCCTTTCATAACTTCAGGTGCAATTGAATTTGACTGCCTAGTTTTTCTTTTGCTTGTAACATTTTATAAATTGTATCTAACTGAGACCATCCTAAGGTTTTCCCAACTCATGACAATTGATTAGCAAGCAAGGAATGTTTTTCCATATTTATCTTTTAAAAAAAAAAAAAAAATGATATTTAAATTGTTTAATTTTAAGCCAGACAGTTATTTACAGACCTCAATAGCTCAAGTTGAAATTTACAAACACGAGTAGATGACTTTGCAGTGACTTTTCCCTAATCTGACCTTTCAGTCAAACAAACACTGCCTCCAAGCAGGCAGCAACTGCTTTAAACTTCTCCACAACTTTATCCCTGACCTGTCTTGTGTGTTCCTTGGCTTTGACAATGCTGTTTGTTCACTGCGGTTCTCTAACAAACCCATGAGGGCTTCACAGAACAGCTGCATTTATACTGAGATTAAATTACACACAGGTGGACTCTATTTACTAATTAGGCGACTTCAATTCGTTCCACTAAATTTTAGTTAGGAGTATCACAGTTAAGGGGGCTGAATACAAAAGCATGGCACACTTTTTAGATATTAAAAAAAAAAAAATATGGAAAACCATTTATTATTTTCCTTCCATTTGACAATTATGTGCCACTTTGTGTTCTAGCTCATAAAATCCCAGTAAATTTACCTTTTTGGTTGTAACAAGACAAAATGTGGAAAATGTCAAGGGGTATGAATACTTTTTCAAGGCACTGTATGGTGATCTCAGGGGCCACATTTGATTACACCTTTAGCTTATAAATTGGCAACCACTGCTATACACAATCTAATCATGTGCAACAATCATGGCCTACATAGGATTGGCTTGAAAGGGTCTGCCTGCAGATAAATGAATGCATAACAAAAAGTAACAACAGGTATTTAGCTGGAGATGTTTTCACACTTGGAAGGTTTTCAATCTCAATGTCCTTCAGTCATTGACTCCCTTCTGCCCAGCCAGATCTCTTTCACTCTAAAGAAACATGAACATCTAAAATCTAAAGAGTCAGGACAACAGAGGGGACATCGAAGTGTCACATACATCTCAATGTTCTGCTTGAATTAGGACTGAGGAGAGAAAAGGAGCAAACACGGGTTCACATCCTTGGAAGGTCTGTTGTCTTCTGATAATATGTTGTGTTTCTCATGCAATGCCGTAATCTGGGCAGCAGCAGGAGGCACAATCGTAGAATAAAGCTTTACAAAAGTGCTAATTAAGGTCATTCTTTCTTGCCCCCCTGACTGCTAATGAGACACAAGGGTTAATTAAATTGTTGCTGTTGAGGTTATCCTTTTGTGTCTTCCCCACTTGTTATTATTAATGTTGTCTTTTGATCACCATCTGAAGCACTTATACAAGGAGGTACAAGACTTTTCCTCATATTTTACGTCCATTAACCATGTAACTTGAAATTAAGGACACGTTGAGAATGTATTATTACTATTATTATTATTCATATTACTGTGTAGTACATATTAACCGCTTGCCACCCACCGCACGCAGATATACGTCTGCAACATGGTACGGGCAGGCAAAAGGATGTATATTTACGTCCCCTTTACGATAGCGGCATTGTGGATGCGCACCGTGAGCTCCGTGACTGCGACTGTGGGTCCCGCTGAAATCGACGTTTTCGGGCACAACACCAGAGCAACCTAAACTGCCGTTGATCCAAATTATGAAAAGCAGGCAGGAAGACAAGGACAATCTACTTGCTTCTGTGTCCAACCGTCAAGAGAGACCGAACCCTAGCTTTATAGACAGAATGACATCATTCAAATGAGCACATTTGATTGGCTTAGTCCATAAATGGCTTTCCTTCTTGGGAGTCTGTTCTTGGCATGCTGCACATGCTGCCGCCTTTGGGGGCCATCTTTGCTTCTTCGATGGAGGGGGTCAAGAGGAGCTGTTTAGGAGTGCAGTAGAAGGGAGGGGTTTGGAGAAATCTGTTTTCACTCTTACTTCCCGGGCCGAGATTTAACTCTATACTCTGTCACTTAATTTAAGGAAAGTAATATTGTAGTATATACTAGGGTTGTCCAGATACCGATACTAGTACCGGTATCGGGACCGATACCGAGTATTTGCGGGAGTACTTGTACTCGCGCAAATGCTCCCGATACATAAATAGAATACTTTTTTTGTATTTATCAACATGTTCTGTTA
Organism: Rana kukunoris; assembly: GCA_029574335.1. Taxonomy (NCBI): domain Eukaryota; kingdom Metazoa; phylum Chordata; class Amphibia; order Anura; family Ranidae; genus Rana; species Rana kukunoris. Next base: position 153,979,358 of record CM056057.1, read on the forward strand.
AAATTCTTTGAGTTTTTTACTATTGCGTGACAAGAAAATAAAACATTTTTATTAATTTTTACTAATTTTTATTCTTTTATAATGTCTTGAGTTAGAGTTCTTCATAATTCTAAAGAAAATATCCTTAGTCTGTATTGTGGTTTGAAAACTGTCACATGACATTTAAAAAAAGTATCGGTATTCGGTATCGGCAAGTACATGAAAAAAAGTATCGGTACTTGTACTCGGTCCTAAAAAAGTGGTATCGGGACAACCCTAGTATATACCCATATATACATATGTATATACTGTATATCTATATATACATATTTATAGATCAAGAAATAAAATAAATATATAAAATATAAAAGAAACAATATAAGAAAGAAAAACAACATTTGAGTAGTTTGGGAGAAAAGTAACATAAACACAAAATAATCATTTTATTCAACTCCATCACACCGCGGACTCGATGTCCGTGGGCTTACCCACGATAGTGTCACGGTGAGGAAGAAGGGGGAAATGCTGATGTAAACAAGCATTTCCCCAGTCAACCTAGTGACAGGACAATGATCACAGCTTGAATATATGTTGAATATAGTCAGCGATAACAGTTGAAGGATGGAACTAAACCCAAGGAAGCTGCCATCTTGACCTCTGTTTGATCTGCAGTTGCGATGATGCTGCACATATGATTACTTATGACACCAGCCGTTTGATGCCTTGACAGTTCGGTTTAGAGCAGCAGTCACCAACCAGTAGTTCATGGACCAGTCATGGTCCACAGGAAAATGTTGGTGGTCACCAGGGGTTCTGCCGCCAATCAACATTGTGACGGATATGTACCGCCCAATGTTTCCAGTGTTGTTCCTAATTTCCTCTGTCAATTCAATCAGTGTGCATTGATGCCTGTAGTGAAGTATCTAATGGCAACCTGCAGCAGAGGGAGCAAAGCAGCACAGATTGAAAACACATGCTGATGGAAAGGTAGCTACAGTGGGCATCTTCAGTTACAGCTTGGGCTTTATTTACTTTGAACCCTAGCGTGACAGGGTCACTTTAACTACAACCCATTCTCACATGTAAAATACTAAATTAAATGCTTGAATACTAATTTAACTCTGGCATAGTCATATTAAATTATTCTTTGCAGCTTTGAGACGCAGTCCTGCCTCAGGTGGTATGACTTCATGCAGCTGATGGGTTGCTCTCTGCAAAGGTGTGTAATATCTCCATAAAAAGATCCAGTATTATGTTTTACACCTCATTACTCCTAATTTTATTTTAATTGTATATTTATTAATGTTGATAGAGCAGAAGTTTTGCATTTATCCTCCTGTCAACCCTTGCTGGAGCTTAAATATAGGGCAGGACAAGAGGTATGGAACTATATATATATATATATATATATACATACACACACACACACACTATATTGCCAAAAGTATTGGGACACCTGTCTTTACACACAGATGAACTTTAATGGCCTTCCAGTCTTAAGCCCTGTTCACATGATCGTATATCTGATGCAATCTAATTTTTTTCGTCGGATATCCGATGAAGCTGACTTTCCTCAGTCTTGCCTACACACCATCGGTCAAAAATCCGACCGTGTCCCACGCAGTGACGTAAAACACAACGACGTGCTGAGAAAAATGAAGTTCAATGCTTCCGAGCATGCGTCGACTTGATTCTTGAGGAACATTTTAAAACATGTTCTATTTTTTTTCACCGATGGAAAACAAACCAATGGGGCCCACACATGATCGGTTTGTCCGATGAAAATGGTCCATCGGTCTGTTTTCATCAGACAAACTGATTGTGTGTACAGGGCTTTAGTCCGTAGGGTTCAATATTGAGTTGGCCCACCGATTGTAGCTATAACAGCTTCAACTCTTCTGGGAAGGCTGTCCACAAGTTTAGGGGTGTGTCTATGGGAATGTTTGACCATTCTTACAGAAGCACATTTGTGAGGTCAGGCACTGATGTTGGACCAGAAGGCCTGGCTCGCAGTCTTTGCTCAAATTCATCCCAAAGGTGTTCTATCAGGTTGAGATCAGGACTATGTGCAGGCGAGTCAAGTTCCTCCACCCCAAACTTGCTCATCCATGTCTTTTTTTTTTATTGCTTTTAAAACATATAAATTAATCAGCATTAAATTCTAAAGCTGAACTAAGACCATTGATTTAACGGCAAAAGAGCTTCATTCAAGGCATACCATGGATGATAACTGTCACAGTTGCTTGTGCTCTCAACTAAACTGTCAAGCTATCAAATGACTGATGTCATAACTGATCACATGTGCATCGCCATGGTAATTGCATATCTAACAGAGACTAAGATGGCAGCTTCCTTGGCTGTGAAGGATAGGAGATTTTAGTGTCACTTTAAATTTAATCAGCTTATTTTATTCCTTCCCTGGTTCACACCCCTTCACTTCGAAAACACGCTAATGATATTTTTAAGTGTTTCTGTTTTATTTACAGTATATACCTTATTTTAGAGCCTATGTGCTTCTATATACAGTGACAACAGATCATGGCTGAGAGGAGCTGTAAAGCTTCCTGAAAACAGCATACTGCTTTTGGTGCCCCAGATGTGATACTAAGGCCGCGTACACACGATCAGACATGTCCGATGAAACATGTCCGACGGACCGTTTTCATCGGACCACGCTGAAGTGGTCTGTTGGTCTGATGTGTGTACACACCATCGGACAAAAATGCCATCGGACCAGAACGCGGTGACGTAGAACACAACGACATGATGAAAAAACGAAGTTCAATGCTTCCAAGCATGCGTCGACTTGATTCTGAGCATGCGGGGGTTTTTGGTCCGATGATTTTGTGTACTAACCATCGAACCTGTCCGACGGACAGGTTTCCAGCGGACAGGTTTCAAAGCAACTGTATTTCCGCATTGGCAACAAAAAGGATCACCACCTCAATCTAGAGACTTGCCTCTCTATGATAGAGAACTGGATGACAAAGAGTTATCTTAAACTCAACGGAACGAAAACAGAACTTCTCCTGTTTCACGCCAAGCGCAGGAATCAACCTGAAACAACATGGACACCCCCGCCCATTCTGGGCAAAATCATCACCCCTAGCTCCAAAGTCAAAAGTCTAGGGGTCATCTTTGACTCCTACATGACAATGGACGCACAAATAGGGTCAGTAGTCAGCGGATCTCACCATCTGCTGCGCCTACTACGCCGACTTACTCCTTTCATCCCCAAAGAAGACTTAGCGGCCGTGGTGGGAGTAATTGTAAACTCCAGACTGGACTATGCAAATGCCCTTTACCTCGGACTCCCCAAGTACCAAATCGCTCGTCTACAAGTCGTTCAAAACACGGCCGCCAGACTTGTGACTGGGAAAAAACCCTGGGAATCAATCTCACCTTCACTGAGAACCCTTCATTGGTTGCCAGTAAAAGACAAAATTGCCTTTAAAGCACTCTGTCTAACACATAGATGTATTCATTCATGGGAATGCTCCCCATTATTTATGCGAAAAAATAAAAGCTCATAATCCCAATCGCGTTCTGCGATACACCAATCAAAATCTGCTCCAGATACCGAAAGCCAACTACAAGTCCAAAGGAGAAAGAAGATTCACGATCCAAGGTCCCAGACTATGGAACGCTTTACCAACCAGCCTTCGGCTGGAGGAGAACCACTTAGCGTTCAGGAGAAAGATCAAGACTCATCTCTTTTGATATCAAAGGAGACAGGAACAACAAGCACCCAGAGGTGATTAAGTTCGCTGCGCTATATAAGTTTTCATTTATTCATTAATTCAAAGCATGTTTTGAAACTTTGGTCCGCTGGAAAACGGTCCGATAGGCCGTACACACGATCAAACATGTCCGCTCAAACTGGTCTGCGGACCAGTTTCAGCGGACATGTTCGATCGTGTGTACGCGGCCTAAGCCTCCATAATTCAAAAACTGAAATACAGCGAATGAAAAGGGTGGACTATGACCAGTATGGCCAGATAAGTTAAGAGCTAGATAATGCTGAATGTCCTCCAACCAGGTTATGAGGCAGCCTTTTTCCGACTTGCTGCAGCTTCTAATGCATATTGTGAGTAGATGATGTCAGAATAAACAATTTCAGGAGATTAGCCTGTAGAGCTGAAGGTCAGTCTGTAGTTGAACTTTAAACTTGTGATTTTGGAATGAATGGACTTTCCCAAATGAAAGCCACATTCACTATTAGAAGATCGCTTGTTTATGAAAAAAATTCCATCCTGCGCCTTCAAATTTCCATGTGTTTGTGGTCGAAAAAACGAGCATTGCTTTGACCCCACTAACTGTTATAGAAAATCGAATGAATGTTCTTTAAACAAAACAATTCTAACTAAATTCTACTAGTGTCTGGCCCCCTTTATAATTGAGCCACCTGATAAATGTTAAATGCACAGAGTATTGCAATAAGCGCTGGAAGCTTCTTGGACGCAGTAATATGACTTTACGTTCATGGAGAAATGTATTACATGTCTTACAGCATTGAGAAACATGAACAGGAAGCAGGTATATACAAGTACATGCACTGAGATAGAAAATACATCATAGAAAATATGAACTATACACTATAACATTACAGCGCCACCTGCTGCATAGATAGGTATAATCCATACAGTATTGTCAGTTTATTAACAACTTTACATTACATGCTGTTGTTCTTTTCCAACATCCCTTCTCAACAGAATGCACTTTGTCAAATTATATTCAGCTTCTTCTGGAAATAACAATGACGTTCCTTCAATAAAGGTTTGGTGAGTGCATCAGCAGTCATCTCCTCTGTCGGACAGTATTGAATGTCAATAACACCTTGCTCTTGATTGTCCCTCAGTAGGTGATACTTGACATCGATGTGTTTGATCCTAGGATTGACCCTTTCTGATTGCATAAGCTTTAAAAAACCCTGGTTGTCTTCAAAAATAAGATTTTGGTTTTGACATGTCTATCCCAATGTTCACAAAAAGTTGATGAATCCATATTGCTCCTTGACACGTGTGTGCTACTGCAATGTACTCTGCTTCAGTTGAAGATAGAGCGACAGTTACCTGCTTTTGAATAGACCAACTTATGGTATATACCTTCCCCATACTGGAAGATGAATCCACTTGTAGATTTGCAGTCTGTGCAGTCCCCGACCCAGTCAGCATCCACATATCCGACCAGTTTTTAATGTGATGTTGCTGGTAACCGTAACTTCATCTGAATGGTTCCTTTGCGGTACTGCATCGCTCTTTTTACTGAGTACCAGTCCCGCTGACAGGCAGCTGAAAATTTCCTGCATAGTATGCCTACTGCTGTGGATATGGCTTGGTCTTTTCACAGTGGCAACATATAGCAGCTTACCAATTGTTCTGCAATATGCATTGTTGTATAGCAAGTTTTCTGCTTCATTGCTTTTTAGATAGCCTGGTTCCATAGGAGTTTCCACTTCCTTTGCAACTTGCATATGGAATTGTTCCATGATTTTGGAGATTTTCTGAGATTGGTTGAGAATATAACATCCATTTTCTTCTCTCTCGTTTTTGGGATTCCCAGATAGTAGCTGATGTATCCATCTGTCTCGTTAATTCCTGGAGTAAAGACAGGGATCTCCTTTACTTCTTGAGAGTCCCTCTTTAGTAAGTACTTTGTTCACTTTCTCGTTCCATATCCTTGCAGATTGCCTAAAACCTTAGATGCTCATTTGAAGTTTACACACAGGTTGTCTCCTTGCTCAAACCCTAGTGGTTGCTATATGTAGAGGTCTTCCTCAATGTCCCCATATAGGAAAGTGGTTTTAACATCTAGGTCAGCCATTCTCAACCAGGGTTCCGTGGAACCCTAAGGTTCCTCCAGAGGTGGCTAGGGGTTCCTTGAGCTGTGGCTGATTTGCCTCCTGTTTGATGTTGCCTACATAGTTCTGAGCCAATTCCACTTGGAGGAGCCAGTGGTATTACACCAATAATTTTCATAGTTCTCTGTAAGGGGGGCATTCTTACTACTACTGTAAAAAAGGGAATTCTTCTCAATGACCACCAATGGGTTTTATCAGGGGTTACCCGAGACCTGAAAATTATTTTTAGGGTTCCCCAGCGGTAAAAAGGTTGAGAAAGGCTGATCTAGGTGTTTCACTTGCATGCCCTTCCAAGCTGCAATGCAAAGAAGCGCTCTGAGGCCTCATACACACGGACGGACAAATCCGATGCAAACGGTCCTCGGACCGTTTGAATCGGATATGTCCACCGGGCTATTTTTGGCCGATGGCGTGTACACACCATCGGATCAAAATCCCCCCCGGCAGACAACGCGGTGACGTGGCGGTGACGTTGACGCCGCCACGTCACCGCACCAGGAAGTAAACAACGTGCTTGAGTGTACTGACCAACGGACATATCCGACGGACATGTGTCTGGCGGAAAAGTTTCAAAGCATGCTTTGGAAATTTTCCGCTGGAGAAAACAGTCCGAATCTGTCCGTTTGCCCCTACAGACGAGCGGATTTTTTGGCTGAAATGGTCCGTCGGACCATTTCCAGCGGAAAAATTCCATCGTGTGTACGAGGCCTCATGGTGGAGTGTTTTACGACCAGAGCAAATGTTTCTTTTTCAATATGTTTATTATGCATTTAGTTGGAAATGTCACATTACAGAATTGTACAAAGAAAATTTATACAATTAAGTCGGTGGAAGCATAAGAAAACACATGAAGAGTGCATTTTCAATTATTACGAACAAGATGGTAATCCATAAACTATATTTAGAACTAATAATAAAACCTTGTATCACAGTAAATATATTCGTAAGAAAACTGAAAAAGAAGACCTTGATACAAACTAACCATCTCGGTGGTAACGTAGAACCCACCAAATAAATCAAGAAGAGTAGAATAGTATCTATTACAATAAACATGAATAATCATAAACTTATATCAGAAAAATTGCCACCGCCCCCAACGCATAGAACACCTGGAGCGGCAGCGGGATAGACATGAGAAAAAATAAAATAAAATAAACCAAAAAAAAAAAAAAAAAAAAATTTTAAAATAAGGGGGAGGGGGAAGTGAGGGAAGGAATCTCCGTGCCTACTAAAAATAAAACCAAATAGTTAGATCGGAAGAGATCCAGGATCACTTGATATATGATTGATCCAAGGATCCCAGACAGCATTGAATAATTCTATCCTATCCTGAAGGATAGCGGTCATATGTTCGTTAATCATGAACCATGTGAGCTTATTTTTAAGTTGGTCAAATGGGAGCAGGGCCGATCTCCACGATCTAGCTATTACCAGTCTAGCAGAAATGAATATAAATTTTATAAGGCACTTCTGGGATTTAGAGGTATTTTTAATATCGCCACCCAGCAGTGAAAGCCTTGGAGATTTGAGTAATTTAATATAACATAAATAAAATTATACACTCTGATCCAATAACGTTTCACTTTCGGGCAGTCCCACCATATATGATACAAAGATCCCTCCCGTCCGCATCCACGGAAGCAAAGAGGAGAAGCATCTGGTACAAAGGATGCTAGTCTAGAGGGAACCATATACCACCTCAAGAGTATTTTGTAATTTGCCTCAACTATCGAAGTGTTCATAAGAGAACGTGACGCCCCACGTGCCAATTTGTGCCATTCTGAGATCTCAAAAGTTTCCTGCATATCCTCTTCCCATTTTAACATGTAATTCAACTTATCTGTAGAAACCGTCAAAATAGAATATATAGTCGAAATATAGCCCTGCATCTTATCAAATCTACGGCAAAAACATTCCATATCAGACATTATAGTTAACTTAGAGTCACATGGTAAACTATCTAGAAAACATTTTATAAGATTATAGTTATGTTTCTCTGAAACCGGCATGTGAAAACGTTCCTTTAGGAAATCAAAATGTAGCATTCCCTTATCATCACAGACGTCGGCTATGCGCATCAGGCCCTTATTTTTCCACCATTCAAAGGCGTTGGGGACAAGCCCCGGAGCAAATTTCTTATTACCGAAAATAGGAGCCAACGGGGAGTGAGAAGACCTGAATTTGAATGTTCTGGATAGTCTATCCCAGGTATCAAGAGATAGTGACAAAGTAGGGCATAAGATCGGTGGTCTTTCACTAGGAGGCAACCAAAGCAAGTGTGATAAAGGAACACCTCGACATGCATGACACTCCAGTTCCATCCAAATAGGGCCAGGCATGGAAGAATGCGTTCGGGTCAGTTGTGCTATTATCGCGGCGTGATAGTATTTGAGGAAGTCAGGAGCGCCCAGACCACCAGTTGCTCTAGGAGTAAGTAGTGTCCTTTTGTTTATTCTAGGTTTCTTATTTTCCCATATGTAAGAAATTACCCTGGACTGAAAAGCTATTAGGTCTGACCGAACTAACGCCACTGGAAGTGAACGGAAATAGTATAATATTTTTGGGAGTATATTCATCTTAACTGAATATAATCTAGCTAACCACGATGGGGGATGGAACAACCATTTATTCAACTCGGCTTTAAGTTTCTTAAATAGAGCGGGGTAATTCTGGGAATATAACGTGCGTATAGATGGTGTAATATTAATCCCCAAATAAGGGAGGGAGTCAGTATTCCAATTGAAAGAGAATGAACTTTTAAGAGTGGAAATCGTGGCTTTATCCAGTGAAATATTCAAAGCCTGAGATTTTTCCTGATTAACAGTTAAGCCCGAAATAGTGGAAAATAATTTTAGAATCATATTCAAATTGGGGAGAGAAGTTATCGGGGAAGAAATCAACATTAGAATGTCGTCTGCAAAAAGGACACATTTGTGTTCACTGGTTCCACATTCAATACCTAAAACATCTGGGGAGGAACGAATTTTGATTGCCAACGGTTCAATGGCCAGGACAAAGAGAATTGGCGATAAAGGACAGCCCTGACGTGTACCCCTATGGATTGAGATGGGACCGGAGGAGTAACCTCCAATTTTCAAGGATGCTGAAGGGGAGTCATACAACATGCGAAGAATATTTAAAAAATGTGATTTGAAACCAAACTTATATAATATATGGAACAAGTAATCCCAAGATAAGGAATCGAATGCTTTGTGCATATCCAGCGACAAGAGCATTCCCTTCCGTGACCCTCTAGAATCCCAGTCAGAATGAACAGCAGATATAATATCTACTACCCTTCTTATTTGGTCAGTGGTCTGCCGTCCTGGTACAAATCCGGCCTGGTCTGGATGTATATATCGTGCAATAAAAGAATTAAGCCTCGTGGCTAAGATCTTTGTAAAAATTTTCAAGTCTATGTTGATTAGAGAAATAGGGCGGTAGTTGGCACAGAGTCCCAGGTCTTTTCCTGATTTTGGGATAACATGAATATAAGCTTTATTTTCTTGAGAAGGAAGGGAATCACCTCGTCTAATAGCATTAAAGAAATTACATAGATGGGGGATCAAGACATCTTTGAACTTATGATAATAGTGTCCAGAAAACCCATCAGGACCTGGTGCTTTAGAGGGATTTAAATGTTTTATCGCCAATCCTACCTCGTCTACAGAAAATTCTCTATCCATCAATTCCGAATGATCCTGCGTTAATTTCGGCAAAGTAATTTGGTCAAGAAAATCGTCCGTCACCTTTTGGTTAAAAGCTGATGGTTTGCTATACAAATTCGAGTAAAAGTTACTAAACTCATTCAAAATTTTAGGGTGGGTCGGAATCCATTAGCTGAGCTTGGGTAAAGCAGGGTGAAAGAGCGAGGGTTCAGTTTCCTGGCCAGTAGCCTAAAGGTTTATCCCCCAACGAGTAGAATTTATGGCTATTCCATCTCAAATTTTTTTCCGCTCGAGTGGTAAGACATAAGTTCAGTGACAACCTAGCCTAGCCCAGAGCAAATGTTTCATCATAATTGTCACACAATTTCTAAAAGTGACCCATGGCAACTAGTCTGGCTTTGTATCTGTGGATATTCCCTTCTGCGTCTGACTTTATTTTGAAAGTCCACTTACTTCCTATAGTTTTGCTGTTAGGCAGGAGCTCTGTGAGTGTCTGGGTTTTATTTTCTTGAAGTGACTTTAATTCTTCTTCTGCTGCCTTTCTCCATTTATTGGCTTTACATTTTGGCAGTTTTTCTATGTATAGAATTAAGATAGTTGTACCGTATCATAGATAGGTATAATGCATATAGTTTTTTTAGTTTATTAACAACTTTACATTACATACTGTTGTCCTTTTCCAACAAGACTTTGGTCTGATGACTGCATGAGCTATTGAGTGCTGTAAACAATTTGCTTTTCACCTCAAAGGTGCAAATAGAAAGCATGAAAAACACATGAAGGAGCCTTAAGCTTTAACTGCTGGCTCAAAGGAGCATGTAAAATGTTAATATACAATATTTCTGATTTAGTAGAAAAAAATATTGCGCTTGTTTAGGATTACACAGTAGAAGCAGCGATCAAAAAGATGTTATACCACATCACACAGAATATAAAAGGAAAAAAGGTCGCGCTAAAAAAATAATAAAATGAAAAAAAGTTTAAAACAATTAGTCAGATGAACATTGATTGGGTAAAGTTTGTGGGCAATGTATTCAGGTAAAGTTGATCACAGAAAAAGCACAGTCCACAAAGGAAAAATCATGGGTAATCTTCACAGGTGAAAAAAGCCGTTTCACACTAAACCAGTGCCAGAAAGATGAGAACCTCCACCAATATGGTATATATACTCTTACCAGATCGGAATGATCCCTGTTAAAGGAGATCATATACAGCGTGGTAAGAGCCTGGGATCGAAGATAGCCGGGACGGTCAGTGTCCTTAATATGTGAATCACTCCCAAATGGTTAATCCGAGGGTATGTAAGAGACAAGGAGCTCACAATTTCTAAATAGCGTAAAGCAAATAAAATCACTTACAATCAGGTTCGATGTGTAGAGCGTTTCAAATAAAGCCGGCCGGCTTGGAACATGCAGCCCGTATCCGGGTGGAGAAAAACGCGGTGACGTCAGGACGCCGCCTCCCTACGTTTCGTCGCAAGAGGACTTGGTCACGGGATAACAGGCGGCGTCCTGAATCACCGCATAAATACGTACAAAGCGTCGGATGCAGCCTCGATGTGGTAAAACCATACGATCCGATTTCAGACATCTTTGTTGTTGGAAAAACCTATTTAGCTATAGTAAATGACCTAGGCCAAGTAAGGGAAAAACTATGCGCACGGATGAACTGACCATGTATGCTGCAAATAACTTTAAAAATTAACTTTAAAAAATAAGGAAAAAGGGGGAAAAGATGAAAAAGAAGAGAAACAGTCCCCTCTGTAAACATCTTCCTTTAACTCTTTCACTTGGTAATATTTAAAAATTATTGACTTTTAAATAAGTGTCACATGATTAATAATACTAAAAAATATATTGAAAAATATATAATATACATGCAAATCAATTATATGTGATCTAAAATGAGTGTAAATATATATATGAACTGGGTTTTATAAATACCAAAATATCACAAGAAAATAAAAATAAAAAGTGAACCACGTACTAAATGAATCTGACAAAAAAATATAAAAATATAAATAGCTGGCTAGACACCACATCGAGCTCGCATCTTGCCAGAAAGATAACAAAAGAATATCTAATACATGAAATTTTACATGAAAATTGGCATTTACATAGAAAATGACATTTTTAAACAAGGGCTCCAGAATTTCTCTATGACACTAATTGGGAGCCCTTGTTTATATAAATGTCATTTTCTATGTAAATGCCAATTTTCATGTAAAATTTCATGTATTAATATTCTTTTGTTATCTTTTGGCAAGATGCGAGCTCGATGTGGTGTCTAGCCAGCTATTTATATTTTTATATTTTTTTGTCAGATTCATTTAGTACGTGGTTCACTTTTTATTTTTATTTTCTTGTGATATTTTGGTATTTTGGTGCCATATATACGGGTATATCAAATGACATCGTTTTTCTTTTAGTTCATATATATATTTACTTTGATCAATCATTTTAGATCACATATATATTTGTCATGTATATTATATATTTTTCAATATATAGTATTATTAATCATTTTTTTAAAAGTCAATAATTTTTAAATATTACCAAGTGAAAGATTAAAGGAAGATGTTTACAGAGGGGACTGTTTCTCTTCTTTTTATCTTTTCCCCCCTTTTTCCTTATTTTTTAAAGTTAATTTTTAAAGTTATTTGCAGCATACATCACTGTGCGCATAGTTTTTCCCTTACTTGGCCTAGGTCATTTACATAGCTAAATAGGTTTTTCCAACAACAAAGATGTTGAAATCGGTCGTATGTTTTACCACATCGAGGCTGCATCCACGCTTTGTACGTATTTATGCGGTGATTCAGGACGCCGCCTGTTATCCCTGACCAAGTCCTCTTGCGACGAAACGTAGGGAGGCGGCGTCCTGACGTCACCGCGTTTTTCTCCACCCGGATACGGGCTGCATGTTCCAAGCCGCCGGCTTTATTTTGAAACGCTCTACACATCGAACCTGATTGTAAGTGATTTTATTTGCTTTACGCTATTAAATGAAGATTTTACACTATGTGAGCTCCTTGTCTCTTACATACCCTCGGATTAACATTTGGGAGTGCCATTCACATATTAAGGACACTGACCGTCCCGGCTATCTTCGATCCCAGGCTCTTACCACGCTGTATATGATCTCCTTTAACCAGGGATCATTCCGATCTGGTAAGAGTATATATCAATTGGTGGAGGTTCTCATCTTTCTGGCTGGTTTAGTGTGAAACGGCTTTTTTCACCTGGTGAAGATTACCCATGATTTTTCCTTTGGTGGACTGTGCTTTTTCTGTGATCAATATTTCTGATTTACCTGACTAAAAAGATATATATTTTTTCAGTCTTAACAATAGTAACTAAGAAAAAAAACGACCTTAATAAAAAAAAAAAATATATATATGTATCCAATATGAGCAGATTGCACCTACAGCAATGTATAATCAAATTTTCAATTACTTTCCTTTATTATATGTTTTTGATTCCTGTACGCGTTTTTTCTTTGTGTACTACTGTCCTTTGTTTGCCTCCTCTTCCCATGAAGAGTGTTTATTGCAGACTTATAATAGGTTTTTGTTGCTGTAAGCTTCTACAAATCACATACACTGCTAACAAAAGGATGATAAGAGAGATATGAAACTCATCTTGCCGTATTGTTTTGTAGACTCCGATGGTGTAATACTAATGCCTTTCCCCCTCCGAGGCTTGCGTTTGGATGATGTCGCTAGCTTCTACCTGATGCTTGATGGTATTTAGAGATCCCAGGTCGTGGCGGACTATTAAACTGCAATATTTATTTCATAACGTGTCACCACCAAGCCCCTGAATGTTGGGAACAAAATAAATATGATGTTCTGTCAACAGAGTAGACCTGGCCTAGTGTCAAGGCTTGGGAAATCATAAGCTTTTTTACTCTAACCCATGATCATTGTCTTTGAACAATGATAACTTTACATAGATTGTTATGCTGATACACAGCCAGCACATGGAATTAAGACAGTGGGAAGGATCTAATTAGTTTACTCCAGCCAGCTCAGGCCTGAAATAAACTGAAATTAGGTCAGGAAAATTAATATCCCTGCTTGCTGACCTTGTTATTTTAGTTTTTTTGTTATATTTATTTTTACAACTTGGTGTGGTACCTTATTCAGTCATTTTATTTTAACATACTAATGTATTTGTTCCTATTTGTTGCTTAAAAAAAGTACTCTGATAATGTTTAATTTACCCCTATCAAGGAATTATTCTTAGACTACCCACAGAGAAGATCACCTGATCCAGCCCTTATTGAACAACAATTGTATGTCTGTGGATGCACTGCGGCCTAGGTAGAATTTATTATCAGAGTCAGATGCAGTGGCGGCTGATGCTCAAAATTTTTGGGGGGCGCAAACAAACGAAAAAAAAAACCCCATCAATTGCAGCCTCACTGTGCCCATCAAATACAGCCACTGTGCCCATCAAATGCAGCCACTGTGCACATCAAACGCAGCCACTGTGCACATCAAACGCAGCCACTGTGCCATAAAATTGTCGCCACTGTCCAATAAAATTGTCGCCACTGTGCCATGCCATCAAACGCAGCCACTGTGCCATGCCATGCCATTGATTGTCGCCACTGTGCCCATTAATTGTTGCCACTGTGCCATGCCATCAATTGTCGCCACTGTGCCCATCAATTGTCACCACTGTGCCATGCCAAACGCAACCACTGTGCCATCAAATGTCGCCACTGTGCCATGCCAAACGCAGCCACTGTGCCATGCCACATGCCATTGTCACCACTGTGCCCAACAATTGCCGCCAGTTTGCCCCTAAAATGCTACCAGATTCCCCCCCCCCCCCCGCCTGGCACTTACCTTTCTCGGTCAGCCATCCTTGGATCCTCCTCCACGATCCCACGATGTAATCCCGCCCTCTATGTCACTTCAGCTAATCAGGTTACCGGTAACCAGATCCGGTGAACCTGATCGGCTGATATGCGTGCCAGTGTTAACCAAGGAACGCACACCCCGTGCGTCCCCTGATTAACTATTTGGAAGCCGATTACAGCCCTCGCGCTGTAATCGGAAAGCCTATCAGAGCCGCTGGCTCTGATAGACACTTCCACAGCCAACCAGCTGTCGTTATTCAGATGGCCGGCGCTCTCCAGGGGGCCGGCCATCTGAATAGTGGGCGGCAGCAGCGACAATATATAGATTCATGCAATGCATGAATCTATGTATTGTTTTCAGTGGTGGTGCAGGAGCTAGAGGGGTTGGCACTCCTGAGCCCTCTATGGACGCACCACCGCTGGTCAGATGCTTTTGCATAGACATGCACATTTGATCAAAATAATCATGCATGATTCCAGAAAGATCCTTTTATAACAAAAAAAGTTGCCAATTGGATCTTCTGATTGCCATCTTATTTCTTTGGCTAGACATAAAGTGACTTTGCCACAAAAATATATACATCTTGCCTGCCCCATCCAGTCTCCCACAGTGGCTCATCAAGTGATGGGATAAGGCAGGAGGGAGCGGGCAAGCATAGATACTAGAAGAATGTGCTGGACTTGTGCCAGTCCAAATGGGTTAGGTTTTCAGGTGTAACTGCAGGCAGCTGTAGTAGCTTTGGTCAATGACATATTCACTTTTCTATGACCATAAAACGTTACACAATTTGGTAATTTTAACTGGATCAGTTATTTATCTATCTCATATTTTAGTGCCTGATAGCTGTTGATCAGTTCATCCATGTCTAAAGTGTGGAAGATTTTGGGGCACCATAACTGGAAAGTGGTGGCAAGCTATGGTTAACAAAAATGCAATGGCAGCTATATAACTATAATTTGGTGTCATGTCTTTCTGGCTCAGGTGTTCCTACTACACTCAGGGCGTTTTATGAAATCATTGGGCCTGTGTGCAAGATCATAGGTTGGAGCATGCTTAGTGTGCTGTGGTAAAGAAGGGGCATGGTTGTCATTGGGCGGGGTTGTTGCTATTTTAATAAAAAGACTCGAAACACCATTGGGTGACTGAATGAGTGAGTGAGTGAGTGAGTGAGTAAAAAACGTATATAGCGCTGCACATGCGAACTGAATCGCCTCTGGGCGCTCGTTGTCCATTTTTCCTTTGAACTCAAAAGAGATAGGTTTTGATCTTTCTCCTAAAGACCAAGTGATTCTCCTCCAACCGAATGCTGGTTGGTAAAGCGTTCCATAGTCTAGGGCCTTGGACCGCAAATCGTCTTTCTCCCTTGGACTTGTATCTGGCTTTGGGTATCTGGAGTAGATTTTGGTTGGTGGATCGCAGAACGCGATTGGGGTTGTAGGCTTTTAGTTTTTCGCATAGATATTGGGGGGCATTTCCTTGAACACACTTATGTGTCAGACAGAGTACTTTGAACGTAATTCTGTCTTTTACTGGCAACCAATGAAGGCTTCTCAGTGAAGGTGAGATTGATTCCCATGTTTTTTCCCAGTCACAAGTCTAGCAGCCGTGTTTTGAACGACTTGCAGGCAAGTGATTTGGTACTTTGGGAATCCGAGGTAAAGGGCATTTGCATAGTCAAGTCTGGAGTTAACTATTGTTCCTACCACGACTGCTATGTCTTCTTTAGGAATAAATGGAATAAGTCTGCGTAGTAGGCGCAGCAGATGGTGCGATCCGCTGACTACTGACCCTATTTGTGCATCCATTGTCGCACATGTAGGTGTCGAAGATGACTCTGAGACTTTTGACTTTGGTGCTATGGGTGATGATTTTGCCCAGCATGGGCGGGGGTGTCCAAGTTGTTGCAAGTTGATTCTTTCGATTGGCGTGAAACAGGAGAAGTTCTGTTTTCGAACCGTGGAGTTTAAGATAACTCTTTTTCATCCAGTTTTCTATCAAAGAGAGGCATTTCTCTAGACCGAGATGATGATCCTTTTTGTTGCAGATGTGAAAGTACAGTTGTGTGTCATCTGCATAAGAGTGGTAAAGTAACTTTTGGCTACTGATGATTTCAAAGACAGGGCGGAGATAGATATTTAACAGCACCGACGACAGAGGGGATCCTTGAGGGACTCCGTATGACACCATGCATTTTTCAGAAGTGAAAGGTCCCAATTTCACTATTTGTGATCGGTTTTCCAAAAAGGAGGAGAACCAGGATAAATCACATTCCGCGACTCCGGCTACTTCAGCTAGCCGAGTCAGTAATAGTTTGTGGTCTACCGTGTCAAAAGCTGCGCTTAGGTCCAACAGTACTAGATGACAAGATTCTCCTTCGTCTGCGGCCTCGAGGGTGTCATCCCCTATTTTGAGCAGTGCTATTTCTGACCCGTGCCCGGGACGGAAACCCTATTGAAATTGATCGAGCAAATTATGGGTATCTAAATGCTGTTGCAGCTGTTGTACCACTACTTTCTCCATTACCTTGGAGAAGACGTTTAGGCCTGTTATGGGACGATGGTGTTTTGGGTCTTTGAGGTCGAGGGTGGGTTTCTTTAAAATAGGTTTGATTGTGCCTTGTTTCAACTGGCTGGGCACTATGCCTTCCTTGAATGACTGGTTCATAAGCTGCGTGATAGGCGGTGCCAGAATATCGGAACATTCCTTCAGCAGCAGTTTGGTGGGGATAATATCATTAGGTGCTGTGCTATTTCACACTGAAGAAAGTAGAGCAGTAATGCGTCTCGCAAAGCGTGCTGTGCTTTGTTAACAGTGGGAGGGACCTAAAGAGGAGTGGTTAAATAAAACAAAAGCCTTCTTGAACCCATAGAATATTCTTAGATTGGTGTGTCAAAAGCAAGAATCTCACAGACCTGTAGAAACCTCAGCACAATCATTCTTTTAAAAGTGAACAAAATGCCATTTCCTATGATTTTGTGTACACAATTTTGTGTGGAAATGGACAGAGAGCTAACACTTTATCTGAGCCTACCATTTAGAAGAACTTTATTAAAATATTCAGAAACTGCTTAGCAACCAGCAACTGTTGAGACAATAAACAATTTGGTCAGATGTCTGTAATGTACAATATAGTCTGTTAAGCTGGTCGTAGACATTAGATTCCTCCATCCACACCAATCAGGAGGAAGGAAATGAATCCCTCCTGCCATGACATTGCCTGGCCACATTACAATCCTCCCCCATGTTCAGTCTGTCTCCCAGTACATTATTCCCCCCAGATCAGTCTGTCCACCAGCACAATACCGCCCTCAGGACCACTAGTACAATATCCTCCTCCAGATCAGACTGTCCCCCAGTTCAATTTCCCGACATCAGGTCAGTCTGTCCCCCAGTAAAATAATCCCCCTCAAATTGGTCTGTCCACAAGTACAATCCCCCACTCCCATGTCAGTGTCTGTGCCCAGTACAATCCCCCCTCAGTTAATTATGTGCCCAGTACAACCCCCCCCCCCCCCCAGGTTAATCCCCAAGGTAGCTAAGTGTCGAGTACAACTCACCCTCCCTGTGGTCAGTCTGTGCCCAGTACGTTATCCTCCCAGTTAACTTTGTACCCAGTACAATCCCCCCACAATTAACTATGTGTCCGGTTCAGTCTGCCTCCCTCAGTTAATTCTGTGCCCAGTACAAGCTCCCCTCCAGGTAGGTAACTAAGTGTCCAGTACAACACCCCCCCCCCCCAGTTAATTCTGTGCCCAGTACCCCCTCCCTGCTTCTGCGTATGTTTGTTAATGGGAAAACAGACAGGTGTGAATGGGTATTAAGGAAGTGGCTATATGCTCTATATTGTCCATGTTTGGGGGCCAAGGGCCCCTGGTCACCTGGTGTATGTAAAGGCCACCGCAGTCATTAGAGGGCGGTGATGTGTGCAGACAGTCTCAAAGCAACAGTACTGGCTGCCAGGTCTCTAAAAACCTATGGCTGTTCTTGTTTAGGTTGGACAGAAGCAGAGATGGGCACAGTAGACACTTCCAGTGCCAACTTACGAGAGGAAAAACAATTGTTATAGGACAAGGGTTTCAAACCTGTCCAAGTCCTTCCCCTCCACACTTAGCCATTAGGCCAAAAAGGCTGTAGAAAACAAATCTGTAGCCTGAAGTCATCTGATGGCATTGCATACCACCCAACTTTCTGGAGTGAAAAAGAGGGACACCCTTTAATGCAAACTATGTAGAGAAAGAACACACCAAAAATGTTTTTGGTAGACTGCCACTTTAATATTATGGATGTAAACCCGATTCATGAAATTTGAGCTGGGCACATATATCTGCAGTATTTTGTTATCTCTTTTCAATGAGCTAGGTCTTATAGCTCTTTTCTGAACGGATCCTCTGTTATCAGCCTGAGAACTCCTGACATATTTTTTGACTTTTTAGACAAAAGCAGCCTGAATCTTTTGTCAAAGGAGGTTACTAAAATAGAGTAGCAGAGAGCAGCTCCTATTACAAAACAGCTCTGAGAGTCTCTGTCTATGAGGAGAGGGTGTGTGTTCCTTTCCTCCAATCAGCAATGTTAACTATCTTGGCTGTATGCCCAGACATCACACTCTGTGTTAACCAGGAAGAGAAAATCTCCTAAAATGATCTCAACTTTCTAAACAGTATATAAATGTGAACACAGCAGATATACATATAAAACCAGGGAGATTTGATTAATCTCTGTGTATCATCTGAGGCTGTTCACTTAACTGGGTGTATGGAGGGTTTACATACACTTTAAAGGAAGCAGAAATAAAGAGCAGCTACCAATCCTATCTGATGGAGTTGACAAACAGAATGATTATTTTGTTTTTCTGTACCGTACCTCCATAATAGATTTGTAAATTCTGCGTTATAAAACTGCTCATATTACAACTATCATATATACAGAACTTACTGAAAGATGGACTTGGAAGATACCATTCGATTTTTATAATATATCCCACTGTCAGACAAAACTGCATTTAGCTATCATTGTCGCCTCACGTGGACATTTTTTTTAAATCAAGGATAACCTGCTTTTTTTTAATGAGATGCAATGCAGGTAATTAAAGATCATTTTGCTAGAAGCCACTTCATTCCTTAAGTCAGAAAAGGTCCCGCTTGTACTCAAACTAATATTTAATAATACCAGATTTTTTTTAGGATTTTTTTTTATTATAATGAAAAAAAATAAAGTTAATGAAAATACCTCCTTGAGAATTAAGTAAGGCTTAAGTACTTCAAGGTTTCCTTTTTTTATACTTACAATCTTTTCCTTAAAATACGTACTTTTGCAATTATGTATTAAACTAGAAGCCATAGTGAGAATATCTCTTTAGCTATAGCAGAGCCATATTGGTACCCTCAGCCTAGAGCTTTGTGGATTAGCCAAGTGGTTAGAAGTTGGATATAAACAAGATCATTCCTACATTATGTTCAACCAAAAGCAACCACTGAAAGGCCCACTTCACTTCCACCAACAGTAGTGGGCACTAAGTCAATGTAAACCATAACTATAAACTTATCTTACATTTTCTTTTTGATCAGTTTTATATACTGTTGAATTTTTTTTTTTTATAAGTGCAAAATATACATAATTGGAAATATGTACCTGTGCTGTATGGCTCAAACAATACGTGTGCAGTAAATTAGGCAATAACCAATTACATTACCCAGCTGCCTCCTTAATGTACTTCCCAATAACACTTTTTGCAATAGTGAATGGCATTTTAACTTTTTGTTATATTAGCTTGCCATTTATGGAGATAGCTTTTTTTTTTTTTTTTTTTATGTGCTGCGGTTTATTCAGGAAATGTATTGAGGGTTTATACAGTGCAAATTTTTTCATATGTTTTTTTGGTTGATTGTCATTTAATAATGTTTATTTTGCAATGTCACCTTTAGTCCACTACTGTATTGAATTTTAGGCATAATTAATAATCACATATAATATTAATATAATCAATTAATTGTAAAAGCTGGAACCAATCAGGGAGTGACAGTGGATATGTAACATGGTGGCTTCCTGAAGACGTCATCTGACAAAACGCAGAGTAGCAGGATGTCCGGTTGTCAGCAACTCGAATGTAAGCCAACTTCAGGAGTGAGCGGAGCAGCTGCGTTTTTCTTCCTGATACTGTTATGCTGGCCATACACAGGTCGAATTTCGGTAGAACTTTCTTTTGAAAATCCGAAAATTTGTGCGTTTTGTGATCTGTTGGTGCCACCATTGATTTCAAAATTCGACCGACCAAACCTTCAATTTCACCTACAGAAAATAATTTTCGTGTCTGGGAGCCTTCTTTTCTTTCTGGGAATTTTCTTTTCTTGCACATGTGCAGTTTTTTTTTATTACATTTCTCGCACGATTCTCCCATCATTAATTAGAAAATCGTTCTTTTTAAAAAAAAATATTCAACATGTTGGATTATTAAAATTCGATGGCCACAGGAAAATCAACTGTTGCTGCAGCCCACTAATGGTATGAAATACGAACGAAAATTCTTAAATAAGATTTTCAAAAGAAAGTTCTTTCGAAATTCGACCCATGTATTAGCAGCTGATTATATTCAGCACCCATCTGGCACAATTTAGTGTGAGTGGACTACTTTTTTTTATTTGTATGCACTTTACTTAAATACTGCACTATGGGTTTTCTCCTGCCGGTCTGCGTTGGCTTTATGATGTTTTTGAGAGGAACTGTAGGAAGTTTAGGACCCCATGTGCCCATGACAGTGGAAGCAGTGAAGCAGGAGAGATATTTGTGTATATACAGTGAAATGCATACTGTGACCTACTTACAGCATAAGAGGTCATGGCTATCTAATGATTGAGCACTTTTCACATTAGACATTTGGGCTGATCATGGATTTATTTGTTGCAGTCATATATTAGTGAAGTGTTGTCAATGAGAATGGAAGGAACACTTATAATATTAGCCCTTCCCAGATCTCTCTGCCAGACACAACAAAATCCTAGTGGCTATAGCAGCCTCCAGTGATAATCGCAAGTGAATCCGGCAGGCTGGTTGTACCCAATCAATCAACTTGGTACATTCAGCCTGTCCAGTCAGCTTTCCCAGTCACGGTTCGAATTTCGCCTGGTTCCTGCTGAACCGGTTGAGATTTGAACCATCTATGGCCAGCCTTAGTTGGATCAAAATTTTCCTGGTTCCTACTGAACTGCTGAATTTTGATCCAACTATGACCAGCTTCAGCAAGAACTGTCCGAATTTTGATTCATCTAAGGCCATTCCCACTTAACACAAGTTGATCTTATGATTGACTACTGTTCAACAAGACTGCTGGATCACTTTCATTCAATCAGTAGCTACAGCCAATCAGCTGCAGCACTGATCAGTGCCCCAGTAATGAGAAGGATTCTTCCATCCACCTTCCCTGTGTGGATGGGGGAATTAATTTTTTTTTTTTCAGCCCTCTGACTGATCGAAAAAAATTAATCATGTATAGCAATCTGTAACCACTTAAGCCCCGAACCATTTCGCTGGCCAAAGACCAGGGCACTTTTTGCGATTCTGCACTGCGTCGATTTAACTGACAATTGCGCGGTCATGTGACGTGGCTCCCAAAAAAAACTCACGTCCTATTTTTCCTACAAATAGAGCTTTCTTTTGGTGGTATTTGATCACCTCTGCGGTTTTTATTTTTTGCGCTATAAACAAAAATAGAGCGACAATTTTGAAAACAATTCAATATTTTTTTAATAATTATCCCCCAAAAATCTATAAAAAAAAAAAAAATGTCCACAGTTTAGGCCGATACGTAGTCTTCTACATATTTTTGGTGATTCGCAATAAGCATATAATAATTGGTTTGCGCAAAAGTTATAGCGTCTACAAAATAGGGGATCGTTTTATGGGACCATTGTCATTTTTACAGCAATCAGTGCTATAAATATGCACTGATTACTGTGAAAATTACACTGGCAGTGAATGGGGTTAACCACTAGGTGGCGATGAAGGGGTTAAGTGTGTCCTAGGGAGTGATTCTAACTGTTAGGGGGCGTGGCTACGAGTGACACGTCACTGATCGCTGCTCCCGATGAGAGGGAGCATATGATCAGTGACAGTGTCACTAGGCAGAACGGGGAGATGCTTGTTTACATTTGCCTCTCCCTGTTCTGCAGCTCTGTGACCCGATCGCGGGACACCGGCGGACATCGAGTCCGCGGGTCCCGTGGGCATGGTCACGGCAGGAATTTCAAAGTGACGTAAATATACGTTACTTTGCCCAGCCGTGCTATTCTGTCGATGTAAATGTACTGGAGCCGGTCTTTAACTGGTTAAACAGTTGTTTGCAGTTATACCATTTCTCAAACACAATCCCCTGTAGAGAACCACTTTCCAACAAGTAGAAATTTGATTTTAAACAATATCTTCTGTTTCTGTTTGATGTTTTTTTTTTTTGTGCCGAGAATTTTATTTTTTACCCTTCGTTGATTCTGCTTGCATGGCCATCTTAAGCTCCATTGGGGGCTGTGGCTGGTGTGAATGGTTAAATGTTCTCTAATCTCTGGTGTTTTATGACAAAAGGATAATAATCCTCTTAGTGATATTTATTGCATAATGCGCTAAATAGATATGCAAATACTAATTAGCTTATAGACAGGTGCAGGGCCCAGTTGAATCAAGCAGAATACATTACACTAGACACTCAATGTTGTATTGTATCATATTTAGTGGATATCTCCTCTGGAGATCTTTGAACATAACCAGGCTTGTGGCAAGCAGCACCTCAAGGCCTGGTAGATGTTCATAAACCATCAATGTCATAGCACTGCACCCTATTACATTGTTTTTTATTGTTAATTGGGTGATTCTAAGCCTGTTTGTGTGCATTGGGAGGTTTTACATGGCGCTTTTTAAAGCCTATACAAACAAGGATTAAAAGAGCCTGCCCTAAAACTAATGCCAGAAAAGTGCATGGAGCCTAATGGCTCAAAACACACAAGTGCATACTTATGCCAAGTACACATGGCCGGACTTTCCGAAAAAAAAAAGTCAGGTCGTGTAGAGGAGACTTTTTTTGTCGGAAGTCAGACAGACCTTAGATAGAGAACCTGTTCTCTTTCTTTCCGTCGGACTTCTGACGGACTCATGGTGGACTTTTGCACGGTCAAAAGTCCGACCGTGTGTACAAGACATAAGGGATCAAAATGCTGCAACTCCATTTACTTTCACTGCTCTCTCTGGCAGATCAGCCTGTTGGTTGGTCTTCTGCATCAATCATGTATGCACTTGGGGCATAAAGCATAATAAGATTCACCCAAGAAAGCCTTCACTTTATTACACTGGGCAACACATGAGTGACAGCTTTAACACTCTCTACACTCACAGTAGTTCCTATTATTAGTTATTCCAAAAAATAAAATTAAAGGGAGCTCATCTAATGTCTAGGGAGATGAATACATGCCATTTGTCCAAGGCTTGTTGGGGTTGAAGTGATCAACCTGATGGAAAACTTCATCCAGTCATAAAACTGGTGCTGGAGGTGTTCTCTGTATTGGCTAAAAATTGAGGGGTTGATTTACAAAAGGAAAATATACTGTGCACTTTTTGCACTGTTTCACTGATTTTCCCCAGAGCTTAGTGAATGTGGTGAAGCTCTGCTGATTCCCATTATCCAATCATGTTCAAGCAAAACATATTTTTTTTCTTGCACCTGATTGGGTATTCTTTACAAAGTGAGCATTTCACCACATTCACTAAGCTCTGGGGAAAATATTTGCAAGTGCACTTGCAAAATACACAGTATATTTACACAATACAAACTAAAACTTGCGCTAATGGAATAAGATAAGTGAAACAATATTGAATAATACAAAAAAATAGGAAGACAATAGCTATTGTTGCTAAGGTGCTAAAACCTTAAAAGATAAATCTACAAATTTGTTGACAGCGCTAGTGGAATGTGAATTCTAACATATATATAAATGTGATTTGAATACAAAGAACAATTGTAATGAATAATGATGCAATGAAATAAAATAAAGTGCAAAGTGCTTCCAACGGCAATTCGAACTTCCAGCTTGAAAGGAATCTCAAAGAACCCACTTCCCTCTTATGACCCCACTCGCCAGAACTTATGGACCCTCAGCTTCACAGTCCAGGGGTCAGAAATGTTTTAAGAAGTTGTGGTATATAGATCCAAAATTGGAAAGGCTTCCATAAACGATTTTTTATGCGGACCGAGGAAGAAGGTGCATATTAAAAGAGAGAAAAAAGTAAATAGTGAAGTACTGCCGGCACTGGATAACTGTGCACTTACAAAACGCCACTCATGAGACGGCTTGAACAAACAGGCATCAGTGTGTTCCGGGTTCGCATCTGCGGCGTGCGTTCCACGGAAAACCGGTAGTTGCATCACTGGTACGTGAAACCGGAAATACATTGACGCGTTTCGCCCCTCCTCCAGGGCATCATCAAGGACACAATCTATTTGCCTTTAGTAAATCAACCCCAATGTCACAGATTGTGACCAATTCCCAGAGCTAGATCTTCCACAAGGCTACTTAGGCAGAATGGTCAGAAGCTCAGCTACAACCTTCATGCCTTTGCAGTAAACCAGGGGGATAGCATAGTGGCTGAAAGCTTTAAATTCACCAAGATAGGCAGTTGGTGTCTGATGGGGCAGGCTGAGCCAGTACAGGCAGTCTCTGAGTTACAAACATCCGACTTACATATGACTCTTACTTATAAACGGAGGTAGTTTGACGTCACTATCAGCTGCTTGCTCTCCATGCTGATCCTGTAAACCACTGGCCGGCCATCTTTCTCCCTTTTGCATGTTGCCACCTACTATTTGGCAGACCTGTCAGCAATCCCACATTACTACATGGCCAGAAGCATCCGGAAATTGTGGAACTGGTGAGATGCGGTTTATTATAATAATCCTGGATATATCTGTTGCATTGGCACTGTCTGAGGCCATTATTCTGTGCCCATTACTGTTGGGAGTATGCCCTAGTTTCCACCTATAACATATTGTAATGTTTATAGTTGGTCAATAAAGTATTTATTTTTTTATTTTTATTTATGCTGTTTGGTCCTGAACGTAACTACCCTTCTGGGTCTCTTTCAGCTCATGTCTCCAATGAAGCTTTATCACCAATCCTTGTTTCTACGACAACCCAACATTTTTTAAATCCAATTGTCACAGGGACAGAAAGTGGGGTGAAATCTTCTGAACAGGAGCACAGACAGCAAAACAAACATTACAGGGGTGGTAACCCTTCCCTATCTTATCCAAAATGTAAAAAAAAAAATTTGGCTGGAGTTACACTTAAAAAATGTACCTGTTCCAACTTACATACAAATTCAACTTATTAAGAACAAACCTACAGAACCTTATTCATAAACTGAGGACTGAAGTCCTTCTCAATGTCACTCAAACTGTTAACAGTCAATCAGTTAAACTGTTTAACTGTTATCCCACCTAGAACCCCTTTATGTCTCTGTAATCTTTTTTGTCAACCACCCTCTAAAATGTCCAAAGCGGCCTTTGTGGGTCAAATATCTGACAGAGCTGCTTTAGCTTTTATGTGTCATAATAATCTTTACTTTTCAGTGTAACTTCTTTGAAAGTTGATTGATACCCAACTAGTTATCGAAGGGTCAAGATTGCAAATGTGATATGGTGCATAGTGTGACCACAGGTTTCAGTGTACACACCCCTTGAGATTTTCCACATTTTGTCATGTTACAACCAAAAACGTAAATGTATTTTATTGGGATTTTATTTTATAGACCAACACAGTGGCACAATGATAAATGGTTTTCCACATTTTTTACAAAACAATATTTAAAAAAAAGGGTAGGCAGAGTCAATACTTTGTAGAACCACCTTTTGCTGCAATTACATCTGAAAGTCTTTTTGGCGATGTCTCTACCAGCTTTGCATATCTAGAGAGTAACACATTTGCCTATTCTTCTTTTCAAAATAGCTCAAGCTCTGTCAGATTGGATTGAGAGCGTCTGTGAACAGCAATTTTTTTAGTTTTGCCACAGATTCTCAATTGGATTTAGGTCTGGACTTTGACTGGGCCTGACACATGAATATGCTTTGATCTAAACCATTCCATTGTAGCTCTGGCTGTATGTTTAGGGTCGTTGTCCTGCTGGATGGTGAACCTCCACACCAGTCTTAAGTCTTTTGCAGACTCTAAGCAGTTTTCTTCTAATGCCTCGTACACACGATCAGACTTTTGACTGTGCAAAAGTCAGCTGTGAGTACGTCGGAAGTCTGACAGAAAAAAGAGAACCAGTTCTCTATCTAAGGTCCGTCGGACTTCCAAGAAAAAAGTCAGATGGAGGCTACACATGGCCGGACTTTCCGAGAAAAAAAGACAGTCTCACTTTTTTTCTCGGAAAGTCCGGCCGTGTGTACGAGGCATAAGATTGCTCTGTATTTGGCAACATCCATCTTCCAATCAACTATGACCAGTTTGCCTGTCCCTGCTGAAGAAATACATCCCAACTACATGATGCTGCCACCACCATGTTTCACGGTGGGGATGGTGTGTTCCCGGTGTTGTGCACTGTTAGTTTTCCACCACATAAAGCGTTTTGCTTTTAGGCCAAAAAGAAAAATTTTGGTCTCATCTGACCAGAGCACCTTCTTCCATATGTTTGCTGTGTCCTTCACATGGCTTTTCGCAAACTGCAAACATAACTTCATATGGCTTTCTTTCAACAATGGCTTTCTTCTTGCCACTCTTCCATAAAGGCCAGATTTGTGGAGTGCACGACTTATAGTTGTCCTGTGGACAGATTCTTCCACTTGAGCTGTTACCACGAGCCTCTTGGCTACTTCCCTGATGAAAGCTCTCCTTGCCCGGCCTCTCGGTGTAGGTGGACAGCAATGTCTTGGTAGGTTTGCAGTTGTGCCATACTCTTTACATTTTCGGATGATGGATTGAAAAATGCTCTGTAAGATGTTCAACGCTTGGGATATTCTTCTTTTTTTTTTTCAATAACAGTTTTTATTGATCAAAGGTTTGTTTTTCATAACGTACATTCATACAGAAAGGTACACATACACAAAGACAATGAGAGTACAATACCCTCGCATACCGTATTCCGCTATGTCAGCCTACCTAATGTACATGATAGTGCCAAAGTTCAAGAACACATTCTAGGCCTAGTCTGTGAGGACTTCACGTACGTTGTAGCTAGGATGAACACCAAACCTAACAATTGAATATCTTAATAGCCAGAGTCACAAGAAGACTCCAGAAATGAAGAAAAAGGGGAAAGAAAAGAGAAAGAGAGCAGAGAAGAAGAAGAGTGTCATCGGAGTGGTCCACGTACCTTGTCAGGGTTGATCCTCCCGGGGGTGCCATAGCTCCCAGACCTCATCATGGGCCTCCAACCGGTCCTGCATTCTGGCCGTCATTCTCTTCAGCGATATTATTTATAACCTAACCCTGCTCTAATCTTCTCCACAACTTTATCCCTGACCTGTCTGGTGTGTTCCTTGGCCTTCATGATGCTGTTTGTTCTCTAAAGTTCTATAACAAACCTCACAGAATTTACACATAAATTAAACACAGATGGGCACTATTTTACTAATTATGTGCCTTCTGAAGGCAATTGGTTCCACTAGATTTTAGTCAGAGGTATCAGAGTAAAGGGGGCTGAATACAAATACATGCCACACTTTTCAGATATTTATTTGTAAAAAATGTTGAAAACCATTCATCATTTTCCTTCCACTTCACAATTATGTGCCACTTTGTGTTGCTCTATTACATAAAATCCCAATAAAATACATTTACGTTTTTTTGTTGTAACATGAAAAAAATGTGAAAAATCTCAAGGCGTATGAATAAGGCACTGTACACTGATAGCTGTGGTCCCACTATGCACAAGGCACTGTATGCTTATATGGCCAGTTCCTCGAAATCCTTCCCATATGACATACGGAAATCCGTGTTTGCTGCAAAATGATTAGGTCTTTTACGTTTGTCCATAAGGATGCAATCTTGAAGATTCAACTTTGTAACCATTTATCATGCATCTAGGTTTTTTGTTTATCAGGCACCTTCAATGCAACCATAAGATTTAGATTACTATCCAATCCTGCAGATACTGGTGAGATCAGATAGTCGTCAAAATAATTATGGAGCTCTACAGACCACAACAGACGTCACTGGCACTCGGGGGAGAGGTTTATAAGATGGTTTGAAAATAATATCCATCAGGGGTTTCTGTAGCACGCATAAGAATACACTTTTTAGATAAATGGGCAAGACATTTTCCAGCGTTTGTAGAACGTCCCAACAATTATCATGCCATCACATGTCTGGGGAAAGCTGTAGGCTTTATTTTGACTTCCATCATTTCATTCTGAGAAAAAAAGAAACTTTTTCGTAACTAGAAGTCTCTATTGTCTACCTTAAATTGATGAATGTTCTTTTTGTTTCAGTTTTATTGTTCTTATCTTTGGCTTCTAGTGTTCTTTTCCCCTTTTTTCTCTCTTGTATATAGCGGCGCACGGTCATAAATTATGATGCTAATAAGTAGGTTACGAGGAAGGACTGGCTTGCCAAACAGCGTCTCCTCCGCTGAAGAATATATAAAATAATATACGTGTAAGTTTATGCGAATTAAGAGGTATAATAAATTATCAGGGTTTATCTTGCAAACCAATTTAGCCGAGTGCAGCTGTTTTATGAGTTTGGGAAGGAATAACCTACGATTCCACGAGACGAGAGGTGGGGTCTTTTCCCCCCAATTACCCATGGGAGGAGGGTATCTTCTATGCGATGATCCAGCAAGCTCAGCCTAAATGAAGGCAGCAGACAAACAGTAACCCATGACCAGATGCAAATCACCTGGCTCTTTTGAGCTAACAATAGACTTTGCTTTATTGTTCTGGCATTTAAGAACCGGCAAGATTACAAATTAGGCCACCTGGGGAATCAGTTGTATTTCTGGAACGCTGAGCACAGGCCCTTTTAGAATTTTTTTTTTTTTTTTCTGCTTCTGCTAACAAGTCTTGACCTAACACATTATTAATGCTGTTAGCGATGAGGCCTAAATGGACCTTTTCAGCTATCAAGTTGTTTTATTTTTTTAAATGGAGTTTGGATAGCTTCCATTTTCTGTATTTTTTTTATTTTTCTTGACATGCTGGCTTTTAGAGATGCTGTTCTTATTCTGAACAATGCATATAGATTAAGGGGATTTGGGGATTGTGAACTTGTACCAAGTCTTGCGGTAATCCTAGGTTTTAGTGGTAGGATCAAGACCTGTGTGGGTCCTTTTTCTAGGCAGCCAGGCTTCTTTTCACATGGCAGTGGAAACACATTATCATAGGTGCAAATGTTGCCGGTATAAGGAATCCAGACTGGATTGATAGTTCACAAGTAGGGATGAGCCGAACACCCCCCGGTTCGGTTTGCATTAGAACATCCGAACACCGGTACAATTTACCCCTTACCAATTCACATGGGGGGGGGGTCGGGATCTGGGGTTCCCCTTTGTTAAAGGGGTCTTCTAGATTCTGATAAGCCCCCCGCCCGCAGACTCCCACAACCACCGGGCAAGGGTTGTGGGGATGCGGCCCTTGTTTCCATCAACATGAGTCATGGTTCTTTGAGGGGTCACAGACCCCCAAAGCATCCTCCCCATGTTGAGGGCCTGGTACGGTGCGGGGTGCTCTCTTGTCCCTCTTTTCCTGCGGTCTGTCAGGTTGCGTGCTCAGATAAGGGGTCTGGTATGGATTTTTGGGGGGAACTCCATGCCATTTTTTTTAAATTTGGGGTGGAGTTCCCCTTAAAATCCATACCAGACCTAAAGGGTCTGGTATGGATATTTTGGGGGGAACCCCACATCATTTTTTTAATTTGATGCAGGGTTCCCCTTAATATCCATACCAGACCTGAAGGGCCTGGTAATTGAATTTGGGGGGGGCCCCCACGCATTTTTTTTTATCAATAACTTTCAATAACTTTTCTCTGTATTGCCGGGAGCCGACAATTCATTATAGTCGCGAGTGGTTTTAAATGACTTTTTTTCCTTCATAAATTACAATTTGTGCAGGGACAGTTCTAAGCACAGGAAACATGCGTTGCTTTACAGGCATACTATACACTCCCCCTAGGGACGAAATTTATAGGAATATTTCACTTTTATTGTTTCACTTTAAGCATTATTAAAATCACTGGTCCCGAAAAAACTGCAGTTTTTAAAACTTTTATCTGCATTGATACATGTCCCCTGGGGCAGGACCCGGGTCCCCAAACACTTTTTATGACAATAACTTGCATATAAGCCTTTAAAATTAGGACTTTAGATTTCTCCCATAGACTTTTACACGGCTTTTCGAATTTACCATGAACACCCCAAATTGCTCGTTGTTTGGTGAACGGGCGAACAGGCAATGTTCGAGTCGAACATGAGTTCGACTCGAACTCGAAGCTCATCCCTATTCACAAGATTTTGTTTTTAATGGCTTCCATGTTCATTTAAGTTTTCTTTCTTGTCTCCGTGTGCCCAACCATGGATTTTTGGACACACCTGTTTACCTTGTACTTTCACATTAATTTCTTGACTAGAAACATTAAAATGTATGTCTGGACAAAATAAAATAAAAACATATTCAGTACATCTAAAAAAACATCCACATTTTCCAGATGTTTTCCCTTTAAAATTGCTGCAAGTATATAAAAATACCTATAAAACAAAATATCAAAAAAATTTAGCCAAAACAGTTTTCTGGTTAAAAATGATAAAACAGCGCATAACATGAAAAGTCCAATATAGATAAAGATGTTGGAAGAAAGTCCATAGATCAGTGTATTTAGGCAAAGTTCAAAGTGGCTTGAAGAAAGCTTCATGGAATACTAGCACACCCTCCACCGGTTTCCAATCTCCACCAAACGTGAGGCACACTTCCCCGCAGGGGTTCAAACTCACCAGAAACTCAAAGAAACAGGCCTTAAGTATAAAACGTCCTGATCAAACCTCCAACATCATTCCAGAAGCAGCAAGGGTTAATGGGTCAAACTCCAATATATGGATCATAGAAAAAAGCAAAAGGCACCAAATAGTGTAATATTGCTTTTAATAAAAAGATCCTCCCGTATAACAACACCCCGCTTCCTATCTACGTACATTTAAAACATTGGAAATGAACAATAAACATAAAGAGTGTAATTCACCGCTCTCCTCCGCACACAGGGGGTCGCGCTTGTGCCACAATGCACGCTGCTAAAGACTCCTCTCTTAGTGGCGATGATACAGCGGTGGAACGCACTCCTAGGGGCGTGGCTACGACGGCGTATCCAGGAAATACTAGGAGTGCGTCTCCTCTCCTGTGAACAGGAACATAACCCACTTGTCAAGATTTAAGGAGCTGTGTCCGTCCATGGATGTCAGAGAAAAGGATTTTATGGTGAGTACAAAAAATAATTTTTTTTAACACACGTCTAACCAAGGTGACAACACTGCTCTTCCAGAGATACAGTACAGAGGTGAGCGTTGTCACCCTGGACAGGAAGTGTGTTACTGATAAGATCACCAGGTGAAAATAATGGAAAAAAAGAAAACTAATGCAGCAGCTAAACTGCAATATATTAATTTTTTGTTCTTGGGTTTAGAGACACTCTGAGATAATCCTCACATATATACCTAAAAATGTACTATTAAAAATAAACATTTCTCCAAGGCTGCAATATTCCCTTGTCTTCTGGAATGCGATGATTTCAAATCCTTTTTTGCAATTAATTTCACTTTATATGCCTGCTATGGCAAAGGCGACGTTGAAATTTAAATATTTATCATCGCCAAGTTAACCGCAGCGAGCGGCCGTACCTGCCTGTCACCTCCTGGTTTATCATTGTGTGTTTTTTCTCCTCTTTTCCACTTTTTTTGTCTTTCTCTTCAATATATTGCTGCAGCTGCTTTTGTCTCCTCTCCTCCCAACTCGCCTTGATATATTAGTTTCACAGCAGAAATGGGGTTTATAAATCATTATAATGCTAGTGCTAGATACACAGTACTTAGTGCAGGGAGAGATCTATTGTAAGTAACAGCCCCAGCAGGGAGGAAAACTCCAGGCACAGAGCAAGGCATGGCGACAGGTTACTGATAGTGTTTGTTTTTTATATGTCTCTACACGTGCCATCAGGAGCAAAGCCTTGGGGAGCACTTCATATTGCCTCTCTGTAATATTTCATACCTTCCCCTGCAAGGCCAAGGCACACAGCTTACAAGGGAGAGAGCCCGGGAGGAGAAAAGGGGGGGAGGCAGCCTGTGAAATCATGGCTCCATATCGTCAAAATTCTGTATTATATAGCTCGACTAAATCCAGAAGATTCCTCGTATTTTATTACAAGAGTGGTAGCGATGATAAATGGCTGCACCAGAACGGGGACTTTGGGCTTTGTTTTTTGTTTTTAACTTTATAGTGTTTAAAGTTAACGCTTAATTTCTTAAAGTGCACCAGCCGCAAAGCGTACCCATTTTATGTGCTGTTTTCGTTTTTTTTTTTTTCCTTAAAGAATTTGGTTTAATTGCAGACAATGACGTCAACGAGGCAGAAATTTTTTGAGCTGAAAGTATACCCAGACGCCAGAGCCTATTTGTTTATTAGGGAACCAGCAGCTATTATGTGAGCTGTGATCTGTACACATTGAGAATGTAGCCTAAAGGGGCTGGTGATGCATGCAAGATACAAATACTGAACAGTCATTCTTATTAGCCACCTTAATACCGTTTTATAGTAAAAAAAAAAAAAACGTGTAGAAGTACAATGTTTACAAACAGAGCTCTGTGTACAGCTTCACAGGCACAATATACAGAGCCAGTCACAAAGGTCCTGTACCTTGTGATCAATGTAAACCAATCACAGCAATCACAAATTTTTTCCTGCAGATTGTTTCTCTGCCAATGTATAATTGTACATTACATAGCTCTCACTGGCCACCAACAAAATGAGGGCACACTGAGCATCAAGGGGCTACACAGAGAAGTAAGGGGGCACATTGACCATAATGGGGGTACACTGATTACCAATGTAATGGACAAAAAACACCACTGACCACAGTTATGTAGTACTCACCACTGATCACCAACATTTCAGGGAGAACACACTAATGACCACTAACCTTAAAATGTGTCACACACTACCAATTGCCAACATAAGGGGGCACTACATCCTGACCACTTAAATCTAACAAGCTGTTGTATGCCAAACATAGTCCTGGTCCCTGCACTCTGACTACTGCACTCTATACATCAAAATAAATGATTAAATGCAGTGCTCTCTTTACCCAAAAATCCCTATTTGCACCTTAAAGCGGAGCTCCACACTAAAGTGGAACTCACGCTGATCTGAACCCTCCCCCCTCCGGTGTCACATTTGACACCTTTCAGGGGGAGGGGGGTGCAGATACCTGTCTAAAGACAGATATTTGCACCCACTTCGGGTCCAGCATTCTCGGGCAGAATGCGGGCATGTCGTCACCTCCCGTTGCCCCCCCCCCCCGTTGTGTGCTGGGAACACTCGGCTCCCAGCACATATCGGGAGCCAATCGGCGGGCGCAGCGTGACTCGCGCATGCGCCGTAGGGAACCGGGCAGTAAAGCCGGAGCGCTTCACTTCCTGGTTCCCTCACCATGGATGGCGGGGGGAGCAGCAGAGTGACGAGCGATCGCTCGTCCTCTGCTGCGGATGGCGCTGGACTCCAGGACAGGTAAGTGTCGTAATATTAAAAGTCAGCAGCTGCAGTATTTGTAGCTGCTGGCTTTTAATATTTTTTTTTTGAGCGGACATCCGCTTTAAACTACTCACCAAACAACGCAAATCAAAATGTTCTATTGGGTTGAGGTCAGGCCAGTCAAGTTCCTTCACCCCAAACACGCTCATCCATGTCTTTATGGACCTTGTTTGTGCACTGGTGTGCAGTCTTGCTAGAACAGGGAGGAGCCACCCCCAGATATTTCCCACAAAGTTTACACAGGCATTCCCTGAAATTGTGGCAAAATCACGCGACTTTAGGTCCCTTTCACACTACCGTGACTTCAAAGTTAATGTGCGTGGCAGGAGTCCCAATACTTTTAATGAATGTGTAATGAAGGTGAACATACAAAAAATATTTTTAAATAAAGTCCCAAAATTAAGTACTCTTTAGGCTGCACATAAAATACTCTTCATGTGCGCATGCACCAAAACCACACTTCACTATGCCCTTCTAGAGCT
This sequence comes from Rana kukunoris, assembly GCA_029574335.1. Lineage (NCBI taxonomy): Eukaryota > Metazoa > Chordata > Amphibia > Anura > Ranidae > Rana > Rana kukunoris. The sequence continues at coordinate 154,013,976 of CM056057.1, forward strand.
ACTCCACATGCTCATGGTATTGCTCTCACCTGATAGTGCTCTCAATTTTAAACATTTATTGCTCCATAAGAAACGTTAAAAACACTCACATATATTCAGTAGGTAATGTACTCTTAAGTAAATAATACACCCTGATTTGGCAGCTGATAGATAACAGCCAGCAAACACAGTGTCCTTTCTGTTCCTCGTAGAGGCCCACACAGTGTGATGTCATCAACACTCTCACCTGACGTGTTGCGTCCCTATACATCTCCTCAACAAAACAAAACAATTTAGGGGATATTATAAGGCCTTAAGGAAAGCGGTAGTTTGCTCTGTCTGTCCTCATGTAAAATTATATAAAATGAATTTGGATGCAGTGTTGCATGATCCAGTAATTGTCAGTCCAACTATTACAGCACTGAAAACTGAAAAATGGGTTGGCAATGAAGGGCTTTACAAAGGCTGGTAGTCCATTTAGTGGTCGTTTAAAAAAAAAAAATTGTATTTGGTTTATGGCGTTATCAGTCACTGAGGACTCTGTAATATTAAATAATTAAAGAGTAAGGGAGGGGTATAAACCCTGTTAGATTTTTTTTGCTATCTGTGTACCATTGCGGAAATTTCCTACATTTTCTGTCCCATAAGCTAAACAGGAAGTGAGAGGAAATCCCTGCAAATTAAGGGCATTTCTTGGGGACTCCCAGGTCACCAGAACTAGTGCCCCATTGAAAGATTTCCCCTCTATTACTTTTCTTGGGACAACTTAAAGGGGTGGTTCCGCCAAATTGTTTATTTTTTTTTAATCCTTTCTCCCGTAATGTTATTATGTCATAATCTACTCTCCTGTCCCGTCAATCTAGGTGCCAGCATAGAGATTTCCCCAAAAAGAAAAGTTTATATTCCACAGCGATGGATGTTTCCATCTTAGCTGCTGGCAAGTCTGAAGCCCAACGTCAGTCTCCTGGGATGCGGCGAATGCTGTAGTCCCAGCATTCACCGCTCTATCCCGCGCATGCATAGTGATGACGGCGAGCCGCGCCGTCAACACTACACAGTTACTGTGACAACGGCGCAGCGTCCTATGAAGGACACGCCCATTCACAGTAAACAGCGCGATATTTGTAGACATGCTGTAGAGATTTCTCTCAAAACATGACGCTGCACTCCCAACAAGCATAGCGGCAAGGGAAGAACAAATCGACATGCCCATCCCCGCTCAGACAGACCAGGAAGTGCCTGCTACACAGCGCCAAAAGAAAGGTACAGATTTAAAAATTTTTAAATGACGAACCTTTTTTAGGCTGACTGTGCCCTTCTGTTTAAGCTCACCTTGTTAGATAGGGAGAACTTTCACTTTAAACTTTGGGATTTTCTTTTACTTTCAATCATAATGGTATACAGGACAAATTTCTGCTCTATCCAAAACTTAAAAAATACAAGTTTTGCCTTTAGTTATTTTTTATTTAAATAATAAAAAAGGGGTTTGTAGACTTATAAATGCCATAACTATAAAAACTGTAAGCAGTTAGATTGGGAAAATGCTCTCTTGTACCTGTAGACACATTTAAAGGCTGGGCAATAGTGGATCGATTTCTCCCCATCTTTGCAACAGTACCTGCCATTACCTTGGCTTAACAATGACATTAACATGTGGTACTTCTGCCCGCTTCCAAAAGGAGAGTGAGCAATTGGCACCCACTAGTAGGGAGGTTTTCCAACATAATAAAATTAACTCTTCAAATAGCTTGAGGCACTTGTCATTGTCCTTCAGAACATTGACTGATATTCACAAGTGACACCCAAAATAGCAATCGTGGCTTGCCTTTATAAAACCCTTAATGGCCGGCAGACACCTTAATGGCCATCAGACACCATACCAACAGATGGGTCCCCACTTTTATCCCCAACAACAGTTTTAAACCCACTCCAACCACTGACCTTGTCACCAAAAGACCCTCCCAAAACTCCTCTTAACCTGTCACCAGGAAGGGAGTGAGGAACGTTCCTCTGATGGCTTCCAGACTCTGACTGTTACAGCCCAACATCTCACTGCAGTCTTATCTCCTGCACTCCTCCCCGCCAATCACGTGAGTACCCCTCCTTTCGTATATCCTATTATATACTCTAAGTTGCTTGGTTCCCCCCTGTCATGCTGGCCCTACTCTTATCAATGCTTCATCGTTCTGGGCCCTGCTTTCTGGCACCATCTTTTTTCTCTTCTGGCTGTAGTACCTCCCTGTTGTCTTTGAAAGATCTCCAAATTTTTTAGATCGTATTCAGTGGGGTCATGAGAGAACATTGAAATACATTATAGTTTTAAATGGAGCAGTAAAGGGTTAGAACAGCCTTTCTCAACCTTTTTAACATGGAAGAACCCTTAAAAAAACTTTTCTAGCTTGAGGAACTCCTACTAATAATTACAGTTTCCAGTACATTAGCATGGTGGTCGCTGGGAAGAATGTTCCTTACATTTGTGTTCATTGGGAATAACCCCCTTACAGATAGCAGATTGGTGGCAGTAGTTACTTGTAAATACTGGTCCTCCTTAATATCCTCCACTCTCCTCAATTAAAGGCTCACATGGAAGAAAAAGAGATTTCCATAGTGCAGTATTCCAATAAAATTATTTATTATAGCAGCAGCAAACTTACATCTAAAAATAAGACAATCAGCTTCACATGATTCGTCACCTGGCTCCTCCCGACGTGTTGTGTCACAGATCACGTGACTTTATCAAGGGTTTACCCTTGATTTTTAACCCTTGATAAAGTCAAGTGATCTGTGACCAAACACATCGGGAGAGGCTCTGATTCATGTGAAGCTGATTGTCTTGTTTTTAAATGTAAGTTTGCTGCTGCTATAATAAATAATTTTATTGGAATACTGCATCTCTTTATATTCCATGTGAGCCTTTAATGGAGGACAGTGGAGGATATTAAGAAGGATAACATTTACAGTGGAGTTTCCTTTCCAAAATATACTCGATCTGGCTTTTTGAGATATTCAACAGAAGCGCTACTAGACTCGAGGGGTCTTAATTTGAGGTGAGAGACTGGGGCTCATCATTGGTGCATGGATGGTGGAAACTGATCACTATAACTGAATTTTGCACTGATGTGACATTTGAATATACATATTTTTTAGCACTTTATTATCCATCCTTTTTTTTTTTTTTGGACTGATTACGTTTTTTGTATTAACACTTTTGGGATTGACCACGTTTTTTGGATCTACCAGCATTTATGCACTCTGCATATTTATTATTCAAGATTATTACTGTTTATATTGAGCAAGCGCCACATTTATATCTGGGGCCAGATTCTCAAAAGAGATACGCTGACGTTTCGTAGGAAACACTGTCGTATCTCTGTTTTTTTACTGGGTATCTATGCGTGTGATTCCTAGAATCACTTACGCATAGATACAGTGAAGATCCGACATGTGTAAAACAATTACACTGTCGGATCGTAGATGTAATGACATCGCTGCCCGCTAGGTGGCCTTTACGATGATTTCTCATTTGCCTATGCAAATGAGCCTAATCCGACGATTCCCGAACGTTTTTATGCCGCCCCGTCGTCGTTTACGTAGTTTCCGTACGCGTAAGGTTACCCCTGCTATATGAGGGGTAACCTTACGAAGTTCCGTCGTATGCCATGTTAAGTATGGCGTCGGGTCAGCGTCGTCTTTTTCCGTCGGTTACGTTGTTTTACTAAGTCGTTCGCGAATAGGGATTTACGTAAACAACGCTCACGTCGGTTTCATTCACTTTTTCCGACGTGAGCTGGAGCATGCGCACTGGGCTATTTTTGAGGCCGGCGCACAGTTCGATCGGCGCGGGGGCGCGCTTAATTTAAATACAAGCCCCCCCCGTTGAATTACGTGGGGATACGCAGAGCCATTTACACTACGCCGACACAACTTACGGAGCGAGTGCTTTGAGAATACGGCACTTGCTCTGTTAAATTGCGGCGTCGTTGTGTAAATGGCTTACGCTACGCCAGCGGCAATTCTACGGGAATCTGGCCCATTGTTTTTATTCATTTGAATAGGCTGCCTTATGCCGTGTACACACAATCAAGCTTTTGCCTGGCCAAATCACATCGGGAAAAAATAGAACATGTTCTATATCTAAACTCCGATGGAATTCATCGGAATTTCCAATGAAAAAACTCAGATGGGGCATACGCACGATCGGAAAATCCAATGGAAAAAGTCCATCTTACTTTTTCTATTGGAAATTCCGATCGTGTGTACGGGACATAACGTGCCACAAAGGACCAAAAATTAAACATTGTGCAATGTAGCTTTTGCAGCAGTGCAATGTAATGCACATCAGTGTGCAGGGGAAAGGGCAATGAATGGCATGGAATTGCCTAAACAGCATGAACACGCCCTAAGCTATGTTGCAGACTGTTAAGCGCTGATTATTCACAACATATCATCCATTTTATCCATTTTCATCCAGAAACATGTCACCAATTTTTGACAGCAGACCTCTGTTGCTTGCTTTGGTCAAGCGGCCTTCCTGTCCACCTAGCTTTTACTTCTGAACCCCTGTTAATCTATTAACGGGAGCCAGGTAAATGAATAGTCAGGTCAGTCAGCATGGCACCTGGCCAACATTAATTCTCTGATACGTTCATTTTCCAGCCGGCGCTGCCAGCGCGGCCCTGAAATAAAGTCTACACAAGCTCTTGAACCAACTTGACCCAAAAGGTCCTCCAGAGATTACTCATTTCAGACACTGCAGCACGGTGCCTGAGCGGAGAACCTCTATTAAAGAGCTCATGATGCGGCTTCCTCGGCATAGCGAGGGCAGAGCGGGGCCTGTAATATCCATTATGTCAGCTACACTGGGAATCCGGCCTTGTTACTTTATTGAGAGGTAAAACACTGCAGAATTACATATGCACCTGCTGGAACCCTGGAGGATTATACCACAACCAACACAGCAAAATACAACCATTCGAATCTAACATATGCCAATCATTATACGGCAAAAGAAATGTAAGGAGCTAGACCTCCCCTGTAATCTGGGGGAAGAAGGATATAGATTTATTCCTGAACAGACACCTTATTTCATGTAGAAATCTTAGCGATGTAAATATCTTCTTCCATTTCGATCACTTATTTGTGGTATAGGGAAAACCGGGTATTTTCATGTGCTTCTCACATTATTACAAGATTGCTGTACCATATTTCATCTCATTACCTGTTTATTTTGTTTATCCCTCTACTAGTTTATAGCTGTCTGCATTTTGCTGCAGCATCGCAGCATCCCTTTTAACAAAATGCGGAGATAAAATCTCTGCCACATAGAGAGGGCATTGTTTTTAATTAGTCAGCTCTGACTGATAGGTACACTACATTACCAAAAGTATTGGAACACCTGCCTTTACACACACATGAACTTTAATGACATCCCAGTCTTAGTCTGTAGGGTTCAATATTGAGTTGGCCCACCCTTTGCAGCTATAACAGTTTCAATTCTTCTGGCAAAGCTGTCCACAAGGTTTAGGAGCGGGCCTATGGGAATGTTTGACTATTCTTCCAAAAGTGCGTTTGTGAGGTCATGCACTGATGTTGGACATCCCAAAGGTGTTCTATTGTGTTGAGGTCAGTCAATTTCCTCCACCCCAAACTCGCTCATCCATATCTTTTATGGACATTGTTTGTGTAGCGCTGAGCAGTCATGTTGGAACAGGAAGGGGTCATCCCCAAACTGTTCCCACAAAGTTGGTGGCATGAAATTGTCCATGCTGATGCCTTAAAAAATCCCTTCACTGGAACTAAGGGGCCAAGCCCAACCCCTGAAAAACAACCCCTCAACATAATCCCCCTCCACCAAATGATGCACAAAGCAAGGTCCATAAAGACATGGATGAGCAAGTTTGGGGTAGAGGAACTTGACTGGCCTGCACAGAGTCCAGACCTCAAACTGATAGAACGCCTTTTGGATGAATTATTAGAGCGTAGATTGAGAGCCAGGCCTTCTCGTCCACATCAGTGCCTGATCTCACAAATGCGCTTCTGGAAGAGTGGTCAAACATTCCCATAGACACACTCCTAAACCTTCCCAGAAGAGTTAAAGCTGTTATAGCTTCAAAGGGTGGGCCAACTCAATATTGAGCCCTACGACTGATGCCTCATTCACACGACCAGTTTCCCCGTCGGGAAAACTGCTATGACAGCTCTTGGCCTGGAAAACTGTCCGTGTGTATGCTCCATGGCAGTATTCCCAACAGGAAAAACCGCTGGAAATCGCGCCAGGAAAAAGGAGAACATGTTCTCCTTTTTCCTGACCCGATTCCCAGCGGTCTTTTTCCTGGCAGTTTCCCTATGGGAAACACTGAAGTGGAGCTAACACACTGCCAGGATTCCCGGCAAAAGCTCTCACCGCAGTTTTCCCGACGGTAAAACCTCTGGTGTGTACACAGGAAAAGTGACCGAGCAGGTTCTCAGTTTTCGCCCAGGTTCACACTGGGTACGATTTAGTTCGATTTGAGATGCGATTTCACATGTGAAATCGCATCTCAAATCGGCGGCATTTGCCGGCAATGACACCGTCCTAATCGGTGCGACGCCGCATCTGCGGCGCTGCACCGATTTCAAAAAGTATTTCCTCTACTACTTTTTGCGATTTCAGGACGCAATTTACATTGACATCTGTGCAGAAACCTGCACAGATGTCTCCTAAATTGCGTCCGAAATCGGGACTGCCAGTGGGAGTGAAATCGTGCGAGTTCAGCTGAACTCGCACAATTTCACTCCCGCAGCCCAGTGTGAACCAGGGCTTACCCCCGGGATTCCCGGCGGACTTTTTACTGCCGGGAATCTCGAACGTGTGTACGGGGCATAAGACTGGAATGCCATTAAAGTTCTTGTGGGTGTAAAGACTGGTGTCCCAGGGCCAGATTCTCAAAGGAGATACGACGGCGTATCTCCAGATACGCCGTCGTATCTCTGTTTTTGCGGCGTCGGATCTATGCGCCTGATTCTTAGAATCAGTTACGCATAGATTTGCCTTAGATCCGGCTGGCGTAAGTCACTTACATCATCGTATCTAAGTTGCATATTTACGCTGGCCGCTAGGTGGCGTTTCCGTCGATTTCCGCGTCGAATATGCAAATGAGCTATATACACCTATTCCCGAACGTATTTGCGCCCGCTCGTCGTAGTTTACGTCGTTTGCGTAGGCGTAAACTTACCCCTGCTATATGAAGGGGTAACATTGCGTAGGTCCGGCGTATGCAATGTTAAGTATAGACGTCGGGACAGTGTCGTTTTATTCCGTCGTTTACGTCGTTTGCGTAACTCGTTCACGAATAGGGCTTTGCGTAAGTTACGTTCAATGTATTTGCGGCAAAATTTGGAGCATACGCACTAGGAAACGTCCACGGGCGGCGCATGCGCAGTTCAAAAAAACTTCAAAAACGTGGGGTCATGATTGATTTACATAAAACACGCCCACCTCATCCACATTTGAATTACCCGGGCTTACGCAGGGCCATTTACGCTAGGCCGCCGCAACTCTGGACGCTACGCCCTGCTCGCATATACGAGAATCTGGCCCCAAATTTTTATTTATTATAGCGTACTTAAAGGGGAGTTCCACCCATCTTTAAAAGTTGCTTTTACCTACATGACCACCCACGGTGCATTTCTGAATGGATAATCACTATTTTTATATTCTCTCTGAGAGCTTCTATGAGCAGCTTTAAGATCTTGTTCACAACAGTGGCTGTGCGTTATAATGTGCATAGCACCTGCCCGCTAGTGTGCGTTTTGAAGGGGCTGTTCGGTTCATTAGTGCATTGCACTCTTTTCTTTTTTTAACTTTAATGAAACGTCACAGAATGACATTTTGATGCAGTGACATATGGAGAGGTGAGTCGCAAAAATGCAGACGCACTGCTCATACAAAACAATTGTTTTCTTCATGCCCTTGCATTGAGCCTGCATTGATCAATGGTGTAAAGAAACCTTAAAAGAAAAATATTCCTATGTGATGTGCTGCACCTCTAGGAACAGGCTATGCTCTGTGTGTTCTAATAGCAGATCAAGGAACCTGCTTTGCCGCCATTGATGCTACAGGCAGTGCCGACATCTCTGCCGATTCCTCTGCAGACCAGCCTGGAAGCCGCTGTCTTCATGAAAACTTCCATTTCTCTATTCTGCTTTCCATCCTCTTGATTTACAAGACCCCAGATACGCCATGCTGTATAGTCATAAACAGCCTGTCTACGCTAACTTCCCAGACAGAAGGTGAATGGAGGAACAAAGGCTGAATATTTGTGTATGTTTATAAATGTATAAGGATGGAACGCAACATTACATACAGAACAATCAAAGAACGGTTTGTATGGAAGAATATATCAAACTACAATGTCAGCTACAGCCTACAAATTAAAGGGAGTCTGAAGTCTGTGAAATGTTTCAGACACACTTTGAATTTAAAGGCTAAGTCCACATTTTGGGGAAAAAAAATACACTCATGTTCATAAAAACAAAACAAAACGTGTATTTATTATTTTTACAAAGTAGCCTGGAAACCATCATGACAGGGACAAATCATGGAAAGCATTCAGCTGATAAGTGGATGGCAAGCGGAAAACATGGATAGCAATTAGTGAATGGCAGGTGCAAAACATGGAAAGCAATTAGAGAATGCATGGTGCAAAACATGGAAAGCATTCTGCAGATCAGTGGATGGCAGGTGAAAAACATTGAAGGCAAGTCTGGAAGACTTGGAATGGGCGACTAGGCAGAAGCGAGAGATAGATGTTAAAACATGGACCCCGTGGAACCTAATTATTAACTCGGAGGAGGGAAGGAATCCTATTAGTTGAGGAGAGAATGTCCCCCTTAAAGGGGCACTAAATGATTTTATTTTTAGCTAAATAGCTTCCTTTACCCAAATGCATTCCTGGTTTCATGTTCTCATTGTTCGTTTTTGCTGTAATCCTTCTCTGTTCTGCACACTTCCCGGTTGTCTGTTTCCTTATGAAAAATGTACTGGGAGCTTCACTATGTGGTCTCTAATCAAGAAGATGTGATTACTGTGTGTCTAAAACCCCAGGGAACCAATCAGTTTCATTTTAAAAACAAACACTGCCCTGTATTGGCTCTGTGTCTCTGTCCTTCACATAAGCATGAAACTAGATTAAAAACTAAACTGAAACTGCAGGCACATTATAGGATTGATTTTTATCTATTTTAATCATTGTTAAAAGGAATCAGTTAACTATTATGTCTCTATACCCTGTAAACAGCCATTTCAGCAAAAAAAAATTCCTTTACAATTCCTTTCATTCAGTCTGGTTCCGTGAATGAGTATAACCCTACTGTTTTCTGTGGGCGATGGAGAGGAGGAAATAGGTCCCTCCCTAATCTCCCCCCCCCCCCCGTTCTAATGATTGGAGACTCTTTTTCCTTTTCTTCTGAAATAAAAAAAGGGAAGGAAAAAAACAAGACATGGAAAGCAATTAGTGGATGGCAAGTGCAAAACATGGGAAACATTCAGTAGATCAGTGGATGGCAAGGGGAAAACATGGAAAGCAATTAGTGGATGGCAAGCGCAAAACATGGAAAGCATTCAGCAAGATCAGAGGATGGCGGGTGCAAAACATGGAAAGCAATTAGTGAATGGTAGGTGCAAAACATGGAAACCATTCAGTAGATCAGTGGATGGCAAGTGGAAAACATGGAAAGCAATTATTGCAGGCATCACTAAATAGCAGACTGCAGTCCGGATCTGGACTGAGCCAATGTTCCACCCGGACTTTCGTGATCACTCTGCGCATCTGAATGGATGCACAGAGCCTCGGCTCGGGTGGCTCCATAGCAAGCTGCTTGCTGTGGGGGCAGAAGGGAGGGGCCAGAAGAGCCAGCGAGGGCCCCCGAGAATAGGAGGATATGTGCTGCTCTGTGCAAAACCACTACACAGAGCAGGTAAGAATAACATGTTTGTTCTTTTTAAATGAAAAAAAAATCAAGACTAGGCGTCTTTCACCCAATCGGGTCTGCCTGTCTGTGTTATAGGTGGACCTGATCGGGCCACCGATTGTCCTCTATAGGGAGGTGGATGTCAGTGAACATATATCCGCTGACATCCGATCCGCCAAAATCTGCTGAGAATAGCGGGTTGGATGAAAACTGACGGGCTGTCTGTTTTCTTCCGATCTCCCTATAAAGTGAGCAGTGAGCAGAGACGGACCTGTCATCCGCCTGCTTAGCGGGGATCAACGGAACAATCCTAGCTGAGAAAAGCGGAGTCCGTCAAAATGGATCCACCATGTGTGAAAGGGGCCTTAATAGCACTTTAAAGTGGAGTTCCGCCTGGGCAAATACTGCAGCTGCTGACTTTTATTAAAAGGACAGTTACCTGTCCAGGGAGCCTGCAATGTTGTCACCTGAAGCTGACCTGTCCCTCAGCTCCAGGTGCAGGCTTCGGCATCGTTACTAAGGGAAACCAGAATTGAAGGATTGCAGCTTCACAGTTTCCTATTGCACATGCGCGTGTTGCGCTGAAGCTTTCTGAATAGGGCCCTGCTGTCTTCTGGGACCTGTGTGTCTCCCAGAAGGCAGTGGGGGAGAGAAGGGCCAGACAATATGTAATTCACCGCACAAGATTGCTGCAATCTTTCACCAGAAGTGGGAGCAGATACCTGATCCGTGGAAAGTTACATTTCTGGGTGGAACTCTGCTTTAAAGCCTAAAATTATTTTTAAAACATTTGAGATTAAAATGCAAAAGCAGTCCTGGCAACAAAAGGGAAAAGGTTGAGAAACATACCTTTTGGTCTACCAGAAAATCTAGCAAGCTCCTGACTTTCTGAAGTGAGCTGCCAACTCTACCTTTGCTACACTGAAATCCCAAGCAGTGTTGTGAACCATGTCCACCCAGATCTCCCTCAGACTATTAAACATCTCCCCCTTTTCTCATCTCCATAACATAAGGGGGAAGTGTTCTGTAGTCCAAGATAAAAGGAATACCAGAGCACTAAGAGAAAGCAGAACGGTTTACTTTTTTAGCTTTAAAACCACAGATTCATCACCTCCATATGATAAAATAGGAGTTGCTGCTGTAATGACTCATTGGGGGAGTTAACAAAGAGTGGCACAGCATAAAGCCTGCGCCACTCTTCTAAACTGAGAAAAATCCTGCTCCTAATTAAAAAAAAGGGCACAAGTGTGGCCCAGAGTGGTCTCTTTTTTTTTCCTATGCTGTGTCTGCAGCAGATATGGCAAAGAGGGCAGGAGAGTTAAAGCTGCTTTTCCGGCTCCAGTTGCACATGCCCCTTTACCTGAGAATGTGAGAAAAGAGGAAAGCTGCTAAATCTTCGTTTGCCAGTGTTTACAGCTGGGCATATAGGCAGGGACAAGAGACTAAAAAACAGGTGTATATGATTGGTAATGAGGTGCACACCACTAATTCCCCCAATTTAGCACAGCTGAAAAGTGACCTTGCTAAGAATGTGAAAATTAGACTAGAGCTCCACCTGCAGGCCAGAAAGGTTAATGTATGTCTATGCCCTGCACATAAGTGAGCTAACCACATTTAACCCCCCTGCCGGTATCCCCGAGCGCGACTCGGGGTGGATTTTTTATGTAAATATCGATATCCCCGAGTCGCGCTCGGGGTGAATATGCAGAGCCTGCAGCGCGCGCTGGCTTACCTTGTATCCAGGCAGGGTACTGTACTTACCTTGTCCCTGGATCCAGCGATGCATCCGCGCTGTGTGAGCGAGTGGCGTCCTCCATTCGACTCACACAGTGCTCGCGCGCCGCCGATCTCCGTTCCCTGCGACGTAACGGCGCACGGGGGCGGAGACCGGCGGCAAATTCAAAAAAGTAAACAAACACATTACATACAGAATACTGTAATCTTATAGATTACAGTACTGTATGTAAAAAATACACACCCCTTTGTCCCTAGTGGTCTGCCCAGTGTCCTACATGCACTTTTATATAATAAAAACTGTTCCTTCTGCCTGGAAACTGGAGATTGTCCATAGCAACCAAAAGTGTCCCTTTATGTCAAAAGTGGTTTTAGATCAGCTAGAAAACAGCGATAGTAAATTAGAATCACTTGCAGAATTGAGCGATAGCGATTTGTGGGGAAATTCGTAATAAAAGTAATGACAGCGACAATTCTGCAACTGAGCAAATTTCAGTGATTTTGATTTGATTACATTAGTGAATAATTTTTATTATAATTACATTATTATTTGTTATAATTATTTATAGTTATTTATTATATTATAATTTTATGATTTTGTGTTTCAAACTTTATCATACCTGGGATGTCTACTAGACTCTTGTTTGGACAAATTTAAGTGAGTTATTCCTAAAAATTGCAGGCCTACAGTATAAAACGCAGAATTTCCATGCAAAATAATTGTACCGCTTTTGGTACGTAATTCCAGACAAAATCATACCGCCAGGGAGGTTAAAAAAATCGTAAAATTTCTGTACGTTTGCTAATGGGCATTAAATGGCATGTAAACCCTAACAATGAACTTCTCTTATCTTCAGATCTGATCTGTACATTGCAATTGAAAAGTCATTGCAGAGCCTTACTTGCTTCTACTCTGTAGATACCGATGCATGCTAGTGCAGAAATGCTAAGTGGGAAGTTCTGCCTGCTTTAATCAAATTATAATTCTGGGGGCATTGTGTACTCAAACCACATACACAAAAGGTGCCCATTGTAGCCATGGTAACCAGGGCATACCTGTAGAATCTGGCAGTCATCTCAAGTCATATCATGCTCCAATTTTCTTGCTGTTATATATGTTTTATCTTTATTTTTTCATATATATATATATAAAAGTGAAATTTTCCTTTAAATAACAAAGCGCATGTTTTCAAATTCCGAGCACATGCAAACTTTGTTAAAAATAAAACTCACATTGCAGTAACCCGCGAGCCACTGGAGATTTGCGCATCTCAGAAAAACATTTTCGAACCCAGTAAAGTTTACGGCTGGAAAAACGGCACTTCCCAGTGCCTGAGCATCGCGGCGGCGGCATCAAACCGCCTTTATTATCAGGATTCATAAACCGCCCTTGTGTGTCACATCATTTTTAAACGCTGCGCAGTGAGGACCCGGACATTCTCAGCTTCTTTGCTCACTGAAGGAAAAAATACACAAAAATGAAAAAAATAAAAAATAAATATGAAAATGAAAAGCTTCCATTACTTCCCTCATTTGTAGTTTTCAGGCATTTGCAGGGCTTATCGAGACACATGCTCCCAATTAGCTGCTCCTCTTAATTTAAATGCCTCATAAATTATCTCCTGTGCATGCGGATTATCACTTCATAATGCGAGATAGCATTTAAATAAATAGCTGCGATGTAGAAAATTACGGAGGTTTAGAGATGGAGGCAGCTCAGTAATGAAGGGAAATATCATCGCAGCTGAGCCGGGGAAAGGGGCAGCGTGGTGGGGGTAGATGGGGGAGGGGTGGGTTAGGCAAATGTTTTTTACATTCCAAAAATGTATAAAAATGTCTTAAAGGGAAAACGATATTCTTTTTTACAATTTAGTTAGATCTCTGAATTTGATCAGTTTAACCACTTAAGGACCGCCTACTGCACATTTACGTCGGCAGAATGGCACGGCTGGGCACATCAACGTATATATACGTTGATTTTAGTACCCAGCCGTGGGTCACGGGCGCGCGCCCGCGACCCGGTCCGAAGCTCCAGGACCGGGACCGAGGGATTCGCGGACCCGATCGCCACTGCAGTGCGGCGATCCGTCCCTGGAGCGGAAGAACGGGGAGAGCCGTGTGTAAACACGGCTTCCCCGTGCTTCTCTGTGGCCGTAGCATCGATCGCGTCATCCCTGTAATAGGGGGACGCGATCGATGACGTCACACCTACAGCCACACCCCCCTACAGTTGTAAACACAACACATAGGGCACACATCCCCTACAGCGCCACCTGTGGTTAACTCCCAAACTGCAACTGTCATTTCCACAGTAAACAATGCAATTTAAATGCATTTTTTGATGTGAAAATGACAATTGTCCCAAAAATGTGTCAAAATTGTCCGAAGTGTCCGCCATATTGTCGCAGTCACGAAAAAAATCGCTGATCGCCGCTATTAGTAGTAAAAAATTTTTTTTTTATAAAAATGCAATAAAACTATCCCTTATTTTGTAAAAGCTATAAATTTTGCGAAAACCAACCGATAAACGCTTATTGCGATTTTTTTTTACCAAAAATACGTAGAAGAATACGTATTGGCCTAAACTGAGGAAAAAAAATGTTTTTTATATATTTTTGGGGGATATTTATTATAGCAAAAAGTAAAAAATATTGCATTTTTTTTTAAATTGTCGCTCTATTTTTGTTTATAGCGCAAAAAATAAAAACCGCAGAGGTGATCAAATACCACCAAAAGAAAACTCTATTTGTGGGGAAAAAAGGACGCCAATTTTGTTTGGGAGCCACGTCGCACGACCGCGCAATTGTCAGTTAAAACGACGCAGTGCCGAATCGCAAAAAGGGGCAAGGTCCTTTAGCTGCATTTTGGTCCGGGTCTTAAGTGGTTAAAGCCCAATTTAAGTCTCGCAACGTTTTAGTTTTCTCTTCATTTCTGCGTGGAAATGCATTTAAATACATTTTTCTCTTACATTTCCTGCACTTCCACTCCAGTGCTCTATGTTGACATAGCTGACTTTAGGCCACACCCCTCATCACAAGTGAACTTGTCTTACACTGAATTGCTGAGTAAGAGAGGGGGCATGTCTGCAGGGGAAAAGAGGGGGCATGGCTAACCACTGCCCATCGGTGCCTCTATGGGCTCTTCTGTCCCGGAAGGGAACCGCGATCCAATCCAGCTGTTGCGCCGGCTTACAATAAAGGTGACTGGAGACCGGATTGTCTCCAATCACCTCTATGGTCTAAGACAGTGGTTCTCAATCAATCCTGTCCTCAAGTACCCCCAACATACCATGTTTGCAGGTTTTCGTTTATCTTGCACAGGTGCTTAAAATCTGAGTCAATGGCTTGGTATTTTGGACAACTATTTTATCTAAGAGAAATTCCCAAAACATGGCCTATTGGGGGTACTTGAGGGCAGGATTGAGAACCACTGCTCTAGGAGACCAGAAACAATGAGCATTTCTGGTTAGGGTTAGATGAAATCACTGCCTCGTACACACGATCGGAATTTCCGATGGAAAAAGTACGGCTGACTTTTTCCATCTTTTATACTTTGCAAAAAATGTGGTTATATATTGTGCATTTTTTCCTAAAAAATTGTGTTAAAAAAAATGATGCGCAAATACGATCACCTTTTTATTCTGTATGGTCTCTGCTAATATATATATATATATATATATATATATATATATATATATATATATATATATAGGCCCGGATTCACATAGGACTTACGCCGACGTATCTCGAGATATGCACCGATTCCCAAAGCGAGATACGTCGAAAAATTAGGCTTCAGCCACCCGACGTAACTTGCCTATGCCGGCGTATCGTGGGCGCATAGTTACGCTGGACGCATTCGGCGTTCCCATTTTAAATATAAAAATGAGTAAGATACGCCGATTCACGAACGTACTTGCGCCCGTAAGGGTTACGTCCGGCGTAAAGTTATTCCTCATATAGGAGGCGCAACCCATGCAAAGGTATGGACAAGTGAACAAACACCGTCGATTTTTACACCATTTACGTAGTACGTGAATAGGGCTGTGCGTAGGTTACGTTCACGTCGTAGGCAGTGTTTTGACGTATCTTAGGCAGTTATTTTGATGTGACTGTGAGCATGCGCACTGGGATGTGTCCAAGGTATGACACATGCGCCGTTTGTTTTTAGTACTTGTTTGAAGCTCAGTCCATCATTTGCATGGGATCACGATTCATTTAAATGTTACACGCCCACTTCCAGCCCACTTCCACCTACTTTGACTTACGTCGGCTTACGCCGATGACTATACGCTACACCTGCGCAAGGTTGAGAGCATTTGCTTTGTGAATACCATGCTTGCCTCTCAACATTGCGCCGGTGTAGCGTAAAGAAGATACGCTACGCCCACATAAAGATGTGCCGAGGTACGTGAATCTACCCCATAGTATATACAGTATCTCACAAAAGTGAGTACACCCCTCACATTCTTGTAAATATTTTATAAATTATTAGTTATTTATTAGTAATTTCTTATGTGACAACACTGAAGGAATTACACTTTTGTTGCCAGCAGTCTAGACATTAATGGCTGTGTGCTGAGTTATTTTGAGGGGACAGCAAATTTTATACAAGCTGTACACTCACTACTTTACATTGTAGCAAAGTGTAATCTCTTCAGTGTTGTCACATGAAAAGATAAAATAGTTACAAAAATATGAGGGGTTTACTTACTTTTGGGAGATACTGTATATATCGGGGTTCGACGAAATCCGGGTTTCAGGATGCATTTGCGACTAGAATAAGCGACCTGGCGCCTGGGGAAAGAAGCATAAGGCTGCAGAAGGCCGCAAAGCCACGGCCTCAATTACCGGCTGGCGTGGCTGACGCGATCGCCCAGCAGGGGAGGTGGGGGCGCACAGAGACAAATGATACCCCATCCTGTGTCTCCGTGGGCCCCCCACCTCCTCCGCTGCGCGATCCAGCCAGCCGGTAATTGAGGCCCGGGGCTTTGCGACCTTCTGCAGGCCTATGCTTCCTTCTGTGATCTGGTGCCATCTTGTGGTGGCCGTTGGCATGACAAGACAACCAGCAATGCTAATGGAGCTTCCCCTGTGTTTTCACTGCTATTTCCTTCCCTCTAATTAGAACCCCAAACATTATATATATTTTTTATTCTAACACCCTAGAGAATAAAATGGTGGTCATTGCAATACTTTCTGTAACACCGTATTTGCGCAGCGGTCTTACAAGTGCACTTTTTTGGTAAAAAATACACTTTTTTTAATAAAAAAATAAGACAACACTTAGCCCAATTTTTTTTATATTGTGAAAGATAATGTTACGCTGAGTAAATTCATACCCAATCTGTCACGCTTCAAAATTGCATCCGCTCGTGGAATGACGACAAATTTTTACCCTTTAAAATCTCCATAGGCAATGTTTAAAAAATTCTACAGGTTGCATGTTTTGAGTTACAGAGGAGGTCTAGGGCTAGAATTATTTCTCTCGCTCTACCAATCGCAGCGATACCTCACATGTGTGGTTTGAACACCGTTTTCATATGCAGGAGCTGCTCACGTATGCGTTTCCTTCTGCGCGCAAGCTCGGCAGGACAGGGTGCGTTTCTGGCTCCTAACTTTTTTAGCTGGCTTCTAGATTCCAAGCAAATTTGTCAAGCCCTGGTATGTATGTATATATATATATATATATATATATATATATATATATATATATATATATATATATATATTTAATGTTTGGGGGTTCCAAGTATTTTTCTAGCAAAAAAATACAGATTTTTACGTGTAGGAGAGAAATAAGTGGTTGAGCAGTGTGGTCAGACTCTGATGCCTTTCGAACGGCACAATAATGTAGACTCACTGCTATACCAGGAAAGTGGATGCTGTCTGTGCAAAGTCTGTCCGACTGGATGTATATTTCTGTGACTTCTATTGAGCTCTAAAGTGCACCTGTCACTTTGTGTTTTTCAGTTTTTGGGGCCCAGATGGTGTCCAGGGCTGGTGGTTTTGGCTGCACACAGGCTGGATGCAGCTAATTGTCTACATTGCATATCGCCATAGCGAAGAGGACTGCTGCACTCAGATGTAGAGTTTTGCCATCTCAAAATCCTGCAGCCGCTGAAATGGCACCTAATGCCGCATACACACGATCGGAATTTCCGACAAGAAAAGTTCGATGTGAGCTTTGGGTCGGAAATTCCAACCGCGTGTAGGCCCCATCGGGCTTTTTCTGTCGCAATTTCCGACAGCAAAAATTTGAGAGCTGGTTCTCAAATTTTCCGATGGCAAAAGTTCTTGTCGGAAATTCCGATCGTCTGTATGCAATTCCGACGCGCCAAAAAACATGCATGCTCAAAATCAATCCTACGCATGCTCGGAATCATTGAACTTCATTTTTCTTTCGTTGTAGTGTTGTACAAATTACCGTGTTCCTGACAGTCAGGATTGTGTGTATGCAACACAAGTTTGAGCCAAAATTCCATCTGAAAAAAATCCATGGTTTTCTTGTCGGAATTTCTGATCGTGTGTACGCGGCATAAGTGTTACTGAACTGCAGCAAAGAAAAATCAGGTCTCTTGCCCTGCCATGTATTATATCTGTGTAGTCGATGGTTTGCCTGGAGTTCCTTCATAGCACACCTCTATACAAAGTCCTTTTCTTCCCCTAGTTTGGAGTTTGGCCTACTTCTTATTAAAGCAATACTCCCTACATAACGTTATTGTATAGTCTGCATTAATGACACTGTCAGATGTTCGGCCTCCCCTCAGGGGAGGATGGCAACACAGATGTGACATGTGGAACTGGGCTAAATATTATGAATTGTTTCCAAACTGCAAACCCAACCCAGTTAATGTCACCCCTACATAGAGGTGTCAAAGGGCAGGAGAAAACAAGCTTGTAAAACCGCGGGACCCGCCCCTGCAACTGACAGTGACAGATACGCCGCGCCTTTAGTCAGTCATTAGGAAGCTGAATGGGGAGTGGGCGTTTGAGGAGACAGAAGGTTAATGGCACTGAGGTTATTGTGACGAAAGGGGCTCCGGATGAAAGACGTATTGATTTTCTGCTTTATACGTCAATAGATTTTCTAACACTACCAATATGTACTAGGAATATGTAATATAACCACCTACTAGTAATATGTATTAGTAATATGTAATCCTAATATGTACTACTAACATGTGCTTGTAATACAATATGCAATACTACCACCTACTAGTAATATGTACTACTAATATATGTAATAGCAATATTCAATACTTCTACAGTACATCCAGAAAGTATATAAAGCACTTTTTCTACATTTTGTTATGCTACCGCCTTATTCCAAAATGGATTAACCTCTTTGCGCCCGCGCTATAGCGGAAAGGCGGCTACAGTGCGGGTCTAAATTGCCGGTAGGGCATCCATGTACGAGCATGTGCTGTCTGCGCACCCCCTGTGGGGCACGGGCGGCATGCTTTGTGATCAGCGAGTCCATGAGACTTGGCCCCTTACCACATGATAAGCTGTCAGCCAATGACAGCTGATCACGTGATGTAAACAAAGAAGCCAGTAATTAGCTTTTTTTCCCCTCATGCTAACAGCATGGGGGAAAAAAAAAGCTGATTACCAGCTTGTGTAAATGGGACATCGGTCCTGCACATGAAGAGCCACTGCCACCTCATCAGTGCCCACCAGTGGCACCTACCAGTGCCATCTACCATTGCATAGCATTACTGTGCACACCAGTGCCACCTATTAATGCCCACCAGTCTTACCCATCAGTGCCCTTATCAGTGCCCTTCAGTGCCTTTCGGTGCAACCCATCAGTGCCCATCATTGCCACCTATCAATGCAGCCATATCAGTGCCTCCTGATCAGTGCCCACCAGTGCCACCTTATCAGTGCCCATCAGTGCAGCCTATCAGTGCCCATCAGTGCAGCCTCATTAGCGCACATCAATGAAGAATAAAAATGGCCTGTTTGCAAAATGTTAAAACAAAATCAACATTTTCGGTCTTTTTTTGTTTGTTTAGCAAAAAACTAAAAACCCCAGTAGTGATTAAATACCACCAAAAGAAAGCTTTATTTGTGTGAAAAAAATGATAAAAATTTAATTTGGGTACAGTGTTGTATGACCGCGCAATTGTCATTCAAAGAGTGACAGCGCTGAAAGCTGAAAATTGGCCTGGGCAAGAAGGGGGTTTAAGCGCCCAGTAAGCAAGTGGCCAATTCATTCAGTCATCATTTTGACAATGTGAAAGAAGTTTGTTTGAAATCTTTGCAAATTTTTTAAAAATAAAAAAACAAAAAAAATCACCTTTACATCAGTTTTCGACAGCCTTTGCTCAATACTTTGTTGAAGCACCTTTGGTGCCAATTACAGCCTCAAGTCTTTTTAGGTATGATGCTACAAGCTTGGCACACCTATTTTTGGGCAGTATCTCCCATTCTTTTTTGCAGGACCTCCCAAGCTCCATCAGTTTGGATGAAGAGCGTCGGTGCACAGCCATTTTCAGATCTTTCTAGAGATGTTCAAACGGGTTCAAGTCTGGGCCACTCAAGGACATTCATAGAGTTGTCCCTTAGCCACTCCTATGTTATCTTGGCTGTGTGCTTAGGGCTGTTGGAAGATGAACCTTCTCCCAAGTCTGAGGTTCAAAGTGCTCTGGATGTCTCTGTACATTGCTGCATTCATCTTTCCCTCGATCCTGACTAGTCTCCCAGTTCCTGCCACTGAAAAACATCCCCACAGCATGATGCTGCCTCCACCATACTTCACTGTAGAGATGGTACTGGACAGGTGATAATGGCGGTGATTTCCTCCAGACATGGCGCATGCCATTCAGACCAAAGACTTCAGTCTTTATTTCATCAGACCAGAGAATTTTGTTTCTCATGGTCTGAGAGTCCTTTAGGTGCCTTTTGGCCATCTCCATGAGGGCTGTCAAGTACCTTTTACTGAGAAGTGGCTTCTGTCTGGCCACTCTACCGTACAGGCCTGATTGGTGGAGTGCTACAGAGATGGTTGTTCTTCTAAGAGGGTTCTCCTCTCTCCACACAGAAATGCTGGAGCTCTGCCAGAGTGACCATTGGGTTCTTGGTCACCTAAGAAGGCCCTTCTCCCCCGATCGCTCAGTTTTGCTGGTTGGCCGGCTCTAGGAAGAGTCCCGGTGGTTCCAAACTTTTTCCATTTACGAATGATGGAGGCCACTGTTCTCATTGGGACCTTCAATGCTGCAGAAATGTTTCTGTACCCTTACCCAGATCTGTGCCTCAATACAATCATGTCTACAGACAATTCCTTGGACTTCATGGCTTGGTTTGTGCTCTGACATGCACTGGTACCTGTGGGACCTTATATGATGCCTTTCCAAATCATGTCCAATCAACTGAATTTACCACAGGTGGACTCCAATCAAGTTGTAGAAACATCTCAGGCAGGGTTCACACTAGTCCGACATACGCTCCGACATTGGGAGCTCATGTTGCATGACGTGTGAAAAGTAATGTTTCCCTATGGGAGCCATCTTAACAGGTCCGACACATGTCGGAGCGACTTTTGAAATGCTCCCTGTACTACTTTGGTCCGACTTTGATCGTACTTCACTCCATTAAATATTATTGAAGTAGGATCAAAGTCGGAACGCAGTCTTGCACGCTCCGACTTTGGCATGCGACTTGTATTCTACTGATCTTGAGGGGGGCCCCCAGATACTGGCCCCCCCACCCTAGGTGAATTAGTATGGGGTAAATCGTACCCCTACCCATTCACTTGGGAGAAAAGTATAAAAAAAAAATAAACACGCTACACAGGTTTTTAAAATATTTTATTAGTCAGCCCTGACTTCTGTGCTCTCCCAGGGTCTTCTTCTGACTTCAGGGGTCTTCTTCTGTCTTCTCCGCTCTCTTCTTCTGCTCTCTGCGCTCCCCCGGTTCTTCTCCCGCTCTTCGGTGCCTTCTGCCAGGCTCCGCCACCGCTGCTATCTTCTTTCTAGCTCTTTTACTAGCGGCAGCGACCAGCCTGGGCTTCCTCCATCGTCTTCTTCCTCGTCGTCTTCTTCTTTTCTTCCGGTGTTGACTCGACGCTCCCTCCCGCTGTAATTTTTTTGGGAGGCAATTTATCAGGGAAATTACTGGTGTTGGTGCTTCAATGATCACAGGACAATATTTGTTATGGTGTCAGGATGATTGAAGCGCATTAGTTATATTACTGCATTGTAATATAAAATGAAATGGTTCAACTCACGATAATGCAAAATCAGTGTCACTCGCCACCTGCCACAGATGCAGATTGTCACTTGCCACCTTAGCTGCCACACCTTGCGGATTGTCACTTGCTAAGGTGGTGTTTTCCTTGTCAGTCAGGCAGCAGAGAGATGATGTAATCTCTCTGCTGCCTGCACAGTGAGGGCGGAAGTTACTGCAGGGATGCTGGGCAGGCGCGGGGCGGTGAGAGATGATGTAATCTCTTTGCTCCCTTGGCCGCCGCTCGTTGATTGGCCAGCTGCCCTCTCACCCACAGAGCCGACCAGCTGATCACCCACTCTCTGACTCTCACTCACCACCAAGCCGCCTGCTCACATCATAAACAGAGGCACCCAGCAGCCCATGCTGTCCCCTGCCCACTCTGTCACTTAAACGTGGACTCGCGGAGCCGCCCACTCAGACTCTCCGTCGCCCACAAGTTCTGCAACTACATTTTAGCAAATTTCTCGGGGGTGGCAATTTCCCTGTTGCCCCCCCCCCCCCGGATCCGCCCCTGTGTGGTTGTGGGGCACTAAAAAGATGTGAGTGAGCCATGTTTTAACCACCCCCAATGGCTGCCTCTTAAGCTGCAAAGGCAGTGAATGGGGGTGTTTATACGCTATGATGCCTTGCATTGCTGTACAGTAAATATGATCCCCCCAATGACATTTAGTGGGCAGTACCCCTCTGAATGTGACCCATTCACCTGAATAGGGCCACACCAAAACAGCTCTGCAGCTGTGTGCAATGCATGCAGTTGTGGAGCAGGGGTGCAGATTTTTAGGACGCAAAAAAGGCTTTGGGAGGGAACAGAACCTTTCATTGTCACCTGTCCAATGCCTCTGAAAAGCAATTTACTGCCTATCGCTTTTCAGAGGGCAAGCCCTTAATATTATTTTGGAAATAATATAAACTAAAGTAGTAGTTGAGGTATTACTAAAGGTAAACCCTTTTTTTAGTTTTGGATAGTGTGGGAAGAGGGTTAGAACCCCTGTCAGGTTTCCTCCTCCTAACATAAATCCCCTCCCCCCAATCTCTTTGTGGTGCCCCTCCACCTTACACGACACCACATTGCCCAGGGCAGCCCCCCTTCTACCCCCCCCCCGTCCTGGCTTTGGGGGCTCCTTTATCAATCGCTGTAGCAAAGGTTTCCCTGTCGCAGTGATATCAGTTCCCTGGTTCATCTTTAATTTCACTTTTAATATTTTTTTCCCCACCTTAGTAAATACAAAGCCCTACCTGTCTACACTCATATCTTTGTAGGATTACATTGGGTTCTGCTCACCTTTCTCTATTAACACCTTTACTTTCTTTTCATTTGTCTCATTCTTAAAACTTTCCTCTGCAGCTCCCTTGTAAAAGGATTGGCAGGAGCCCTCTTTTTTTAAGCTGCATTTTTATAAGTCAATATGGCAGCTCCAAATTATTTAAAGCTTCTTAGAGGGGATTAGATTTGATTTCTTCAGGGAATGGCAGAGGTGTGTCGTGGCTCCCCGGGGCTTTGCGTTTCATCGAATCTGCATCCGTCTCAGCGCCGAGTAAAACTATAATTGACTCCAGGTTATTAGGAGGTGCTTAGTGAACGTCAGGCTTGCAGGCCCGCCGGTGTGGTTTGGATGACCGCGGACAGGTGTCTCACAAAGCACAACAAATGGCACTTTTAATTGTCACCTGTGCTGGCTGGATCAGCTCTGTCAGCGAAAGGGGATGATTCTGTAGATACCCAGGCGGCGAGCCTGTCATGTATGTCACCCTGCTGTTTAATCCCTACGACTTCACATTATGATCTTCACAAGTTCTCCCTTCCTGCAGCGTGGACAGAAAGCATTATTATTATCTGCTAATTATATAGCACTGACCTAATCTGTAGTGCTGTACGGTCAGAGCAATTTAATCAGGCATGTCAGGCTTCGTACACTGAACCTTGTAATCCAATTGAACAAAAAAAAATTCATGCAAATATATAAAAGCAACCTGTCTTATAGATTCCTAGTCTAGAAATATCATTTTTTTATTTTATTCAGTCCATTAATACCTGAAATCTTTTTTGGTACTGATTTGGCACACACCAGCTGAAATTGGAAAATAAGCTTGCAGTGGGTGGGTGTACTGTGTCATAGCTCCTGACTGTCCCTGATTTCGAGGGACTGTCCCTGATTTGGAGCAATGTCCCTCTGTCCCTCATTCCTCCTCATTTGTCCCTCATTTTGGTCTGAGCTATATAGATGTATATAACATGCACTTTTTATCTATCAAAAAGTGTTTCTCAGAGCTAAACCTTCCATTTGATTCCTAAATTGCTGCATTCCAAAAGCCAATATAAAGGAATAGCAGTGGTAAAAAAAAGCACTTGTGGGTTTAACCAATCTTGTTTTTTTGTACAATTCTCCTTTAAGTGGGCATGACAAGGGGTGTGTCCTATTCCTGCACAATTTTGACTGTTTTGTCATCCTGGACCACAAACCTTCCTCACTGTGCTATATGTTTCTGCACCATCTACTTAAAGTAGAACTATAGACAACACTTTTACCATCCCTGTCCCATTGCGAAGATTTCTCTTCACTTCCTGCTCTATGGGCAACCAGGAAGTAAGAGGAAATCTAAGTAAATTAAGGGAATCCATTGCCCCCCCAAGCCCTAAGAACTAGTGTCCTCACTCGAAAATTTCAGGGCGGGTCTTAAACAACACAGAGTGTGGCCGTAACAGGAAGGGGTGGGTCATATTTAAATTAGGGGGTGCACAAGTTTAGTCAGGCCTAGGGCAGCACAAAACCTAAATACACCCCTGACTGTACAGTCTACTACCGGTAGAACCAATTACCCAGTTAAAGGGTATGTAGATGAATATCAACAGTTTACTATACCTAACAGGCAGTCTTTAGATTTAGATAAGATACTTTACTAATATGGTTTGGTTGGCCAGACCAAACCTCAATACAAATTAACACAACAGTTGGCGCACTTCCGCGTTGGCATGCGTTGGCGCACAACAAAAGTAATTTGTAATCCGAAAAGGGAATAAATAAATTGGTGGAAAATGCCTGAATAGTCTAATCACAGTGGTGAGTGTAAACGATCCACCCTCCTGCAATGCAGTTAGTATGCTTGGGCAGGTGCCCGTCTCACCCAATCAGATTAGACCTTGTCCTTCCGGAACACGCCGACACACTGTCCTTTAGGATGACAGTCTCCGGTCCTCCCACAGGTTACTGTTGAACCGGGACACCGTCTGTTCACTCCGTCAGGGATCCTCTCTCTGTCTCTGGATGCTGATCTGCCTGGGCGTGGATAGGCCTCAAACTCTCGCCTAGATTTCCGGGAAGACACCTCACACAGGTGTCCTCCTGGGTTGAAGAGGCGGTCCAGAGCCAAACATGTCCTCTTCATTAAATTACCTTCCCCAGCAGGCCATGCGGGGAAAAAAAGCATTCTGGGTTGAACAGTTGCTCTCTGGGTATCGTAGTCTATGAATAAACCAGGGCAATGGAGTCTCTTTCTCCCTGTACTCAGTTTCCCAACATTCCTTGCTGTACCAGTGTAAAAGTAAATAGAAGGTGGCTATAACCCAACTTGGCCACAGGAGGGAGCTGAGATCCTTCAGGATAAACAGATGGTAGTCTTTTAATCACATAAGAAAGGTGATACCTCGCTACATAACAGTAAGAGACAAAATAACAACAAAAAATATCCAGAAAAACACAACATAAAAAAAGTTATAAATTGATTTGCATTTTAATAAGTGAAATAAGTATTTGATCCCCTATCAATGACCAAAATCTCTAGCTCCCAGGTGTTTTCTATACAGATGACGAGCTGAGATTAGGAGCACTCTCTTAAAAGTTTATTACCTGTATAAAAGACACACGTCCACTTAAGCAATCAGATTCCAATCTTTCCACTACGGCCAAGAGCAAAGAACTGACCAAGGATGTCAAGGACAGGATTGTAGACCTACACAAGGCTGGAATGGGCTACAAGACCATCGCCAAGCAGCTTCGTAAGAGGGTGACAACAGTTGGTGTGATTAGTCACAAATGGAAGAAACACAAAATAACTGTCAATCTCCCTGTATGGAGTCTGGTGCTCCATGCAAGACCTCACCTTGTGAAGTTTCAATGATCATGAGAACAGTAAGGAATCAGCCCAGAAATACACGGGAGAATCTTCAATTATCTCAAGGCAGCCGGGACCATAGTGACCTAGCAAACAATTGGTAACACTGCGCCATGAAAGCACATGTACAGGCCAAATTGGTACAATTGGTACCACACTAAGCAATGAAAGTACTGTACATGTACAGGCCCATCTGAAGTTTGCTAATGAACATCTGAATGATTCAGAGGAGAACTGGGTGAATGTGTTGTGGTCAGATGAGACCAAATTCAAGCTCTTTGGCATCAACTCAACTCGCCGTGTTTGGAGGCTGATGGAGGCTGAATGCTGCCCATGACCCCAAGAACACTATCTCCACCGTCATACATGAAGGTGGAAACATTATGCTTTGGGGGGGTTTTTCTGCTAAAGGGACAGGACAACTTCAATGCATCAAAAGGACAATAGATGTGGGCTAGGTACCATCCAATCTTGGGTGAGATCCTCCTTCCCTCAGCCAGGGCTTTGAAAATTGGATCCTTGGAGTGGATCTGCAAAGAGGAGTGTGACAAAATCCCTCCTGAGATGTGTGCAAACCTGGGGGCCAACTACAAGAATAGTCTGACCTCTGTAATGGCCATGAAAGGTTTCACCATCAAGTACTAAGTCATGTTTTGCAAAGGGATCAAATACTTATTTCACTCATTGAAATGCAAATCAATTTTTAACTTTTTTGAAATGCATTTTTTCTGAATTTTTTTGTTGTTATTCTGTCTCTCACTGTTAAAATAAACCTACCATTAAAATTCTAGACTGGTAATTTTTTTTGTCAGTGGGGAAACATACAAAATCAGCAGGGCATTAAGTACTTTTTTCCCTCATTGTTCTTGGGTAGATTTACAGGAGGAAGCATTAGCAGTGTGCTCATGATCACTGAGTCTAGGTTCACACCTACAGTGCCTTGAAAAAGTATTCATACTCCTTGAAATTTTCCACATTTTGTCTTGTTACACCCAAAAACATAAATGTATTTTATTGGGATTTTTTGTGATAGACCAACACAAAGTGGCAGATAAAGTGAAGAGTGGCGTGCATTTGTATTCAGCCCCCCTGAACCAATACTTTGTAGAACCACCTTTTTCTTCAAATGACAGCTACAAGTCTTAGTGAATTTTTCCCATTCTTATTTGCAAAATAGCTCAAGCTCTGTCAGATTGGAGAGCGTCTGTGAACAGCAATTTTCAAGTCTTGCCACAGATTCTCAATTGGATTTAGGTCTGGACTTTGACTGGGCCATTCTAACACATGAATATTCTTTGATGTAAACCATTCCTTTGTAGCTCTGGCTGTATGTTTGGGGTCGGTCAGTTGGGGGAGTATTTGTAGCTGCTGACTTTTTTTGGGGGGGGGGTGCTGGACCTCCTCTTTAAAGCGGAGTTCCACCCTTAAAACCACTTTGTTTCATCCCATCCAGCATACTGGCGTCCAGCATACTGGCGTGGGCACAGGTCATACTGCATTGGGCACAGGTCACGCTGTGTGGGGCACAGGTCACGCTGCATTGGGCACATGTCATGCTACATTGGGCACAGGTCACGCTGTATTGGGCACATGTCACGCTCTATGGGGCACAGGTCACACTGTATGGGGCACAGGTCACGCTGCATTGGGCACAGGTCACGCTGTATGGGGCACAGGTCACACTGCATTGGGCACAGGTAACGCTGCGTTGACACTACGTCGGCTGTGGGGGGTCCCATACAACATTTTGCTATGGGGCCCTGTGATTTCTAGTTACACACCTGCTTGTGTCCTACCTCTAAAAAAGAGTATAGTGGGCTGTGTCCTAGCCGCTCTTTATATGCAGAGCTAACATCCCGTCCACCCGCCCTGCTCATTGTGGCCCGCGACCGGTTACCAGGTCGCTTAAGTGGCCCTCACTCAACAAAAGGTTGGGCACCCTTGGTGATCTCTGGAGAGTTCTATGCTCAGTGATCTCTGGAGAGTTCTATGCTCAGTGATCTCTGGAGAGTTCTGTGCTCAGTGATCTCTGGAGAGTTCTGTGCTCAGTGATCTCTGTCTGGAGAGTTCTGTGCTCAGTGATCTCTGGAGAGTTCTGTGCTCAGTGATCTCTGGAGAGTTCTGTGCTCAGTGATCTCGGGAGAGTTCTGTGCTCAGTGATCTCGGGAGAGTTCTGTGCTCAGTGATCTCTGGAGAGTTCTGTGCTCATTGATCTCTGGAGAGTTCTGTGCTCATTGATCTCTGGAGAGTTCTGTGCTCAGTGATCTCTGGAGAGTTCTGTGCTCAGTGATCTCGGGAGAGTTCTGTGCTCAGTGATCTCTGGAGAGTTCTGTGCTCAGAGATCTCTGGAGAGTTCTGTGCTCAGTTATCTCTGGAGAGTTCTGTGCTCAGTGATCTCTGGAGAGTTCTGTGCTCAGTGATCTCTGGAGAGTTCTGTGCTCAGTGATCTCTGGAGAGTTCTGTGCTCAGTGATCTCTGGAGATTTCTGTGCTCAGTAATCTCTGGAGAGTTCTGTGCTCAGTAATCTCTAGAGAGTTCTGTGCTCAGTGATCTCTGGAGAGTTCTGTGCTCAGTGATCTCTGGAGAGTTCTGTGCTCAGTGATCTCTGGAGAGTTCTGTGCTCAGTGATCTGGAGAGTTCTGATCTCTGGAGAGTTCTGTGCTCAGTGATCTCTGGAGAGTTCTGTGCTCAGTGATCTCTGGAGAGTTCTGTGCTCAGTGATCTCTGGAGATTTCTGTGCTCAGTGATCTCTGGAGATTTCTGTGCTCAGTGATCTCTAGAGAGTTCTGTGCTCAGTGATCTCTGGAGAGTTCTGTGCTCAGTGATCTCTGGAGAGTTCTGTGCTCAGTGATCTCTGGAGAGTTCTGTGCTCAGTGATCTCTGGAGAGTTCTGTGCTCAGTGATCTCTGGAGAGTTCTGTGCTCAGTGATCTCTGGAGAGTTCTGTGCTCAGTGATCTCTGGAGAGTTCTGTGCTCAGTGATCTCTGGAGAGTTCTGTGCTCAGTGATCTCTGGAGATTTTGGTGCTCAGTGATCTCTGGAGAGTTCTGTGCTCAGTGATCTCTGGAGATTTTGGTGCTCAGTGATCTCTGGAGAGTTCTGTGCTCAGTGATCTCTGGAGAGTTCACTGCTAAGTGATCTCTGGAGAGTTCTGTGCTCAGTGATCTCTGGAGAGTTCTGTGCTCAGTGATCTCTGGAGAGTTCTGTGCTCAGTGATCTCTGGAGAGTTCTGTGCTCAGTGATCTCTGGAGAGTTCTGTGCTCAGTGATCTCTGGAGATTTCGGTACTCAGTGATCTCTGGAGAGTTCGGTGCTCAGTGATCTCTGGAGAGTTCACTGCTCAGTGATCTCTGGAGAGTTCTGTGCTCAGTGATCTCTGGAGAGTTCTGTGCTCAGTGATCTCTGGAGAGTTCTGTGCTCAGTGATCTCTGGAGAGTTCTGTGCTCAGTGATCTCTGGAGAGTTCACTACTCAGTGATCTCTGGAGAGTTCTGTGCTCAGTGATCTCTGAGGAGTTCTGTGCTCAGTGATCTATGGAGAGTTCTGTGCTCAGTGATCTCTGGAGAGTTCTGTGCTCAGTGATCTCTGGAGAGTTCTGTGCTCAGTGATCTCTGGAGAGTTCTGTGCTCAGTGATCTCTGGAGAGTTCTGTGCTCAGTGATATCTGGAGAGTTCTGTGCTCAGTGATCTCTGGAGAGTTATGTGCTCAGTGATCTATGGAAAGTTCTATTCTCAGTGATCTCTGGAGAGTTCTGTGCTTAGAGGTGGATTGCGCTTACACGGAAAGGGAAAAGTGCTGGATCACAAGTGAACCGTGTCCAGGACCACCTCTTCCAAGTGGCCCTGGCACTCAACTGTTCTCAGGCATGGTTCTGAGCACTCATGCTACTGATATTGAACCCGAGCTAGGGGTGAACTGTGTCCAGGCTGAGTAAAAACTACCAGTGGGAGTGCACCCTAAGAAATTGATTTTGAAATACTTAGTAAAGCAATTTGCATAGTCTGTAAAGATAAATGGAATAGAAGAACTGCTGCTAATATGCTAACACAACTAAGCCCCCTGAATTTGTTTCAATTTTATATAATTGATTTTTATTCTGACTCTTCATGCTATTAAAAGTGCTTCTGGACTGCAACCACTTGTCACATAATTCTGAACCAATAATTCTTGTCACTGGAACCAATGAACACTCCGGCCTGCATTTTTAGGGGCTTCATTTAGACAATTGAGATGACTGCTGTGATAATGTTGGGATTTTTCTAGTGGGCCAGTCAATTTGGGCCCGCTTACAGGTTCTCCTTCTGTTGGTTTAAAGTGATACTAAACCCTCATTTTTTATTTTAAAGAGAAGGTACAACTATTATGTTTTGTCCTATTTATCTAAAATGTCCTGTGTCCTCTTTTCCTCTCCATTTGGGTTCTCTTTAGGCTGTCCTTTCCTGTGGCTGTGTTTTTTTTTGCATACCCATTTTTACCAATAAAGACAACTTATTTGAAGTTTCCTTGGAGTGGGGCTATCCATCACTTTTCCATTTTCTACATTTGGGTTCTCTTTAACTAGCCATGTGGTAAGGAGACAGGCGTGCATGCATGACACCCACTCCCTGTGCTGAGGTGTGTGCATCCATAGACAAGCACAGAGCACCAGCAAGCCACACCCCTGCTCCCTCCTTTCTTTAACTTTACTAATGGCAGCAGAAACCTATCACTATGCTGTCCTCTGTGTCTGTTGAATAATTAAAGAAGTTCTGGGAGCGATACAGATCGATTCTTGCTTCCCACAGCAGTGACAAAGACATCAGGTACGTTTTTGGGGATGGGAGGAAGTAAAAGTAGGACGTTTATTTACTTTATTGCTGTGAATGTGTTAGAGCTACAAAAGCCCTTGTCGTTATTTTACAAATCACAACACATTGCACCAAAGATGTAGATGCAGCAATTTTGGAACTGCGATGCAACCGGATCCCATGGTATGCGGTGCTGGCGTGCACACTGCGTTTGCGACCTGTGTTTGCGGTGTCCTTAAGACCTCACTGAAACATGCGGCAGAACGCAAGGGCAGTGCAATCTGAATGTGCTTAGGGAAACACACAAGGGTGGACCCGTTTCCTGCACTGAATTAGTGTGAAAACCTAGTCTTAAGGGGCGGTAAAATTGTGGCTCAACTGCCTGCTTTTACTGCCACCTGGCTATCCACGTCAATAAGCCCTTTAGTAGCTTTTAGTACTAGTTAAAAGCTCTTGAGTGGCATTCCTGCATACCCACTGAAGGGTAGCCGTGGTTGCATGTGAGCTGCCTAACCAGAGCCAGTAAACTTGTCTTTTCCTTTACTGCTCCTTATCAATAAGCATAAGTCCCAGTACCTCTTGGATGTTTCACTAAGAACAGCCATACTGTGTCCTTTGTGTCGGATTAAACACAAAATGTACCTAATTCATTAGAGCGTTATGTTCCTTTAAGAAAGAAAATCCGGCAAAGTTTTAAGCCTGAACTTATCAGAGCAATCCCATTTATATGTACAAAGAGATGATCCATCTATGGTACAGTGAGATTTTCTCTAGAAAACAAATCAAGACAAAGAGATTCATCCAATACCCACCTGGCAGTAAATTGGTAAACTCTCCGTCTTGAGTTACTACCCTCTCCTTACCCCGCCTGCTCGTCCCTGTCTGTTTGTATCTCATTGTATTCCAGGAGTAATCAAACTTCAGCCTAAGTGGAGTATAAATCTCCCCATCTCATAAGCTGCACAGCAAGATCATGTAAATGCAAATGAGGCCTTGAATTCAAGCTGTCGGCGGCGGAGGAGGAATGGCCGGGTCTCTATCAGGCCCGTGCCTCTATATGGAAAGCTCAAGATGCGGAAAGTCAAAGGTATCGAGAGGCTGGTTTTTGATCAGTCACTGGGGCAACCTTTGAGCTGCTGCCCAAAAGCAACCACCCAGATTACATTTTTCACTAGAGCAGAACTCCACTGGAAAAAGTGGTATCATTGTAAGTGTCTCTTCTGTTATTTTATTCTGCTAGGACTTCCTGGCATAAACCAGCTAATGCTTCCTTTTTGCCCATCCAGTAACAACTTCAACCATGGCAAGTGATCCCTGTCTTTACCAACCGCAAGGCTTCTTGTCCTGTTTTCCAGTGTGGTCAGGGCAGAGCCGCTGATAGGGGGGGCCACCAGTTCTCCTGTAGGGGGCCCGGGCACACAGGGGGGCCCAAACACCAGAGGGAAGAAGGGGCAATTACAGGATGCCCTGTGCGGCTCTCGGCAGCAGCTGAAAACCCTCCCACCGACTTTTAGCTGTTGCAGAGAGAGACACAGACACAACTGCTGGCTTCCTTGTCCTGTTAAAAAAATAATAATAAAATGAACCCTGTATTGTTTTAATCCCTTGTAAAAAAAAAAAAAAAAAAAAATAGAAAATTGTATAAAAATAATTTGTGAAAATTTGTAAAATAAAATAATTTATTTATTTAAAAAAAATATTATAAAATGTTTTTGTTCGAAAATTTTGAAAACGATTTAAAAAAGGGCTAATTCACACATCTTCTCTATTATCGGTGTCCGCTAAGAATGATTTTAGTATATTTATTGCGAAAATGTTTTTTTTTTATATATATTTGAGAGGGGGGGCCCTGCCAGGTAGGCTGTACGGGGCCACGTGATTTCTAATAGCAGCCCTGGGTCAGGGTATGACTTTATGCTTTTGGATGTACCCAGCTATGATTGGCCCAGTGGTGCAGATGGTGCCTGGGAATAAGCATCATTCCATGGTAACACACCATATATACGTTATAACGTACACCATATATATTTTTACTTGTACCAGGGCATGTCATACCAACATCATTCCAGGGTAACCTAATAACAATACGCTTTATTCCAGGGCATTTCCTAAACTAAGCATGCTCACCTATTCTTTGGGGGGATAAGCATGCTATGTAACCAACCCATGATGTAAAAAAGCTACCGAAATAACTACTACTGCCTGCCATTTATTTATTTTTTAAACTGTGCTGGTCAAAATGCAAAGCCTACAATTGCTGACCTCCTCTTGGAAATACTAGTTCCTTGTTGAAGTCCCTGATCTTGAACAAGCATGCAGCAAGAAAAGCTACAAGTACCAATCTGCATACTTTGAGGTTGGTATATTACAAACGCTTCAAACCACTGGATCATCATAACTGCCATGGATATAGCAAGTATAAAATGACAGCCTACTATTAAGCCCGAAAAGGGGCGAAATGCATCTGAGTTTTCTACAGGTGGAGAACAGAAGCTAAAGTCAGCTTTTAGCCATCTCATTAACATTTATGTAACAAGGAGTTGGTGTCTGTGTGCAGACGACCACCATTTTGTTGAAGTCTACAAGTTTCATAAAAGCACCTATTGCATCATTTCAAAGATGGAGCCCAATTGGTTCCTTTGGGCAACAGTTCCATTTGACTCGGGATCGCTTTACTATTCTAAATGTGGCAGATATTACTGAAGAAGAGGTGAAGCATTTGTCTAGCTTTTAGAGATCTATTCATGCGACATCCACCAAACATTCTCTGGGGAGAATCTTCGAGTTCCAGTGTTATAAATGACAGTGATTGATTCTTTACTAGAGTTGAGCGGACACCTGGATGTTCGGGTTCGACTGAACTTTGGAAAAAAGTCCAGGTTCGGGACACGAACTTGACCCCAAACCCAAACCCCATTGAAGTCAATGGGGACCCGAACTTTTCAGTACTAAAATGTCTCTAAAAAACTAATGGAAAGGGCTAGAGGGCTGCAAACGGCAGCAAAATGTTGGTAAGAGCATGGCAAGTACTCTGCAAACAAATGTAGCTAGGGAAATAACTTAAAATAACATAAAATATATAAAAAAATAAAAAATCTTGACCTAGGAGAACAAGATCCATATGGAGTAGGAGGTGGCGGTGGATGTGGGGGTGTAGGTGGAAGCGGTGGTGGAGGAAACACTGCAAACACTGGAGGAAACATTGCAAAATATTTATTTTTGCCTTAAATGGGTGTTTTTTGAATAGAACAATAGAAGAACAGTAGCTAAAGTGTTTATCTCACACATACAGATATGGAGCGAACACTGCAAACACTGGAGGGAACACTGCAAACACTGGAGGAAACACTGCAAAATATATTTTTTTGCCCTAAATGGGTGTTTTTTGAATAGAACAATAGAAGAACAGTAGCTAAAGTGTTTATCTCACACGTACAGATATGAAGGAAACACTGGAGGAAACACTGAAATAATTTTTGCAGTGTTTCCTCTAGTGTTTGCAGTGTTTCCTCCATATCTGTATGTGTGAGATAAACACTTTAACTACTGTTCTCCTATTTTTCTATTCAAAAAACAGCCATTTAGGGCAAAAACATTAATTTTGCAGTGTTTCCTCCAGTGTTTGCAGTGTTTCCTCTAGTGTTTGCAGTGTTTCCTCCATATCTGTACGTGTGAGATAAACACTTTAGCTACAGTTCTTCTATTTTGCTATTCAAAAAACACCCATTTAGGCCAAAAACATATATTTTTTTCCCTAAATGGATGTTTTTTGAATAGCACAATAGAAGAAAAGTATCTAAAGGGTGTTTCTCACAGTAACATATACAGTGCTGGTGTAATTTGATTTCTGTGTTTTGGCACGCTTTGGCGAGTGGACAGAGTAGGGACAGGTACCCAATCTGTAACAGACAGTAACAGTGCTAGGGAAAGGTTTCTGATGAGGAGAGTAAGCATAGGGCCTCATCTCTTCTGGACATTGTAACGATTGGGAACAGGCAGCTAGCCCGCTTTTGGTCCCCTCTCAACAGACCCTGTCATTTCAGCCTGAATTCACTCCTGTCACACTACCTGCCCATGTAAATTATTATCTCAGCAGCACGCTGCACCCAACCTACAAGTGTACTGTGGGGAGATGGAGGTAGATGGATCATGCTCCCATGATTCAGTGCAAGGTGCCTGAATGGTCAATCACCAGGCACCAATGTTGCCACATGGTTGTGCGAAAAGCACCTGTAGGCTTGAGAAAGGCCCTAATAAATTAACTTGTAGCTTACATGCGCCATCTTCTCTTTGCTACAGTGGTCAAACAGGGGAGCGAAGAGAAGATGAATAGAAGCCACGGGGAACAAACACAGGTTCACTTTAATGTCTTTGGTGAGCCAAACAGATGTCATCCCTTACAAGTAACTCAAGCACAAAAGGTTTAACATGATCCAAACTCTTATACACTACCTAATTAAATACACATTGTTACTGAAGTTTGTCCTCACTTTCATGTCAGATGGAATTGATGGGCTTCAGCAGCTCAGTAACTTTTTGAAAAGTTAAGATCTGGGTTGACATAGCTACACAATGAGATGAAAAGGTGCCAACTTAATGGAACAACAAACCCGCTACATGTTTTAAACATCTGGGAGGTGATCACACGCTACACCCTGGGAATGGCCAAAAATCCCTCAACAATTAAAGGGACAGGCAAAGAATACACTCTGTACTGGTATTTAAAAGAACAGAGCAAAAAAAGATAAATCTCCAAAGCAAACGAACATGGTAACAAGGGAAGACAATGATGAGGTTCCTTTTCTTATTTAGTCTTCAAATGAACTGCCTTTGTTTGCTGGGTTGGTGTCTGTAGGATTAAGGGAGATCAGTTGGTTGGCTGTGTTTGCTGATCATCTCCATGGTGAAGTCTTCAGGGGATTGGCATTGTCCCACAGCCATACGGGATAGACGGAGATGTGCCCTCGCCTACGTCACATTTCTTTCATGTCGATGGTTTGCAAGCTTCAGTGGCCAAATTGATGGAGATTTGCAGGCTGTGGATCCGAGGATGAATTAATAATGGATTGGATAAGTTTAATGAGTGAACCTCCAAAGAATTTCCCATGTCAACCTTTGATGTTGCTCACCATTGAGTGAGACTCGCTCTAAATGAGTGTGACTTCGGAAATCTGTATGCGACAATCCCTAGACTCCATTCTGCTTATGGTCTGATGAGTCCTTCTGGCCTGATTCATAATTCATAAAATATATTCTGATCGTATAGAAATTCCCAATATCCAGTCCAGCTGATCTTATAGAATTCTATAGGTGATGAATAAGCTATGATAGCGTAGTAACATAATTTCCACCAAAATTCCTTAAGAAGGTTTACCATGCATAAACAAGTATATATTGGTTCTATGTTTAATAATGCATAAATATTTATTGTTTTGGTAAATTTAAAGCTAACTCCGGGTATACAACTAAATATAGAGTTGAAACCTATATATGGAATCTGTTTGCCTATCTCAAGGTTTGTATCTCTCTCCATCCAGTCCTGAAATGTACTCAGCCCTGCCAGATAGGACAACTGGGCTAGTGACCCCACTTTCCTCAACTGGGTTTAAAAAGTTCACAACACCCTCCCCCAGGGCTGGACTGGGACAAAAATTTGGCCCTGGACTTCATCCAGACTGGCCCACTTTGACAGGTCTCTGCCATGGCGGCCACACAACTCCCGCACCCCCCTGCCACCCAAGCCCCCTCTTCCACTTCACCAGCCACTAGCTGTTCTACTTTATTAGAGTAGAACGGCTGGTACTGGTACTCTTATAGGCAGTACCAGTGGGGAAGCTAGACATTATTTTACCTGGGGCAAAGAATCAGTTAGGTGCCCCCCCTTATGAGACAAGATTAGGCAGAAGTGAGAAACTCCCTAGCTGTTGAGTCAGCTGTCTGTCCCCTCCCCTATGCTCCTCTGTCGTCCCCCTGATCCTCTGGTCCTCCCCCTGCTTCTCTGTTCCCCCAGGTCAGTTCTGCGGGGAGGGAGAGGAGGTAAGCGCTGCAGGAAGGGAGAGACAGAGGAGCGGTGGGGGGCGGCGGTCCGCTGTCACTGAAGCCGGCCCACTGAGCCATCGGCCCACCGGGAAACTCCCTGTAGTCCCAATGGCCAGTCCATCCCTGCCCTCCCCACTCCTCCATTCCCCACTCCACTTATGCTGGCCATACACTCTACAAAAAATGAACGTTCTTCCGTGAGCGCAAACGATATTTCTATCATGTAATGACCGATAAATCGGGAAACACATTAACCTTCTGAATTATCGTTTGTTCGGCAGAAAATTTCCAAACTTATCCTTTGTTTTTTCAGCTCAAAAACGTCCCAACGATTATCGATTTTGTGCCCATTAACTGTTCGAAAAACAAACAAACTGTCTGAACGACCGAATTTCAAACGATTTTTCGTATAGTGTATGGCCAGCATTACTTCCTTGGATGATGATCTTTCACTGCCCATACTAGCTAATGTAGCAGTCCAGGCATTTGAAAATAGCACTCTTCTGCACCCTTCTTTCTTCCAGGGTGCCCTTCTCAGAGAGATTCTTATTGGTAAGCACAGTCATGTGACAGCACTGACCAATAACTTCTCACCATTGCGAGGATTATGAAAAGAAGAAAATGGTAACTGTGCCAACCCTACAGTATATTATTAGTGCTGCTGTGCTGTTATTAGAACAGTAGTGCTAGTAATACAATATTTATGGTGAACCAAACTCTAGAACAAATAACAATCTCTGTGGGCCCATTCACATGTGCCCCCCAAAAAAACAAAAAAATCACCCAAAAACAATACAAAAAAAAATATATATATATATATATATATATATATATATATGTGAACAAAATAAGTGCTAACATATATAAATCATTAGAACGTGCTCTTAACAAAGTCCCAGTGAACCTCTTCAAAGGTGTTCAATTGAATCCTTATGTGTACAACTCCGTGCTGTGAAAACGTAGCTGCTTCTGCTTCCAACTTCTGAAGTGGGCACTCACCAGAGCTAGGATGTATAACCGCCTTTGGTTTATCTTAGGGTAAACCACTCCACACCTAGGAACCAATCTGCCGTTTCTTCAATTGATATGCCAATAATCATCTCATGGATTTCCTTATTTTTGTTTCTTAAAGCAAAGTAAACCCATCGATTTAACAGTTTCAAAAAGCAGTTAAATTTCCGGCATGCCGGGATTGCCAACTGTCACATTGGTTGTGCTCTCAACCAAACTGTCAAACCATCCAATGGCTGGTGTCATAACTGATCACATGTGCAGCACCACGGCAGTTAAAGATTAAACATAGGCCAAGATGGCAGCTTCCTTGGCTGAAAATGATAGAAGGGTTTACTTCCACTTTAAGCTCTCATAAAAAGCAAAGAACCGATCATTGCGCAATATATTGAGCTCTTTATTATAAAAGTATAAATAAACAATGATAGCAATGCCCACTCACATTTACTAGTGCCTCCAGACCGGCACCAAGTCTTTCCAGCAGTTCTGTGTCAGGACACTCTGCAGCGTGTGTTTTCCCGTGGCTGGCGTGCGCTCCAAGCTTCAGTTCCGTGCGGGTCAGTGGCAGGAAGTGACCTGTGACATTTACACAGAAGCCTCTACACGTTTCGTAGTATATCGTCATCAGGAAGCTATTGGCGCCATAGTGGTTTCGGTACTTATACCCTTAGATTTAGTCCATTGAGCCAATCGTGTATTCCCGGAAACCGGAAATGCCTATACCGCCATTTTGACTATTGGCCACCCGTACCCCTGCTTATTGCGATGATTTCCTGTCATTCCCCATATATTGTTCCACCTCCTTAGCTTTCTCTTATCAAATGTGTCTTTCTCCTCAACTGATCCCTTATTCCTTTGTATGTCATACTAACCGGCCTCACCAATAACCACTGGATAGATCTTAAAATTTTTAATAACATAAATTACATTTGATGAAACATCCCATAAAATATTATAAAAAATGGAATAAAAAAACTATATTTATTATTATTATTATTATTATGGTTCATAAGTATGCTAGGCTAGCAATGTTAATAGTCGTTAAAATCCACATATGTCCACTTATTATTCAATATTCGTTACCTACTTCACCCCTCACAGAAATTAATTTATATTCAAATTACAGATTATAAAATTGAAAATGACAGAAGACAATCTTTAAAGAAGATAAGGTAGTGGGGACCAGGGGTGTAAGGAGGGCATAGTGAATAAGTTCACCTTTTCAAATTTTGAGAAAAAGTGAACTAATTTTGATCCATACACGGGCACCTTGGTTGTACAAAAGTCTACTGGGTAAAGGGGCAACAGGATTGTTCTTGGTACCAATAAGGACATTGCACCAATTAAGAGATTAAAAACATATAATTTGTATTATTACAAATAACATAAAACATTTTTTAGATAAAAAAAAGATCTCTCTTATTCGACTGTTTTATGACCACACAAGTGATGCCAACTGGCACCAAAAGGATGTTAATACATAATGAAGGTGGACATATCACGTTTCATCAATGCCCACTTCTTCAGGAGTATAATGAAGGAATGAAATTCTATAACAGAAACTAAAAATATAAAATAATACTAATAACAGATAATAATTGTAAATAGGGGTGTCCAGATACCGATACTAGTATCGGTATCGGGACCGATACCAAGTATTTGCGGGAGTACTTGTACTCGTGCAAATGCTCCTGATACCTAAATAGAATACTTTTTTTGTATTTATCAACATGTTCTGTGAAAATTCTTTGAGTTTTTTACTACTGCGTGACAAGAAAATAAAACATTTTTATTCATTTTTACTCATTTTTATTCTTTTATAATGTCTTGAGTTAGAGTTCTTCATAATTCTAAAGCAAATATCCTTAGTCTGTATTGTGGTTTGAAAACTGTCACATGGCATTAAAAAAAAGTATCGGTATTCGGTATCGGTGAGTACATGGAAAAAAAGTATCGGTACTTGTACTCGGTCCTAAAAAAGTGGTATCGGGACAACCCTAATTGTAAATTGCTCAAACGAGTAGCAGAAGGTTATAAAGGTCCACAGTTATTGGCGGTGGCAGCTAACCCCAATTAGCTTCCACCTCCAGCAGCTGCACCTCCCAACTTTTTGCAATAGGAATGAGGGACACCTTTTAGCAAAAATATGTAGGCATAGGACACACACCCTGCCACGAACCCTTAATGGAGAATTATTTAAAAAAATTATTTTTTAAACACTTGCCGTGCACCATATAACAGAATGATGGCGGCAAAGTGGTTGAGTTATCCTGATCGGACATCATATGACGTGATCAGGGTGACAGCACGCAGCACGGTGATCGGAGGTGCAGTATGTCAGTCTGACACACCGCAACTCCGATCATGGTATGAAGCCTCTGACAGAGGCTTCTTACCACCTGATCAGCTGTGACCAATCACAGAGATAAACGGCTCTCCCTGTCAGAGGGGGGGGGGGGGTCTGTGCTGATAATCAACACATTGATTAATAGCACAGCCCCCATCAAAAGGTGCCCATCAACTGTCAATCAGTGCCCAACCTCTGCCAGCCTGTCCCCATAATAAATGGATGCCAGTACCCATCAGTGCCCACAACAGTGCTCAAAAAAGTGCCAATCATTGCCCCATCAGTAATGCCTGTTAGTGCCCCAAAGTGCCAATCAGTGCCTGTCAGTAGCTCCTCATCAGTACTGCCTATCCAGTTCCACCTATCAGTGCCCATCAGTGCCGCCTATCAGTTTTTTTTTAATTGTCAGTCTTTTTTCATTTGTAGCGCAAAAATAAAAAACC
The DNA here is from genome assembly GCA_029574335.1 of Rana kukunoris. NCBI lineage: Eukaryota > Metazoa > Chordata > Amphibia > Anura > Ranidae > Rana > Rana kukunoris. The sequence continues at coordinate 154,054,609 of CM056057.1, forward strand.
ACAGAGGTGATCAAATACCACCAAAAGAAAGCTCTATATGTGGGAAGAAAATTAGAACATTTTAGTTTGGGTACCGCGCAATTGTCATTCAAAGTGCGACAACGCTAAAAGCTAAAAATTATCCTGGGCAGGAAGGGGGGAAAGTGCCTGGTATTGAAGTGGTTAAACCTGCAAGTGCTTTTTTTTAAACCACTTCTATTCCTTTAAATTGGCTTTTGAATAATTACCAATGCAGACATTTAGAAATTTGATGAAAGGTTTAACACTGGGAAATACCTTTTAAAGAAAAATACTGCATTTTATATACAACTATATCGATTGAACCAAAATGAGGGACAAATAATGAGGAAATAGGGACAGAGGGACATTGTTCCAAATCAGGGACAGTCCCTTAAAATCTGGTACTGTTGGGAGCTATACAACTGGCTCTGCTTTTGCTTCTACTGGTCTGAGCTTTGCTGTACAGTCAAATCCGATTACTAACACTAAAAAATTAAAATTAACCACTTAAGGACCCTGCACTGTATATATACGTCCTGTTTTTAAAGATGGATATCTCGGTAACAGCAGCAGCTGCTGCCACAACCAAGGTATCCATCTTTAGTGCTAAGGATCCTGTACACAATAACAGTGGTCTCCGCGGCGGATTCGCCGCGAGATCGCCGTTGTCGGTGGCGGGAGAGGGCCCCCCCTCCCGCTGCTCTCCCGCGCCCTCCGCCGCTTACCGTTGGCGTTGGTAGCGGCGGACGCGATCGGGTCTGTTCGGCTGCTGTGTGGGGATGTGAGTGAGGCCAACATGGCACCCACCCATCCTCATAGCTCTGCTGGGCGGAAATGATGTCAAAACGTCAGTCCCGCCCAGCGTCTTAAAGAAACATTTTAAATTTTAATTTTTTTCTTGCATTGAAGTCTAAATATGAGATGTGAGGTATTTTTGACCCCAGATCTCATATTTAAGAGGACCTGTCATGCTTTTTTTCTATTACAAGGGATGTTTGCTGCGATCGTTAGATCGTTAGAGAGAGAGCAATAATTCTAGCCCTAAATCTCGCCTATCGAGATTTTTAAGGGTAAAAGTTTGACGCCATGCCACGAGCGGGCGCAATTTTTAAGCGTGACATGTTGGGTATCATTTTACTCGGCGCAACATTATCTTTCACAATATATAAAAAAATTGGGCCAAATTTATTGTTGTCTTATTTTTTAATTCAAAAAAGTGAATTTTTTCAAAAAAAGTGCGCTTGTAAGACCGCTGCGCAAATACGGTGTGACAAAAAGTATTGCAATGACCGCTATTTTATTCTCTAGGGTGTTAGAAAAAAATATATAATGTTTGGGGGTTTTAAGTAATTTTCTAGCAGAAAAAAAATGTTTTAGTCTTGCAAACACCAAATCTGAGGTCCTTAAGTGGTTAAAATTTAAAAAAAAAAAATTTTTTTTATTATTTTTAATGAATACATTGATTCGTATTTTATAGTAGATATTAACCTTCAATTGTGATAAAACGGTTGAATACTGTACACTATATCTTGCTATAAGAGGTAATTTTATAGGAAAAGCGTTTTTTCTTCAGGTGATATCTGTGCTAATAGATGGAGATTTCACAAAAATGCCAAGACAAATTCTACAGTTAAAGCGTGTCAAATCCCAAAACCAAAACATTTAATATTTTGCAGTTGACCAGTCCTTAGATGTGGTGGCTGCATTACCTTTCTTTTTACAGGTTTTTCCTCATTTTCCCCTGGTGAGTGCTATCCTAGAGTGACACTGCTTACTCAAGGTACTCTATCTAACGAAGAGCAGAATTGTCTCTATTAGGCCACTCACTCCTTTTCTTGGACTACAAAACACATCCTGCTCTCCCTTATCTCTATAACATAGGGGTGTTGTTCCGTAGTTCATAGAAGAGAACTGGGAAGGCTGGTAAGATTGTTTGTGATTTCAGGTCAGTACACAGGAAGTGGCAAGGACACTGCACTTTCAGAAAATGTTCTTAGTCTAAAAAAAAAAAGGAAAAGAAAACAAATGCAGCCACCACATCTAAGGACTGGTAAGCTTCAGGTTTATAATTTTGTTGTTGGGTTTACACACACTTTAGGGCAGAGGTCTTCAAACTGTGGCACAGGGGGCCAGATGCGGCCCTTTGCTTGCTTTTATGTGGCCCTCTGGGTTTCATCTACGGATACCAACAATGAGACATAATCCCCCTCCCACTCACACCAATGAAAGGACACAATTCCTCCCAATTACACCAAAGATGGGGCACTATTCTCCCTAATGATGGGGCACCGTTTCTCCCAATGACACCAATGATGGGGCACAATTCCTCCCACTGACACTAATGATGGGGCACAGTTTCTCCCAATGGCACCAATGATGGGGCACAATTCCTCCCAATGACACCAATGATGGGGTACTATTCCTTCCAGTGAAACAAATGACGAGGCACTATTCCTTCCAATGGCAGCAACGATGGGGAAAAATGTATTTCAATGACACCAATGGGGCACAATTCCTCCCTCTAATACCAATGATGGGCCACAATTTCTCCCAATGACACCAATGATGGGGCACTATTCCTCCCACCAAGACAAATAATGGGGTATTATTTTTCTCTCAATGATGTTGGGACCTTTTCTACTCCCAACGGCTGCAGTCCGGCCCCCCTAAAATCTGAAGGACAGTAAACCGGCCCTTAGTTTAGAAAGTTTGGAGACCCCCGCTTTAGGGAGTAATCTGTATAACATTGTTGTTATTTTAATGTAAATAAACAAGGGTTTAGCAACACTTTAATTAATTCTCAGGCCTAAAATTATTTTTGTGTGCAAAAAATGCAAAAACAGCTCTGGCAGTAATAGGGTTGAAGGCCACACTCCGCTATGCACAGAGTAGGGTATGTACAGTACATATGATTTACTACCAGGACAGAAAGAGAGGGCGGGTCTACAATTTATAAAATTGTCAGTGAAACAGAAGTAGAAGGGGACTCTTTCGATGGGGCCAACTTCCTGGTGGTACATCCTGGTGGTACTTCCTGGTGGTACATCCTGGTGGTACTTCCTGGTGGTACATCCTTGTGGTACTTCCTGGTGGTACTTCCTGGTGGTACTTCCTTGTGGTACTTCCTGGTGGTACTTCCTGGGACTTCCTGACTTTTTGTTATACCTTTGGAAAGTGGGGTGAAATATCCCCAATGGTAACAAAGACAGCAATGAAAACCCGAGGGAGGTTCTCCGCTCTTCATTAGAAAGCAGATTCCAAGAGTGATCAGCCTTTTTATCCATGTGCCCATTCAGGATAGCGCAGGATGGCCCACGCAATAGAAGTGATCGATAATGATGTAAAATGGCACAAATGGCTCTGTAGAGGGAATCTATTATGATGACTGTCCACTCTCACATCTCAACCTCCGTCCTCTGCTGGAGGCAGCTGTCTCCCAGAAGCCGTGTTAGTTCTAAACTAAGAACGTTGCAGTGTACGTTGGCGCACATGTACGCTCTAATCCTCCAGCCCTGGATGAAATCCTTGCCCGTGACAAGCTGTCAGCCATAGTGACAGGTCCCCCTGTAAGCTTTCCATCAGTCCTCACTGTGATCCTTCCATTAGATCTTGTGATACCTTACCCAGAACACCATCAGTTTAAGGTGTGCATCATGGAACGTCAGAACTTCTGATCTACATGCTTATTCCATCCAGGTCAGTGACTCTAAAGCTGGCGATAACCTAGTAGATTTTTGACTGAACATTCATACAAATATTCATGTGAACATTTGTACAAAAAAAGCTTTGTACAATCGATGACTGGATGAATGTCATTCGAAAGTACTTAAAAATCATAAACCACATTCACTTTAAAGCCTGGTACACACGATCAGATTTTCTGCAGACAAAGCGTAGGACTTTTGTCCGAAGGGCATTGGCCAGGAACTTGTCTTGCATACAAACGCCGAAGAATTGTCAGCCAACAAACACGGAACTACGTGTTTTTTCAGCTCTTTAGCACCACCCTTTCGGCAACTTCTGCTAATGTGTTAGGCCCCGTACACACGGCCGAGGTTCTCGCTGAAAATCAGCGAGAACCTCGCTGGAATGCACATTCCAGCGAGGACCTCGGCCGTGTGTACGGTCTCAGCAAGCTTCCCGTCGGGAAGCCCGTCGAGCCGAAATAGAGAGCACGCTCTCTATTTCCTCGACGGCCCGCCTGGAAGAATGGCTGGTTGCCATTCCCGACGGGCGGGTCGCCGAATCCGACGGCCGGGAGAGAACCTCGACGGGCGGAACGATGTGTTCTGCCCGTCGAGGTTCTCTGCCGTGTGTACGGCACCTCATGGTTAGCATTGCTTCTGAGCATGCGTGTTTGTACTTTGGAGTTTTGTCCGGCGGACTTCTGTACACGCGATCACATAATCCAGCAACACACAATTGTTGCCAGACAATTATAAAGCATGCTATCCCACATGTGTTGGCAGAAAATCTGACAACAATTGTCTGATGGAGCATACAAACGGTCGGATTATCCCACAACAGCCTGCCATTACACAATTCCCGCTGGATAATCCGATCGTGTGTACGGGCCTTAAGAGATGTATTCGTTTGGGAATTTTTTCCATCCTGTTACTTTGAATTTACTCGTTTACTGCAGTTCAAAACGAACATTGACTTGACCCCGCTAATGATTAAAAAATCGTACTAACTTTCTTAAAATAGAAAATTTTGACCAATATTCTACTAGTGTATGGCTAGTTTGAGACCGGGCACAAGCATGGAAGCCAAACAGGCATTTTCAGAAGGAGATCACCGGTAGCAGCCCCCATATCCCTCTCATGACAGGTGAACTTTAACCACTTAAAGTGATTGTAAAGTCTAGTTTTTTGTTTGTTTTTTCGATTAAAATAACAAACATGTTATACTTACCTGCTCTGTGCAGCTGGTTTTTCACAGGGCAGCCCAAATCCTCCTCTTCTTGGGTCCCTAGCTGGAGCTCCTGGCCCCTCCCTCCTGTTGAGTGCCCGCCTAAGCTAAATGTGTAATCTCCATTAGATCTACTAACATCAATGTAGGACAAGAACCTGCCTGGCTGGATGCAAATTAATTTCATAGATTAGGTAGATTTTCATATTAGAGAGATTCAGTAAATCCAAAATTGTAATGTGTATTGTGACCCTAAATTAGACCTGAATACTGCTAATAAGAAAGGGAATGGAGTTAGAATGCTCTAAGCACCATCCAAGCTGGACTTGGCATACCAGCACTGGCGTAGCGGGGGGGGGGCAGGGGGGGCTGTCGCACCGGGCGAAAAATGGGGGGGGGGGCGAATCCATCCACCGGCTCCGCGGAGCGCTCCGGAGCCTCGGCCTAGGAAAGTCCCCGGCTTCGGCCTAGCTCCGGAGCGGCGGCCATCTTGGTACACCCGGCGGCGGCCCTCCTCTCTGTTCACACCCACAGAGGAGGAGGAGCCCGCGCTTGAGGGAAACCACACACGCCGCTGTCTGAGCTCTGCACTACTGGGGGTTACTGTCTGAGGTCTGCACTACTGGGGGTTATTGTCTGAGGTCTGCACTACTGGGGGTTAATGTCTGAGGTCTGCACTATTGGGGGTTAATGTCTGAGGTCTGCACTATTGGGGGTTACTGTCTGAGGTCTGCACTATTGGGGGTTACTGTCTGAGGTCTGCACTATTGGGGGTTACTGTCTGAGGTCTGCACTACTGGGGGTTACTGTCTGAGGTCTGCACTATTATGGGGGTTACTGTCTGAGGTCTGCACTATTATGGGGGTTACTGTCTGAGGTCTGCACTATTAGGGGGGGTTACTGTCTGAGGTCTGCACTACTGGGGGTTACTGTCCGAGGTCTGCACTACTGGGGGTTACTGTCTGAGGTCTGCACTACTGGGGGTTACTGTCTGAGGTCTGCACTATTGTGGGGGTTACTGTCTGAGGTCTGCACTACTGGGGGTTACTGTCTGAGGTCTGCACTATTGTGGGGGTTACTGTCTGAGGTCTGCACTACTGGGGGTTAATGTCTGAGGTCTGCACTATTGGGGGTTAATGTCTGAGGTCTGCACTATTGGGGGTTAATGTCTGAGGTCTGCACTATTGGGGGTTACTGTCTGAGGTCTGCACTACTGGGGGTTACTGTCTGAGGTCTGCACTATTGTGGGGGTTACTGTCTGAGGTCTGCACTACTGGGGGTTAATGTCTGAGGTCTGCACTACTGGGGGTTAATGTCTGAGGTCTGCACTATTGGGGGTTAATGTCTGAGGTCTGCACTATTGGGGGTTAATGTCTGAGGTCTGCACTATTGGGGGTTACTGTCTGAGGTCTGCACTATTGGGGGTTACTGTCTGAGGTCTGCACTACTGGGGGTTACTGTCTGAGGTCTGCACTATTATGGAGGTTACTGTCTGAGGTCTGCACTACTGGGGGTTACTGTCTGAGGTCTGCACTATTATGGGGGTTACTGTCTGAGGTCTGCACTATTATGGGGGTTACTGTCTGAGGTCTGCACTATTATGGGGGTTACTGTCTGAGGTCTGCACTATTATGGGGGTTACTGTCTGAGGTCTGCACTATTATGGGGGTTACTGTCTGAGGTCTGCACTATTATGGGGGTTACTGTCTGAGGTCCGCACTATTATGGGGGTTACTGTCTGAGGTCTGCACTATTATGGGGGTTACTGTCTGAGGTCTGCACTATTATGGGGGTTACTGTCTGAGGTCTGCACTATGCTGGGGTATACTGTCTGAGGTCTGCACTATTGTGGGGGTTACTGTCTGAGGTCTGCACTATTGTGGGGGTTACTGTCTGAGGTCTGCACTACTGGGGGTTACTGTCTGAGGTCTGCACTATGGTGGGGGTTACTGTCTGAGGTCTGTTAAATAGGGGGTCTGTGATTGTGGGGGGTCTATCTGTGATTGGGGGGATCCATCTGTGATGAGAGGTCTGTTATTTAGGGGGTCAGTCTGTGATGGGGGATCTGTGATTGTGGGGGGGTCAGTCTGTGATGGGGGATCTGTGATTGTGGGGGGGGGGTTCAGTCTATGATGGGGGATCTGTGGTTGTGGGGGGGGGGGGTCAGTCTGTTAATCCCTTACAGTAAGGGGTTAAATGATTAATCCTGCAATAATTTACCCCTTACATGCTGAAAGCCCTGAGAGGGATACATTACAGATCCTTATAACCAGAGTGGATGATTATACAAGGGGGGGGGGGCGAAAAAAAATTCTGCCCCGGGCGCCCATAACTCTGGTTACGCCACTGCATACCAGGCCTGAGTGAATTCTACCTACTTAGGGATTCAGTCACACAAGCCACCATTGTACATTGCTGCCACTAGTGTGCTCTGTGTAGGGAGTGGTGCCATGAGTTATAAATTATGCATCTTCTCAACTTTATTGAAGTGTCACAAAATGAAATTTTGTTCATCTTTGCACTGAAAAACCAAATAGGACACACCCTCTTTTTTTGGCCCAGTGGTGTGAACTGAGCTCATAGGGCTCAGGGCTAATTGCCTTATCTGTGCATTGGGACTACTTTGGGAAAAGCTGCCCAACACAGCCCAACGCATATGTGTGTGATTACATGTGAGTATGTTGTGGTCGGTTAGGTGCTTAGCTAATCATTTTTGAAACCATCGATGCTCCCCACTGAGACCACCGCCTGTGTAAGGGAATTCCACAGTTTAAGGTTAAACCTCTTTTCTTCTCATTTTAGTGAGTGGCCATGTGTATTATTGTGGGGTCACCGGTAAAGTATTTGTAAATTCCCTCTCAAGCCTCTCTTTTCCAGAGAGAATAAGTTCAGTGCACGCAAGTCACCTTTCTTCATAACTAATATCCTCCAGACCCTTTATTAGTTTTGTTGCCCTTCTTTGTACTCGCTCCATTTCCATCCTTCCTGAGGACTGGTGCCCAGCAGTTTACACAGCATTTTTCAGCTTCAGGATGTAGGGGGTTTGGAATCTGATGTCACACATTGCAATGCACAGACAGAAGAGCTGAGTGTAATTTGAAACCTGAGTGGAGGGAATGAATACAGTACACCTTCTCTGCCCCCTCTACACTATCACAAAAGAAAACATGCACAACTGAGGCTGTCAATCACCTGCTGTGTACTGGGAAGGGTGCGGGCTGCCCCTCCCCCAGAATTACTTGGTGTTGGGATAAATATTCAGAAGTAACTCATGCAGATAGCAGAGGGAAGAGAGAAAAACTAGACATCACACTTACACAGACGATCGGACATTCCGACAACAAAACCGTGGATTTTTTTCTGACGGATGTTGGCTCAAACTTGTCCTGCATACACACGGTCGCACAAATGTTGTTGGAAATTCCGAACGCCAATGCGTACGATGGCACTATTAAAGAGAAGTTAAATATCAGTTGTGTTAGTAGAAGTTTGGTGAGAGACGATTCGCTCTTTTCAACCTCATGCTTTTCAGTCCGTTACAGCGTGACAAATGTGCTATCTCCATTACGAATGCTAGTTTTACCAGACCAATCGCTTCCGTCTCGTACTTGATTTAGAGCATGCGTGGAATTTTGCGTGGAATTTTGTGCGTCGGAATTGTCCACACATGATCAGAATTTACGAGAACGGATTTTCTTGTCGCAAAATTTGTGAATCGACAATTTTTTGTTGTCGGAAATTCTGTCAGAAAATGTCCTATGGAGCCTACGCACGGTCAGAATTTCCAACAAGCTCCCATCGAACATTTGTTGTCAGAAATTCCAACAAAAAATGTCCAATGGAGCGTACACAGGGTCGGAATTTCCAAAAACAAGCTCCAATCGAACATTTGTTGTCGGAAATTCCAACAAAAAATGTCCAATGGAGCGTACACAGGGTCGGAATTTCAAAAAACAAGCTCCAATCGAACATTTGTTGTCGGAAATTCCAATCGTGTATACGCGACACTAGTCTTTTGGATTGAACTAAGTACACACTATAGAAGGATATACTTTGTTAATTTTTTAATTTCAGGGGTTTACAGACACTTTTACTAACAGCCCCATTTCCAACTCACATAGAATCTGTCAATGCAACTGTGACTTTTTTTAACTTCTTTATTGCGTATATCGATATTTCCCAGAATAACCTACAACTCCATTAAGAATTTATTGAAACTACTGAACCAGGGGATCATCATGAAAACTCAGAAATGTGCATTTTTTTCAAAAGGGGGTCAGCACTGGTGTTCTGTATATTAGGACTGGTTTCTTTTAATTATTATGATCCTATATACTTTGAACATACAGTGGGGAATGTAGCGAGCGCTGCCAGCTGTCAATAGTCTTGATTGGAATGATCCATTTGATGTACAGCTATGAGTAGAATATAGTGAGCATTGTATCGTGCATGTCCCAGCACAAGTGCATCCTCCCCAGTATAATGTAGTGCGTCTCATGGAGTTACTTGGCTGGAATATAGAACAGCTTGACAGCTGTCTCCCTCCGTACACGGCTTCATTAGACCTCGTTAAGATGTCATCCTTGTGCCTCGTATCGCTGCCTCTCCGCTCTAATTAAAACTAGCTCTCGCTACCTTTTCCAGCCTATGCTTATTTTCTCCAGGTGCCTCCTGAAAAATTATACCCCTTTTTTACGACCCAGGATATGAATAAACGGCGGCCTACTTAGGGTTTTGTTTATAGAACCTGTTAGAGAAATATAGCAGATATTCCTAGCAAACAGTGATTTTTATGCAAATGATATTGGCTGATTATTGCCAGTCTGGGACGGTGGGGTTTATTTAAACATCACAATATTCCGTTAACATAAAACAGCCTCCCTCTGGAAGATGCCTTGTGTACCATTGGGGATGCGGCTGAGTTTTTTCTTTTGCTAGCACACAATGGAAATGCTGATCCTTAAAGTGAACCTGTGACGAAAGAGACGTGGAGGCTGTCATTACTGACCTCCTGAATATGGTAGTCACCTGGCCACCACTGTTTTTAATATTTTGAGTTGGTGGTCCTAAATGGGCTTGGAGCACATATAGTCAGAGTTAGGTCAGAGCTCTTGGTTGGCATGCTTGTTCCAGGTCTGTTGCTCCGAAACTATTGAAGTTATTAGATCAACATCAGCAGAAGCCAGGCAACAAGTATTTTAAGAAAGAATTGTCAGCCTACATCAGTTGAAGTTTTGTCCTAGAGTAGTGGCAGTCAACTTTCCCCATACGGGGCCCTCAACATTACTAACGGACCATGTATAACATTTCTTGAATATTCAGTGTCAGAGACAGCAGACACACAACAGGATACAGTCAAAGACTATGGGCATGATATAAAAGATGGCCAGAGACTGCGGACATGATACAGGAAATGGCCAGAGACTGCGGACATGATAAAGGAGATGGCCAGAGACTGCGGACATGATAAAGGAGATGGCCAGAGACTGCGGACATGATAAAGGAGATGGCCAAAACTGCAAACATGATACAGGAGATGGCCAGAGACTGCGGACATGATACAGGAGATGGCCAGAGACTGCGGACATGATAAAGGAGATGGCCAGAGACTGCGGACATGATAAAGGAGATGGCCAGAGACTGCGAACATGATAAAGGAGATGGCCAGAGACTGCGGACATGATACAGGAGATGGCCAGAGACTGCGGACATGATACAGGAGATGGCCAGAGACTGCGGACATGATACAGGAGATGGCCAGAGACTGCGGACATGATAAAGGAGATGGCCAGAGACTGCGGACATGATAAAGGAGATGGCCAGAGACTGCGGACATGATACAGTAGACCTAATGCAAGAGATGGTAAGAGACTGGTGAGATGAAACAAGAGTTGGTCAGAGACTACAGACATGATACAGGAGATGCTCCGAGACTGCAGACATAATGCTGGAGATGGTAAGAGACTGGTGAGGTGATACAAGAGTTGGTCAGAGACTGCAGACATGATGCAAGAGATGGTTAGAGACTGCATACCTGATACAAGAGATGTTCGAAGACTGCAGGCATAATACAGGAGATGGTCAGTGGCTGCAGATATGATACAGGAGATGGTTAGAGACTACAGACATTACTCACTGTACTGGATGAGTTGGGATGGGAGGAGTGCACAAGGGTGGCAATTATTAGATCTCTATTTCTGGCACATAAACTAATAATGACTCAACTCATTAGATAGCGGAGGATAATAATAATAATTTACCAACATAGAGGCGGGACCCAGGAATTCAAGAAACTATGGGGACCGTGGCTTAATGTACCGGGACTTGTCCCGGTGGACCTGGTCATGGGCAGATTGCTGGGCATCGGTACCTAACAGGTTGTATGATAGACCAATGGATCCACTTTGTAGGTTCTAGTAATGCAGTCCAAGACATGGCAGGAAACATGATCAGATGGTCAAGGATTTATGGATAAAAAACAAGACTACACAGTTATAATATAGGAGATGGTCAGAGACTACAGACATGATATAGGAGATGGTCAGAGACTACAGACATGATATAGAAGGTGTTCAGAGACTGCAGACATGACACAGGAGATGGACAGTGGCTGCAGGCATCCTGTAAGAGATGGTCAGAGACTGTGAACATGCCATTGGAGTTGTTGGAGACTGGGGACATGCTTCAGGAAACAGCCATAGACTGAAGACATGTTGTATGAGACTCATAGAAGACTCTGCTATATCAGGGCAATTGGAAAACACAGATTAGTGCCTGCATGGAGTCTGAGGGCTGCACAAAGTGCCAAAAGCCTGCAGGTTGGGCATTCGGGCCCCAAAGGAATCCTTTAAATAATTTTCAGGTCTAAGGGAACCCCTGCTAAATCTGGTTCATTGGTGTCGGTGGGAAAAATGCCCCGTACTTTGCAGTCAGTGGAACAAATGTAAGTATGCAAAAAAGCTCATACCTGGAGAAAAAAACATGATTTCTGCTAGCACATGATTGGGTGAAGTCAGCACAGCTTCATCTCATAGGCCTTGTACACACGATCAGTCCAAACTGATGAAAACGGACTAAAGTTCCGTTTCATCGGTTCACAGACTGATGGTCTGATGTGTGTACACACATTCAGTTCAAAAACCGATCGTGTCAAAACGCAGTGACGTAAAACACAACGACGTGCAGAAAAAAATGAAGTTCAATGCTTCCAAGCATGCGTCGACTTGATTCTGAGCATGCGTGGGTTTTAAACCGATGCTTTTGCATACTAGCCATCGGTTTTGACCGATCGGTAGGCGTCCATCGGTCCGATTTTAAAGCAAGTTCTACATTTTTGGACTGAAGGACAACAGACTGATGGGGCGTACACACGGTCGGTTTGGACCGATGAAACTGATGAAAACTGATGAAAACGGACTGATCGTGTGTACAGGGCCATACACTAAGCAGAGGGAATTTTCTTTTTGCAATTTTTTTTTTTACTTAGCTTAGTGAATGAGGTGGAGTTTTGCTGACTTCAATCAACCCATCACGTGTAATTTTCCTTGCACATGATTGGGTATTTTTTTTTCAGAGTGATTTTTTTCTTGTTCACCTCATTCTCTTTTACATTCCTAAGAGTATTCACTTTAAAAAATGTAATTGCTCTCCTTATCTGGTAAATCAGGGTCACTGTCTCCCAAATACTGAGTCAAATAACAGAGCCCTGTAGTTAAATGGGAAAAAAATATTAAGGCCCATTCTCGTGGGCGGGCGAGAATACAGGGGATAAACTATCCCCATGTACACAGTGTTCTGTTAAACTGGCCATAAATGGACCGGAATTAAGCCGGTTCAGCAGGTTTTGCTTAATCTGGGCATGTATGGGCAGGCTGGTTGTACAGAAGTCGATTCATTACCGTACAACCACCCTGCTGGGTTTTTCCTGATTGATCAGTGTATTCTGACGGCAGGGAAATCTCTCTGCTGTGAGAATTTAATAACTCAGCAAAAAGAGTGTGTGGATGGGGGAATTGGGTCCGTTTTATTTTGTTCAACTTACTGGTTGAACAAAAAAAAAAAATGACTAATGTATGGACTGTCCTTTTAGACAGGAAGCAGTCAATAGGATCAGGCAGTTGACAAGTAACCACAATCATACTTCAGCCAAACTCTAAGGCCTCGTACACACGACCGAGAATCTCGTTAGGAAAAACCTGTTGTTTTCCCTGACAAGATTCTTGCCAAGAAACTCTTGCCGCCTGAGTGTACAGACTTTTGTTTCAAAAGAACCGCGGTTCTCTTGAAAGAAAAGAACGCGGTGACATCATCGCGTACGACGAGCATGCGTTCGTCACATTCTATGCCGTCGCCGCCATCTTGCTTAACACTGCCTATGCCGTGGAAGCTACCGCACATGCGTCAAAGTCATTTCGAGCATGCGTGGGTTTCCACGGTGACAGGTAAGTATGCACACTCTTGGGTTTCTCGTCAGGAAACAGGCAGACAAGAATCTCGACGAGAAAAAAGAGAGCAGTTTCTCTTTTTTTCTCGTCGAGATTTTGGCCAGATTTCCTGACGAGAAACCTGAATGCCTCTAAGGCCCCGTACACACGGCCGAGGTTCTCTCCAGAAACCAGCGAGAACCTCGCTGGGAGCTGCATTCCAGCAAAAACCTCTGCTCGCCCTGCCCGTCGGGAAACCCGTCGAGCAAATAGAGAACAGGTTCTCTATTTGCTCGACGGCCGGTCGGGATGAATGGCTGGTTGCCATTCCCGATGGGTGGGTCGCAGATTCTGACGGCCGGCAGAGAACCTCGACGGGCGGAACGATGTGTTCTGCCCGTCAAGGTTCTCTGTCGTGTGTACGGGGCCTTACACACGAACGGGAATCTCGGCAATAAGTAGTAGTTTTCTTGCTGGTTTTTGCTGAGAGAACCGGTCGTGTGTACGAGGCTTGACACTCAAGCTGAAGTGTCAGGCTCAGACAAAGTAAGGAAAGCTTAGAAGAGGGGAATGTGCAGTAAACCTTTCAAGACTGTACAACGTTATATTTAGCTATTTTTCCCCAGAAGTTTTTTTTTATTTAAAAGTGTATTTTATACAGTATAATGCAGCATACTAGTCCTTGAATGTGGTAATTACATTTGTTTTCTTTTTATATGGCTAAAACATTTTCAGCAAGTACAGAAAATACATATTGATCTTGCCAGACATTTAGTATGCTTGTTATTTCCTGTAATCGGAAAAGAAAACACAAACATCCTTTCTTTAGTAAACTACTAATCCTATTAACCATTAACCACCTGCCAACCAGGCCTAATGTGAAAGATGAAGTTGCACCAAGTAAATAGATACCTAACATGTTATTTTTCAAAATTGCAGACGCTCATGGAATGGCGCCAAACTTCAGTACTTAAAAATTTCCATAGGCGACACATTTTTTTACTGGTTACATGTTTTGAGTTACAGAGGAGGTCTAGGGCTAGAATTATTGCTCTCGTTTTAACGTTTGCGGCGACACCTAACATGTGTGGTTTGTACACTGTTTTCGTATGTGGGTGGGACTTGCAAATGATTAAATCTTTTTTGATCACTTTTATTCCTATTATAAGGAATGTAAACATCCCTTTTAATAGGAATATGGCACGACAGGACCTCTTTATAGTGAGATATGGGGTCAATAAGACCCCACATCTCACCTCTAGGCTGGGAAGCCTGAAATCCCCCCCCCCCCCTGTTTTCTTTTTAATGCAGAGGCCGAGTGTAACGTCATAACATCGTGTCCGGCCTCCGACGATCATAGAGACTCCAGCGACCATCTGGTCTGGCGGAAATCTCTATAGTGAACATCAAGTGTCGGCAGATCCATTCTCCGACTCACCGATTGTAGAGGTGAGTCAGTAGCAGCACCGGAGGGCAGCGAGAGGGGGGGACGCCCCTTCTCACCGCCTGTAAGAACGATTAAGCGGCTGACCAGACACTATAATTGTTCTTTTGGTGTAGGTCAGAAATCGCCAGATGAAAAAGCCGATATCTGAATGGTGCCTGTAGCTTCAGGCATCATTCAGATATATTTTTTAGTTTTTGCTATAATAAATATCCCTTTAAAAAAAAAAAAAATATATATATATATATATATATATATACAGTATATATATATAAAAATTCTCAGTTTAAGCCAATACGTATTCTTCTACATATTTTTGGTAAAAAAAATCGGAATAAGCATTTATTGATTGATTTGCGCAAAAGTTATAGGCCCAGATTCACGTACATCGGCGCATTATCGGTCCGGCGTAGCGCACCGCCATTACGTTAGACTTGCGCCATCTAGCCGCGTAATCCCCCGATTCACGTAGCTTTTGCGCAGGAAATTGCGCAAGCGTAAGGTTTTTTCCAGAGGCGTAAGGAGGAGTAATACAAATTGGGAGGGACGTGGGCGTGTTACATTGAAATGAGCCGTGACCCCATGCAAATGAAGGGCCGGCCGGCTCGCGCATGCGCGCTTGAAGGAGACCATGGTCAGCTCCGCTGTGCGCATGCTCACAACTCGGGAGCGGCGCAATCAGTGAAATTGGAAATGGACTAGGGCAACTTTGTGAACTACGCAGACAGCATAAATAGACACACACAAATGCACTTCCTTTGCAAAAGTACATCCCTTTGTATCCCTCCCTATACAGCAAGGTGCTTTTGTTTGTTTGTGACGTGTCTTTGAGATATTTGGGGACTGTTTTGCAGAGTGATTTTTGTCTTTTATGTGTTTTCTTTGTTGTTATTTTGTTTAAATTATATTTTTGCTGGGCATTTTTTTTTTTTGCTCGTCATTTATTTAATTTTTTTGGTTCTGTTTGTGTATGATTTTGGAATGTGGGGGTGATATTCCTGCGGGAAAAGGGGTGTCACCCTCATTTGTGGTGGAGAAGTGATCCCCAGGTCTGTGTGAATGGTGTATGAATGTACAGTGACATAATTGGAGCCGTGGCGTGGCGTTGCAGCTCACAAGTCCTGCATGGTGGACTGGTGCCAATCCAATGTGATGAGGATGTGGGGTGTGTGTGCTAGGGACCACAGTGGTGTGCATGCATGCATTCTCATTGTGCCATGATTAATGTGTGTGTTTAACGTGCAAAGATGCATAATGTGAGCTGGCATGAGATGGGGTCATGAGATGGGGTACCAGTGCATATGCAGAGTCACCTTGAAGGGAAAAGACAGGAGGATGTTAGTCATGCATGTGCCACTTGTGAGGTGTGCATCACGGGAGTGGACAGTCATGCCTGCCACCCATGTCACTCACCAACCAGCCAGCTGTCCCCATACATGTTCTGTTCGCAATTTGTGGGGATGGGGCTCTGATTGTATATGTAGCTGTCATGGGTGTCATGGGTGGTGTCATGTGTTGGGCTGGTGATGTCCTCCTGCAGGGTTGTGGTTAATTCCAGGATGGCATGAGGGGGGAATCTGAAGATGCGATACACCTCAGAATCACTCATGCCAAAGAGGTCTATGCGTGTGCGGTATACCCTCTCCCGTGCCATCCTCCGTGCCATCCTCTGTGCCCTCCTCCTTCTTTGGTCATCTAAATTCACTAGTGCAGCTATGAGCGACGATGCCCCTGGCATGTTGGCAGTCAAATTGTAGTGCAACACGTGTGTGGCCTGCTCCTCAGTAACGGTGTTGCTTTCTGTGAGATGTAGACGTTTTTTCAAAATTTAGACCAGCTTTTAGGTGCTCTAACTTTAGACAGGACATTTTGCTGTTGCGCACATCACGTAGCCTGCGCAGCAACTGCGTTTTTTTGTGGATCCCCGCAACTCCCTCATTAGCATATTTGACTAGCAAATCAATGGTGTGTCTAGCGCATTTTTGCGCGGACGGATGCGTCTGTCTAACGAAATTACGCCGGACAAAAAAAAATAGATTTCTGGCGTAAATCGTTTTCTGAATCGCGCGCATCTAAACGCACGTGCACATTTAGACTTACGCACGCGCAACACCAGTTGCGCTGGCGTAATCGCTCTGTGAATCTGGGCCATAGTGTCTACAAAATAGGGGATAGTTTTTTTGTTTTTTTTGTTTACTAGTAATGGCGGCGATCAGCGATTTTTATAATGACTGCGACATTATGGCGGACACATCGGACACTTTTGACAGTGTTTTGGGACCATTGTCATTTTTACAGCAATCAATGCTATAAAAATGCACTGATTACTGTGAAAATGACACTAGCAGTGAAGGGGTTAACCTGTAGGGGGCGCTGAAGGTGTTAAGTGAGCCCTAAGGGAGTGATTCTTACTGTGTGGAGGCGTGGCTTGGCGTGTGACATCACTGATCGGATTGTCGTTCCCTATGACAGGGAACAGACGATCAGTGACAATCTGACTAGGAAGCACGGGGAGAGGTTTGTTTACACTTACCTCTCCCCGTTCTTTAGCTCTGTGACCCAATCGCGGGACACTGGCGGTGATCAGGTCCGCGGGTCCCACGGGTGCGGTCACAGAGTACCGGACTGGGTCTAGGAAGGGTTTCAAAGCCATTTCTAAAGCTTTGGAACTCCACTGAACCACTGGGAGAACCATTATCCACAAATGAGATAACTTGGAACAATGGTGAACCTTCCCAGGAGTGTCTGGACTACAAAAATTACTCCATCAGCATGGTGACGACTCATCCGGGAGGTCATAAAAGAACCCAGAACAACATCTAAAGAACTGCAGGCCTCACTTGCCTCAGGTAAGATCAGTGTTCATGATTCAACAATAAGAAAGAGACTGGGAAAAAAATGGCATCCATGGGAGAGTTCCAAGGCCACAGCCACTGCTGACCAAAAAGAACACAATGGCTTATCTTGCATTTACCAAAAAACATCTCGATTATCCCCAAGACTTTTAGGTAAATATTCTGTGGATTGATGAGGGAAAAATTTGACCTTTTTGGAAGGTGTGCATCCCGTTACATCTGGCATAAAACGAATACAGTAGTTTATAACAGGAACATCATACCAACAGTGAGACATGGTGGTGGTAGCGTGATGGTCTGGGGTTGCTTTGCAGCTTCAGGACCTGGACGACTTACCATATTTGATGGAACCATGAATTCTGAGCTCTACCAGAAAATTCTAAAGGGTTATGCAGCAGGACAATGATCCGAAACACAACAGCAAGTCCAACTCCAAATGGTTCAACAAAGCAAAATTTAGGTTTTGGAGCTGCCTAGTCAAAGCCTGGACATAAATCCAATTGAGATGCTGTATCATGACCTTACACAGGCCGTTCATGCTGGAAAACCCTCCAATGTGGCTGAATTAAAACAATTCTGCAAAGAAGAATGGGCCAAAATTGCTCCACAGCAATGTGAAAGACTCATTGCCAGTTATCGCAAATGCTTGATTGCGGTTGTTGCTGCCAAGGGTGGCACAACCAGTTATTAGGTTTGGGGGGAAAATACTTTTCCACATAAAGCCGGGTAGGTTTGGACAGCTTTTTTGCCTTAATAAATGATACCATCATTTGAAACCTACATTTTGTATATACTCGGATTATCTTTGTGTAAGAATAACAATTTTTGATGAGTAATTTAAGTGTGACAAATATGCTTCTCTTTACAACCCCTTTAAAGCTGAATTGCAGGTATGGATTGTATTTCAAATTCCAAATCTTTATGGTTTTCTTTTAGCTTGGGTTAGGTAAAGCTGAATTGCAGGTATGGATTTTATTGCATCGTTACATTGGTCCAGCTTACCGTCCTAGACCCCATTAGGGGGTTGTAATTAAAACTCTCGTTCCTGTGGTGGCAGGACAAGCGAAGAGGCGTTTTCACTAGGATAGGAAGACACTTAGACAGTTAGAACACACTGAGGCCTCGTACACACGACCGGTTTCCTCTGCAGAATCCATCAAGAAACTCGGTGGGAGAGCTTTTTTGCCGAGGAAACTGTCGAGGAACTCGACGAGCAAAAAAGAGAGCAAGGAGTCGGCGGGAGTCCAAATTGGCACGTCGTGTTCCTTGTCGGGCTGCTTTTCGACGAGAAACTCGAGCGTGTGTATGCTAAGAAACCCGTGCACCTTTGGTAAAAGTAGCGTTTGTAATGGAAATAGCACATTTGCCACGCTGTAACAGACTGAAAAGTGCAAATGTCTCTTACCAAACTTTTTCCTAACACGCAGCAACATGAGATTAGCGACAAGCCTAACAAGGAACTCGACGAGGAAAACGATGTGTTTCGCCCGACGAGTTCCTCGGTCGTGTGTACGAGGCCTGATACAGAATATGACCCTTACCCTTTTTACTGATAGACAGGGATGGTCTGGGACAATAAAGTGGCCCTGGACTTCAGCCAGACCGGCCCACTTTATTTTTCCAGACACACACGGCAATCGCGGTCACCCGGCGGCAATCGCGCCGGGTCACAGGATGTCATATGACGTCCACCCGGATCGGCGAGGGGTTCCTGCCGCCGTCATTTCCCTATGGCGCGGTATGGAAGTGGTTAAAAAAATCAGAATGACAGTCACAGTTAATAATCTTCATACACATATCACATTATTACATCAGTTACTATGACCATTGGTGGCAGACAGTACATTCCTCCGCCCCCCCCCCCCTCACAGACTGGCATTCTGATTTTTTTAATACGCAGCATGGCGAGGGGCGGGAGGGGGAGGGGAATGTACTGTCTGTCACCACTGGTCATAGTAACTAAAGTAATAAGTGTATGAAGATTATGAACTGTGAGTCACAGTTCATAATCTTCATACACATATCACATCAGTAACTATGACCAGTGGTGGCAGATTTACCCCCCCCCCCCATGCTGCATGTTAAAGAAATCTGAATGGCAGTCACAGATCATAATCTGCATACGTCCAATCAAACTGCACTGTAGTCAGATGCTTAGTAGGTTTGTGTTAACCTTACTTGTTTAACTTGCTGGCAATGGTGGTGGTGGCACTGACTGTATCGTCGTTCTTCGTTCCTCCTCGGTGGTGCTGGCTCCGCCTCCTCTTGTAACTTGAACAGCCTCTCTCCTCGGGCTCGGCTTCTCCCATGCTCCTCCTCCCATCCCCTCCCGCATACGGCCGTGACCCCTGAGATACGTCACGCCGCTGGGAGGGGAGCAGGGTCGCTCTAAACATAGGAGGAGCCGGAGGGAAGTGGCAGCCGCAGCGTGATGGCCGGTTATTGGCTGACGGCGACGCCGAAGCTGTATACGTGCAGCCAGGTAAATAAATACTGAATCAGAATCACTGACATTGACAGTGATTGACAGCCGGCCCAATTCCGATCAGCCCACCGGGAATCTCCCGGTACTCCCGATGGCCAGTCCATCGCTGCTGATAGGCCACACACACGGGCAAGAATCTCGTCGGGAAAAAAACTTTTTTTTCCCGACGAGATTCTTGGCAAGAATCTCTTGCCACCCGAGTGTACAGACAGACCTTTCAAAAGAACCGTGGTTCTCTTGAAAGGCAAGAACGCGGTGACGTTATTGTGTACGACGAGAATGCGCTCATCACTTTCGATGCCGTCGCCGCTATTTTGCTTCACCCTACCTATGCCGTGGAAGCTACCGCACATGCATCAAAGTTATTTCGAGCATGCACAGGTTTCCACGGCGACAGGTATACACACTCTCAGGTTTCTCGCTGGGAAACAGGCCGACAAGAATCTCAATGAGAAAATAGAGAGCAGGATCTCTATTTTTCTCATCGAGATTCTGGCCAGATTTCCAGACGAGAAACCTGAAAGCCTCGTACACACGCTCAAGCGTGTGTACGAGGCTTTAGTCTGGTCTATATATATATATATATATATATATATATATATATTTACTAGGGCTGTTACTGATCAAAATTTTTGTGTTCGATTAATCGTTTTTTATTTTAATCGATTAATCGACTAATTTTGATTAATTATAACGCACATACAGATCCAACTACTTTTAGCTGATCTCCTTGCCGGCTGATTCCAAGTGCAGCTACCAACCACTGGAAAAATAGATAGAAGGATACAAAAATCACACAAAGGCAGCGCTCGATGGGAATAGCATTAAAACTTTTATAATCTTCAAGTAGGTAACAAAATAAATATTGCACTGGAGATAAAATCGATGTAGCTACATAAACTGTAAAAATGGTGCGAATAATACCAAACGGTACAAAAAGCAGTCATAAAAATATGTAGTCAAGTATGATACTGGTATAAAAATGTGTACAACGATACCACTGCTAAATCCAGATGAGGAGAGGTTAACATCAGTCCGTTGGCATGTAGCTGTCCAATGAAGGGAACTATCAGAACTCCCAGTGGATGGTTGTAGAATCCCAAGGTTGATAGAGGGAAGTGATAGAGGGAAGTGTAACAGCCCTTGCGTGTAGCACATAATAAGGTCTCGCCGACATGCAGATATGAAGGCACAGCAAAGGAGCCCTTCAGATGGACACGGCAAGCCCCGCCGGTGTCTGTGACGTTACTGGATCTCCGACGGAACTCCCTGAAGGCCCAAAAGCCGGCGGAGAGGCGAGTACCAATCAAAACAATTTTAATCGATCAAAAATATTTTGATCGATCAAAAAAATTAAAGATTAATCGATTAATTAAAAGTTAATTTGCACAGCCCTAATATTTACATTTGGCTTGGCATCAGCCTCTTGCAGTCCGTGTACAGCAGAGCTCAAACTGAGAAGGTAAGAAGCAGAACAAGGAGCCAGTCGCATGTCCTAACAAAGAGCATGTTGATTGGAGGAGAAAGCAGACAAAAAGCTTGGTGAGGGACAAGACCCATAAGATTTAATTAACTGCAACAGAGTAAAGTCAGATTTCCTGTCATACCAAACAGGGTTTCATCTATGGGCCAGATTCAGGTAGAGTTAGGCTGGAGTATCAGTGATACTCCAGCCTAACTCTCACTTTGAGCCGGCGTTTCTGTTTTCTTTAGTCAGAAAACAAGAAACGCCGGGTTGGAGTTCCGATACGAGCGGCGTAATTGAATTTCGCCGTCGCATCGCAACTGCAATTTAAAAAATGGCACTGGGGGCGTTCCCGCTGATTAACGCCGAAAATATGTTAATCAGCGGGAATCGGCAATTCACGATCGTATTCGGGCGCGACGCAGTGACTTTCCGACGTTTCCGTAAGCGATACGTGGCGTAAAGATAAAGCAGCCCCCTAGTGGAGTATCCTATGTTAAGTATAGCCGTCGTCATCGCGTCGAAAAAAAATAAAATCGCGTCGCTTGCGTAAAACGTCCATGAATGGGGATTCGACGTCATTGACGTTCACTGACAGAATTTGGAGCATGCGCACTGGGATGCATTGACAGTCGACGCATGCGCAGTACGTTCGCCGAGGGATCGCGCCTAGTTATAATAATACACGCCCCCTACCCGCCCAATTTGAATTCCGCCGGCTCATTTTCGATACGCCGCCGCAACTTTAGGAGCAAGTGCTATGTGAATAACAGTACTTGCTGCTAAAGTTTCGCCGGAGTAACGTAAATGAGAAACGTTACTCCACAGTAAAGAAGCGCCCATCTACCTGAATCTGGCCCTAAGGGTCCTTACACACGGAGCGGTCCGTTTTTCGGTCCGCTCCGTGTGTCCGTCAGCTCAGCGGGGGGTCTCCGCTGAGCTGTCGGGCGGACGGGGCGGTCCCCGCACACTGTGCAGGGACCGCCCCGTCTCTCCTCCGCTCTCCCCTATTTGGAGTCGGATGGAAACGGAACGTCTGTCCGTTTGCATCCGATCCGTTTGCCCGGACGGAAGAAAAATAGGACATTCTTCCGTCCGCAAAAACAGATGCGGATCGAGCGGACGTTAGCGGATGCATCATCCGCTAACGGATCCGCTCCCATAGGGACCCATTACAAGTCCGTAAACGGACTTGTAATGAGCGGACCGTTCGTCCGCTAGTGTGAAAGGGCCCTAAGTATTTAGCTGTTTTAGTTCAGCTTGAACTTTTTTTTTTTTTTTTTCCCTTAAACATTTCCTGGCCTCGTTAGAAATGCCTGTTGGTTGCTAGATTGGACTGGCCTTGGAATTCTACACCAAATTTATCCACCATCAGTTGATTGAGGTCCACTCTCTGTGTGAAGTTTTAGGACTTCTTTTGGAAAATAAAGATCTAGACAATTACACAGCCACATAATAACTGTCTCTAATCATAGTATCCCATGAGCTAACACTTTAGTATTCAGCATGCATGACTCAAGAAACATCTATTAAATTTTTTTTTTTTCAAATATGCCATAATATATCCATAGGAAGGAAAACTCTTTGGTACCCGAGGGAAATCTATCAGAAAAGGCAAATTTAATTAAAGGGTTTTGTCTCTGAGGACTCTGGGTAATTTCCATTACCAGCAGATAACTGTTAAACAAACCGCGGTGCATGTTAGACTAGTATATATCACGATACGTCTCTATCAGTGCGTAACTTCTTACCACGGACGTCTTGCTTGGTTCTTCCTTGCTGATTTTCCTGAATGAATAGAAAATAATTATTTCCCCAGGAACACCAATAAATTTGGTAGCCCACGCGAAGGAAATGACATGCAAATAAGTTTGAACAGAACATCGTAATAAACATATTTTGAATTATTTTTGATTATTTGGCTAGTGTATACAGTAGTTGGATATCTCCAGCAGTACTGGAACAAACTTCTTGGCAGATAGAGAAGGACAACCTAGGTGTGGTTGGCTGGGGCCAAGACTGGAATGAGTATTGATGATGTTAAGGGGGTCTGGGTTTCTGTGTTCAGTGTTGCTGGGCTTTTGGGGACTTCCTGAGATACAGAGGGCTTTATAGAGAAGCATGTGATGTTACCACGGATGACTTAAAGTGGAACCAAACTGTGTCTTAAAAAAGGCTAGTGATCAGTATTGACTGTGGTCATCCTGCAGCTGATTCATTCACCAATACTAACTTACCTTGTCTTTTTCTGCGCTTTGTGTCTGTGTAAAGGTAGGGCTTTGCTTCCTCATGTCAGAACTGCCCCCTGATCAGGTAATAGGAATTTCAAGAGATGGACAGCCATACTCCAAAAAACTTTAGAGTTGTCTTTATTGGTAAAAACAGCAAATTGATGCACCACAAAATTCACAGCAAGGCAAATAACAGGAACAGCCGACGCGTTTCACACTTATTCATGGGTTCATGCCCCCTGATCAGGGCTCAAGTCCTGCGGGAACGCGTGGGAACGGAGTTCCTGCACTTTTTTCACAGCAGAAACTCAGTTCCCTTTGCAGGACTAGAGAAGCCGAGATCAGCCGGGACGCCCGAGCCAATCCTTCACTAAGCGGCGATGCCCAGCTCAAGTCACTGTCAGCGGCAGGTGAACCTTAGTAATCCTTTATGTTACTGGCCGCTTCCTGTATATGGATTCATCGGATAGTGTGCTGGTATTCCATCATTTCCTCGATGACGCAATGTCTCCTGGGAGATTTTGTCATTGTTCCCAGAAGACATTGCGGAGGTCTGCCGCAAGTTATCGCAGGATTTAGAAAGAAACATGCGGTTTAGTAATTATGCATATGAGCGTATCATTTTTTTTTTTTGGTGGGGGAGTGGATCTTGGGTGGGAGTTCCTACACTTTTTTCCCCAGGACTTGACCCCTGTCCCTGATGATGTCACGTAACTGACAGGAGTCTGATATGATGAGGTCAGCCTCCCTTGTATCTCCTACCCAAGCCCCACTGAAGGTGGAACAGATAGTGGCTAGGGTCAGGAGGAACACGAGTGCCTGGGAATGTTGCTTGTAGAACCTGCGGTGGAAGTTGTAGGCTCGGTGGTACCAGCAGGATAGCAGGTGAAGGGGTGGAACTCAGGAGATTAGCGAATGTTAAAGAGGAACTCCAACCAACTTGCAGGTTCAGTCTTTGTGGCTTGTCAGTGCTTCTTATGGTCAGGAGACAGGAGAACACAGGACACAGTAGAGCTGATTTAGCCCTGGTTTACATTAATGCTACTTTGAAATCGCGCTACTTCACCTGAAGTAGCGCGATTTCAAAGTAACAAGGTCAGCACGATTTCAGGTGCTACTTGATAGACATCTGTGTGGCTTCCTGCACAGATGTCTATTGAAGTCGCACCTGAAATCGTCAAAAGTAGCGCAGGAACTACTTTTGCAAATCGGTGCGATGCCCCAAAATCGGTGTCGCACCAATTGGAACAGTGCCATTGCCTCCAATAGGCTGCGACTTGTCATGTGATTTGATCTCTCAAATCGCATTACAAATCGCTCCAATGTGAACCTAGGCTTAGGGTAGGTCACATGCCCCCACACCCACCAGTGCTGAATATGTCACTTCACGTTTCCTGGTGAGTCAGGGGAAGGTAAGTATAAGCAGCTTCAGAGCTCAGATTAAAGTGACCCTGATGCTTTGCCCTGCACTGGCAAAACGCAGGTTCATTTTAACTGGAAAAAATCTGTAATTCTGTCCAGCGATACAGGTGCCCCTGCCAGACAGTAAAGCCAGGTCACTCACCTAATTTTTCTCCAGTATGAATGGTGTTTTAGCAAACTACAACTGTTAGGCCTCGTACACACGGGCAAGAATCTCTTGCCGTCCGAGTGTACACACTGACCTTTCAAAAGAACCGCGGCAAAAACACGGTGACGTCATCGCGTACGACGTGTATGTGCTCATCACATTCGATGCCGTCGCCTCCATCTTGCTTCACCCTACCTATCCCGTGGAAGCTACCGCGCATGCGTCAAAGTCATTTCGAGCATGCGCGGCTTTCCATGGCGACAGGTAAGTATACACACGCTTGGGTTTCTCGTCGGGAAATAGGCCGACAAGAATCTCGACTAGAAAAAAGAGAGCAGGTTCTCTTTTTTTCTCGTCGAGATTCTGGCCAGATTTCCAGACGAGAAACCTGAAAGCCTCGTACACACGCTCGGTTTTCTCGGCAAGAAGCAGTTTTCTTGCTGGTTTTTGCAGAGAAAACCAGTCATGTGTATGAGGCTTTAGATCAAGTTCAGCAGTGCATATAACTAGCAGAAATCCAATGCAAAGCAAATTTCTGTACTTTTACTAGCTGCATGTAATGAGGGGGGAACGAAGTGTTTGATGATGGCTGCAGAGCGGTGGTGTACCCTTGCTGTCTTTTCTGGGGTGCATACCCCCTGGGGTTCTTTAGGCTAAGCCAGGTCACTAACCCTTGCGTGTGGGGTAACACTTTACCCGAAGGCATACTCACCAATGCCCAGGACCAGGTTGGAGTCAAACATTAAAGTGGATGTAAACCCTTCTATTGTTTTCAGCCAAGGGAGCTGCCATCTTGACCCCTGTTTAATCCTTACTGTAACTATCATGATGCTGCACATGTGATCAGTTATGACAACAGCCATTGGATGTTTTGACAGGTTTTCGTAAAGATACGCTTGAAATGAAACATAGATTTTACCTTGCTTGATTTCTTTGTGTCTTAATAGGCAGAACTTGGAAAGACGAAGAAAATGTGCTACTCTTTACCAGGATCGGACTTTACCTATGGGCAGAGTAGTTTTCTGAAAGAAGGAGGTGTGGCTACAGGTATGTCAGTGTGGTTTTGCGCCTAAAAAAAGTAATGCAATTACAAACTGTTTTCATCATCAATCACTTCAGTTCCTGTATATCATTTGTGGGCAAGAGCAATTTTCACATTTCCACTATAGGCCTGTCGCTTCAACAAAAACCTTATTATTACTTATTATATCAAAAGTAATACAGTGCTCCTGGAAAGTACTCACAGCTTTTTCCACATTTTGTTATGTTACAGACTTATTCCAAAAATGATTAAATTCATTATTTTCCTCAAAATTCTACAAACAATTCCCCATAATGACAACGTGAAAGAAGTTTGTTTGAAATCTTTGCAAATTTATAAAAAAAAAAAGTATTCACAGCCTTTTGGTCAATACTTTGTTGAAGCACCTTTGGCACCAATTACAGCCTCAAGTCTTTTTGAGTATGATGCTACAAGGTTGGCACACCTATTTTTGGGCAGTTTTTGGGCAGCATGTTCTGGTGCGAACTGAACCAGGGGGCATTCGGCTCATCGCTACTCTCAAATTGCACCTTCAAGAATCCAGTGTCCTTTTTACAACTATTTGCTGAAATCTCACTATTGCAGGGCCTCACACTATCACACGAAATATTTTAAGATACGTACGGATTAGTTCCAGATATAACTATCTATGCTGGCCTTATAAGGTAACAACTGTAATAGTGTATCTAGCTTAGTTTTTCAAGGTTATGTGAAGAATTATTGCGCTGATACTGTATACCACATGAATTTAGAGGCTGATAAAATGAAAGGGTTCTAAATTGGTTAAGTAAATAATGTAATACTGGGGAAAGGGTAGAAATTGGAGGGGAGCAGGAAGTGAAAGGAAAGGGGGGGGAGGAAAGCCGGAAGAATGATTAGGGGAGAGAGAACAAAAATGGATAATAGAATGTAGAACAAGAAGTAAAATGAAAAAGTTGTAGGAGTGAAAGAAGAAGAAAAGGAGGAAGAAGAGGAGAGAAGTAAAACAATCCTGGGGAGCATGGGCGTCCGCTCCATAGGGCAAGGGAGGGCGTTCGCCCCCCCCTAGAATCAGTAGTAAGATGTGACACACATTTAGATAGCTGTGGCCGCCGCACCGCAGCCTCTCGAACCTGCGCCGCCGATTGTAACCTCTGTCCGTCTCTCTAAAGTCTGCGGCATGTGTGTTCTTGCATTTGTTTTTGTTTTTTGCTCCGCTCCCGCCCGCCCCTTGTTTTCCGGCCAGCCAATGGTCGATCATCGCTCAGCCACTCCCCCCAACGTCCACGGCATGTGTGTTCCTGTATTTGTTTTTTTTGCTCCGCTCCCGCCCGCCCCTTGTTTTCCGGCCAGCCAATGGTCGATCATCGCTCAGCCACTCCCCCTAACGTCCACGGCATGTGTGTTCCTGCATTTGTTTTTTTTTTTTGCTCCGCTCCCCGCCCCTTGTTTTCCGGCCAGCCAATGGTCGATCATTGCTCAGTTCAGCCACTCCCCCTAACCCAGCCTGGTGCTCGTCCTGGCGGCGTGACGTCACTCAAGGGGATCAACATTACACGCACGCACGGTGATACGGTGGCTGATGGGAGGAGGAGTGTAGAGAGCTGTACCCAGAGGAGTCCGCGCGCTGTTAAGGCAAGTCAAACATACAGACACAGTCAGTCTGTAAAGGTTTTTGTTGCCCCTTAAAGCGCTAATTGCAAATTTTCAGAAGGGAAGTAAAAACAGGCTGGCTTTGCACACAGTACAGTAATGCTACAGAAAATTGGCACACTTTGTTTATTTTTATTAATGTATGCGCTGACATTTTTTTAATGGCTCTCCAGTGCACTAAAGGAACACACCTGCTGCATGGTAACACACTTTGATTTTTACTATATGAAATTGTGATTGTTATTATTCGATTAGTGAGCTATTTTACAAGTGTGTGTGTGACATATAGTAAAAATCAAAGTGTGTTACCATGCAGCAGGTGTGTTCCTTTAGTGCACTGGGGAGCCATTAAAAAATGTCAGCGCATACATTAATACGTACAAAATGTGCCAATTTTGTGTAGAAATACTGTACTGTCTGCAAAGCCAGCCTGTTTTTACTTCCCTTCTGAAAATACTTGTTTCTTGGCTGGAAAGCCACCAGAGAGAGTCAAACTAGCGCTTTAAGGGGTTTGGCAAAAAAAACCTTTACATTTTTATTTGTATATATACCCTTAAAATGCCAAGAGGGTGTACTGGTCAGTGGTCATAGTAACTCATGTATTAATGTCAGTGCAGGACATTAATTCAAGTTACTATGACCAGTGCAGGACATTTACCCCCCCGCCGCCATGCTGTATATTAAAAAAATCTTCCGACTGCATGATGCCATACGGAATGATGCAGTCTGAAGATTATTAACTGTGATGACTGATTTTTGTAATATGCGGCGGGGGTAGGGTTGCCACCTTTTCTTCAAGCCAAACCCGAACACAGCAGCGCACGGCAATTTTTTTTTTCTCAGTAGTACATTAAATTCATTACCTCTGTACAATGCAAGGGGGTAGTATGTATAAGAGAGGAGTGCAGAGGGGAGGTTGTGGGTAGCATGCATAGGAGATTAGTGCGGAGGGGATGGTGGGAGTAGTATGGATAAGAGAGGATGGTGGGAGTAGTATGGATAGGAGAGGAGTGGGGAGAGGATGGTGGGAGTAGTATGGATAGGAGAGGAATGCAGAGAGGATGGTAGGAGTAGTATGGATAAGAGAGGAGTGGGGAGAGGATGGTGGGAGTAGTATGGATAGGAGAGGAGTGCGGAGAGGATGGTGGGAGTAGTATGGATAGGAGAGGATGGTGGGAGTAGTATGGATAGGAGAGGAGTGCGGAGAGGATGGTAGGAGTAGTATGGATAGGAGAGGATGGTGGGAGTAGTATGGATAGGAGAGGAGTGCGGAGAGGATGGTAGGAGTAGTATGGATAGGAGAGGATGGTGGGAGTAGTATGGATAGGAGAGGAGTGGGGAAAGGATGGTGGGAGTAGTATGGATAGGAGAGGAGTGGGGAGAGGATGGTGGGAGTAGTATGGATAAGAGAGGAGTGCGGAGAGGATGGTAGGAGTAGTATGGATAGGAGAGGATGGTGGGAGTAGTATGGATAGGAGAGGAGTGCGGAGAGGATGGTGGGAGTAGTATGGATAGGAGAGGAGTGGGGAGAGGATGGTGGAAGTAGTATGGATAGGAGAGGAGTGCGGATGGGATGATGCTAGCTGGATGTATGAAGTGGTCTGGGGGGGGGGGAATAGTGATGTAAATAAAAACAAAAGCTATTGTACTCATCCACTGATATTTACAGAAAACTCCCAGCCCTCTGTATGTACAGATGATGTGAAGATAATGTATGACCATTCATGTAAACTGTGTTATCCAAGCTCTGTACAGAAGTGGACACTCTCCACACACACAGGGTTAATGAATGGTCATAAATTACTGCACATTATCTGGACTGAGAAGTGGGATGTTTGTACAGAGAGGTGTGAGGCTTGGAAGATATTGTCAGACACTCCCGATCCTCCTGTCACCTAAAACCCTTCACATAAACTTGTGTCAGCTTCTCCCCCCAGGAGACTCAAACACAAACTCTCAGCTCACCTCTTCCCTGCTGCTGTCTCCCCATAGACACATATGCTAATGAAGCTCCCCCTGTCTAATGGTCTGTCCGGGTTTCAGAGAGTCTGAAAACCGGACACATGAGTGAAGACCCGTACTGCCCGGGGGAATCCCGTACAGGTGGCAACCCTAGGCGGGGGGGGGGGTAAATGTCTTGCACTGGTAACTCATGTGTTAAGCTTTTGCATCAGTTTCTCCGACCTTAGCATGACTACGCTTTATGCGATAATGACTAATTCCCTCTTCTTCATGACATTGACAAAAAGGGACCGAGCATTGATGACTTTAAAATGATGCCCCCCCCTGAAAAAAGTTCAGCGGACGCCCATGCTGGGGAGCTGAGAGGCATGATACGCCACCCAAATAAAAAATAAAAAAACAGATTAGCATGTCACAAATAGTCCATCAAACCTCTGAGGGCCACAGAGACCCAATCAGGGTTGCCTAATGTTTAAAAAATATGTTCGGAGATTCATTCAGTATTGCTATTAGTTATTCATTAATCATTGTGCCTGAAAGCTTATGTTTTACTTCATTGAAGTTGGGGATTGAAGGAAAACTCCAATCCCCAACTTCAATGAAGTGAAACATAAGCTTTTTCAGGCAAAAACGTGTGTGTAATTAGGGTTTGCTGATGTTTAGTTATGTTTTTTATAGGCTTGCGTGATAGGGCTTCCCATGGGTTTTAGCGAAATCTTTCAGTACAGTACTTACTGGTAGTTGATTAAATGGTATACTCAAACCCAGAGTTTGTGAACTCTGGGACAAGTCCACCATATGTGTGGCATAGTACCCAATTGGGTGCATACTCTAAAGCAGTGGTCTCCAAACTGTGGCCCGGGGCCAAATGCGGCTTTTTGCTTCCATTTATCTGGCCCTTGGGGCACTATTTCCATTACCATTGGCACCAACAATGGGGCATGATGACACAAATGGTGGAGCCAAATTCCTTCCTATGATGCTAATGATGGAGCTCTATTCCTCCCAATGACATCAACAAAGGGGCACAATTGCTTCCACTGACACCAAAGAAAGGGCATTGTTTTTTTCCCACTGACATCAGGACCTGTTGATCACAGTCCGGCCCCCCTAATGTCTGAAGGACCGTAAACTGGCCCTTTGTTTCAAAAGTTTGAAGACCCCTGCTCTAAAGCAATTAGGAGGATAGGACAGTTTAGTTTTAAATAGATGAGCTGGAGTGTAGTACTAGCATACAAGCACTGGTTTCAGTGCATAAATGAAAACGATAGGTGAAAAAGGGAAACTTTGACAGATACCTCTTCTAACGGGAAAGTAGATGAATAAAGTCCATGATACCTCATTGATGCCCAAAGTTGGATCAATGTAAAGAAGTCCCCAAATCTCAACTTGCAGAGGACTGCCAAAAGATAAGGCCAAGAAATGTAATGTTTTATACATATCAAATGAAAGCAGTGGTAGTTTCTGTTAGCGGTGTTGCTAGGTGGCTCAAATGTAAATACCTAAGGATGCTATTATTTGGCATTTAGGAATGAATGCCGAAACCTGCTTGACCCTTCTTAAATAGGAGTCCTAGAAAATCATTCATGAGGTTAGAATTTAAGTTACGAGCTCGATATCAAAATGATAAGGGTTATTGGATGAAAATTAGAACAAGTATCGGGATTTTGGTATCATAACAATGCTGGCCATAAGCATATCAGCATCACATGTTTCCCCCTTTCTTGAAATATTTAAAGAATTGTGTAATGTGGGGTTCTAGTAGGTCAGGGAGCTTCTTATAGAACAGGGTAGAAAAGCAATTTGGACCTGGTGTTTACCTGTTTTAGGTTTGTAATCTCTAGATTAACTTCCTTCTCAGTGCCATTGCTCTCCTAAGCATCCTGACAGGAGTTCGGGAGAGAAGGCAAATACATTTTAATCTAGAAAGGAAAAAAATATGCTCATTGGTGAGTGGAGGGTCACAGTAAAACTTGGAGGGATGAGATGGAAATTAATCTTGAATTTAATGGGGAAATTCCTTCCTTGTAGATTAAAGAAGTAGAAGTATAGATAATTAAAAGAAGAAAATGGGAGAAAAAATAAAAATGCTGGACGGGAAGTGGGAAACGACAGGAAGATACAAACTTTTATGGAAAAAAAAAGCGCTTAAAAATAACCAAAAATAAAAGCAACAAAGAACAAAATAAGCAGAAGCTTTACTGTGTGATATCAGCACAGAATTAGACATGTATACAGAATAAAACAGAAAAATTAAAGAAGAAGGAAAATGTGAGAAAAAAGAAAAATGCCAGACGGGAAGTAGGAATCAAC
Source organism: Rana kukunoris (assembly GCA_029574335.1). Classification (NCBI taxonomy): domain Eukaryota; kingdom Metazoa; phylum Chordata; class Amphibia; order Anura; family Ranidae; genus Rana; species Rana kukunoris. The sequence continues at coordinate 154,086,942 of CM056057.1, forward strand.
AGGAATATACAACCTTTTATGGGGAAAAAAAAGCGCTTAAAAATAACCAAAAATAAAAGCAACAACGAATTAAATAAGCAACAACGAATAAAATAAGCAGCAACTCTACTGTGTGATATCAGCACAGAATTAGACATTTATACAGAATAAAACAGAGTCATGCTAAACCAAAAAAAAACATTGAACCATACAAAAATATAAAATTGCAGTATAGAAGGAGGGCCCCTATCCAGTGAAAAAACTGATTATCATTTGGGCTCGCAGATAATGATTCACATGTGGATTTAAACCAAGGTGACACAGTCAATAAACAGTCCCTTGTGTGACTGACCAACCAAAGACACCACCACCTCATATGTCGAAAAAATACCTGCTTACCAGCAGTACTTGACCTCTTTGTTTTAAAAAGGCCAGTAACACGTTTGGCTGATGACCCCGCCAGGGCCTTTAATGAAGTTCCTGCAGACTCTCAGAGGGCCTTTAAAAGAATCCTCCTGCTGGGGTGTCTGTGATGTCAGGCTCAAAGATAAGAAATGCTCCACATAGTGTAAAATTCAATGCAATTTATTATAAAAGAAGTAGAGTTACACTCTTAGGCCGCCTACACATGACAGAATTCTGCCGCGTACACATGGCAGAATTCAGCAAGAACCTCGATGGGAGACGTATTCTGCCGAGGAAACCGGTCGTGTGTACACTTTTCACTGAGAAAACTGTCGAGGAACTCGTCGAGCCAAAAAGAGAGCATGTTCTCTATTTCCTCGACGGGCAATGGGGAAAATTTGGCTCGACGAGTTTTTTGACAGCCGAACAAGGAACTCGTTAGGGAAAACGATGTGTTTCGCCCATCGAGTTTCTCGGTCGTGTGTACGCGGCCATATTGTTGTAGTGGAAAACACCGGCCAACATGTACACAAGAACGCCCACGCTTCCCTAGATAGACCTTTGCCTGATTTAAAGCGGATCTCCACCCTAAAGTAAAGTTCCGCTGATTGGAACCCTCCCCCCTCCGCTGTCACATTTGACACCTTTCAGGGGGGTGCAGATACTGGTATTTGCGCCCACTTCCGGCCCGCAGTCTAGGGCAAAAGACAGGTTTTTCCCGTTGTGTGCTGGGAACACTCAGCTCCCAGCGGGAGCCAATCGGCGGGCGCAGCGCTGCGGATGCCGCTGGACTCCGGGACAGGTAAGTGTCCTAATATTAAAAGTCAGCAGCTGCAGTATTTGTAGCTGCTGGCTTTTAATATTTTTTTTAAGGGGCCATCCACTTTAAAAAAGAATTGGTAAGATGCAATATAATAAATGTTTGCTTTAGGATTTAATACTGCTTTAACTAGTAAAGGACATAAAAAATTGCATTAGAAGACATGACTGGCTTGAAATGTTTGTCTTTAATCCATTCTGTTTTTTGTTTCCTTTTTATCTATAATCAGCAATAGGCCACTGGCAGACAGTGGAAGCCAAAGCCCGGCAGAGAAAATTAGAAAGTAACTTTGTAGCCCTCAATCGCGAGGCTGTAAAATCTGGACTAGTGACATCAGCTGAACATCAAACTTTCCGCAACACTCACAAGATCTGGCTCCCCGTAAATGAAGGACGGGTCAAAGATCACAACCTCCGCATTCCTCCTGGCATGACCTTCGGTATCTCCACCAGGTATGTACTGGGGTGGAACGCAAATTAAAAAACAAAAACAAAACTATTTTATAAAAAAATTTAAGCTGTCACATCCGTAGTAGAAAAGCCTGTAATGCCAGAATTTAGTGGAGAAAGACCCTTGTCCGATATGTCTGCTATTGAGTCAGAGCTAGAGTTCTCCATTTAAACTACAGCTCCAATTAAATGTAAATGTTTATACCAATGCATTAGTAGTCCACTATTTCCTTTATTTGTTGTTTGGTACTGCTCTTTAATAAACAGGGTGAAATAATGTTGTGAAAAAAAATATATACATAAATGTGAATCGATGTGAAATAAGGCAATTTTTTTAGTTTTAGATACAACGAGGAGGGTATTGAACGTTTGCTATCTGTGTCCCCGATGGAAAGATTTACTCTTTGTACAGTGTGTTGAAAAAGTATTCATACCCCTTTGAAATTTTCCACATTTTGTCACGTTACAACCAAAAATTGAAATACATTTTTTTGCACATAATTGTGCAGTAGAAGGAAAACGATACATGATTTTCAGCATTTTTACAAATAAATATCTGAAAATTGTGCCTTGCATTTGTATTTAGCCCCCCTGAAGTAATTAGTCAATACTTTGTAGAATCACCTTTCATTGCAATTACAGCTGCAAGTCTTTTTGGGGAATATTGGGCCAGATTCAGAGAGCCATTACGCCTGTCTAACTGGTGTTAGACTGGAGTACTTTCAAATTCCGCGCGTTTTTTAGCTAGTCGGAAATCTCAAACCATGAATAGATGGCTGCGGGCTTCAATTCGACTGGATTACGTGTTCGTACGCCTTCGGATCTACGCTGCAATAAAATTGTGGCCACTGGGTGGACTTCCCGTCGTTTTCTGTGTCGGGGTATGCAAATGAGCTTTTGCCGGCGATCCCCGATATTATGATCTTCATTCGCAATCTCTTACGGCACCTTTAGTCATCTTTTTTTTGCGTAACACTATACCAGCTTTTTGCTGCTCTAATATTAGACAGCCCATGTTAAGTATGGACGTCGTTCCCGCGTCTAATTTCTACGTTTTTCAACTTATTTTTTTATTTTTTACGTAAGTCGTCCGGGAATAGGAATGTTCGTAAACGACGCTACTCAAACAACGAATGACGTAACGACGTGATTTCGCGCAATGCACGGCGGGAAATTTCTGAACGGAGCATGCACAGTTCTATCGCCACTGGGACGCGCTTAATTTAAATGCTTCACGCCCCCTAATCGCGTATTTCGATTACGCGGCGAGAAATAGACTACGCCGCCGTAGCGTACGGGCAAAAATTTACCAGAATTCGGTGTAGAGCCTGGTAAAATACGGCAGCGTAGAGTATTTCGATTACGCAGCGCAATATTAAGTGTATCTGAATCTGGCCCATTGTCTGTAGTTTTGTCTCGACTTTTGTCTCTACCAGCTTTGCACATATAGGGCCAGATTCACGAACACTTGCGCTGGAGTATTTGGATATGCGCCGCGTAACTGTGATGATGCGCCGTCTTTTCTATGTGCCCGTACCCACCAAACTAGATGCGCCCAATAACGGGTCATTTGCGACCGGCGGAACGTTCCGACGCCAGAGTATCGTCAGCGCTTATTTTCGCTGGGCGCATCAGTCGCGCCTATTGATTTCCCCTGCAAATATGCAAATGAGGGATTTTTCCCAATTCACGAACGGATTAGCACCATACGCTGGCTACATGCGCCGCGCGTATCTGGTCCGTCCGGCGCAAAGTTATTTCTACAAAAGGCTGCTTTATCTTTACTCCAGACGGTCACAGGTCAGCAGGAGAGCAGCTACAGCAGCGTTACCGACGAAACTAGCAAGCTGAACAACAACACTAGCAAGGACAACACCTCTGTGTGCCAACATGCCAGGGGCACTCGTGGTCCTAAGACTAGTACTGGGTCCCTCGCTACGGAGGAGGCGGGCACGTGAGAGGATATACCGCACTCGTATGAACCTCTTTGGCATGGGGGATGAGGAGGTGTATCGCCTCTTCAGATTCAGCCCAGATGCAATACTTGAACTAACCACAACCCTGCAGGGTGACATCACCAGCAAGACACACCGCTCACAAGCAGTGCAGCCACTGGTGAAGGTCCTGGCAACACTTCATTTCCTTGCCAGTGGATCATTCCAGCGTACAAGTGGAGTGGTGGCTGGGATGTCACAGTCCTCCATGAGCAGATGTGTGCACCAGGTTGTCCCTGCAATCCTCAGACGCATGTCCAACCAGTTCATCAGACCCACCACTGAGGAGCTGCGGCTGAAGGCAATGACAGATTTCTACAACATTGCCAGATTCCCACGCACCATCGGGGCCATTGATTGCACACATGTGGCCCTACAGCCCCCCAGTGCCACAGAGCACATATACCGCAATCGGAAGCATTGGCACTCCATCAACGTACAGGTGATAGCCGATGCCCAACGCCTCATATGGCACGTCCGTGCCAAACACCCCGGGTCCAGCCATGACAGCTTCATATACCGTCAGAGCCCCATTCCAGCAGAATTCGAACAGAACATGTATGGGGACAGCTGGCTGGTTGGTGAGTGACATGGGAGTCAGGCATGACTATCCCCTCCCGTGATGCACATCAAAAGTGGCACATGCACTACTAACATCCTCCTGTCTTTTCCCTTACAGGTGACTCTGCATATGCACTGGGACCCCATCTAATGACTCCTTTCCGGAACCCCCAAACCAGAGGAGAGAGAAAATACAATGAAGCACACATCAAAACCCGTGCAGTGGTGGAGCAAACATTTGGGCTCCTGAAGTCCCGTTTCCGCTGCCTGGATAAGTCCGGGGGGACCCTATTGTATTCCCCTACCTTTGTGTGTCAGATCATCGGTGCATGTTGCATACTACATAACTTTGCTATGAAAAAAGGCCTAGAGATTGACATACGTGATGACCTGACCCCCGACCCACACAGTCCCCACCTGCCAGAGGACACCCAGTCTGCTGATGGAAGAGCAGTCAGGAGGGTCCTCGCCGTAGGCATCTTTGGACACTAAACCAAAACATTAATAACACAGACAGTGCACGCGTGTACACCACTGATGTCCCTAGATCACACACATCACATGCACATCGCATTGGATTAGCCCAAGTCCAGCATGTAGGAGTTGGGAGCAGTAACGCCGCGTCAAGGCCCCAATGATGTCACTGTCCATTCACACACCTTTCACACGTCATTCATTCAGCCGTGGGGTTAACTTCACCACCACGGCCGAGGGTGACACCCCTTACTTTCAGGAGTGCCACCCTCTCACATTCACACACCATTCACACTGCAACGTGTGCAGTATCAAAAAATAAAAATAAAATCTCATAACCTGAGAACCAAAAAAATTAACCAAAACTCATGTCCTGAGTATAAACAATAATAATAAATAAAATAAATAAACTCATGTCCTGAGTATAAACAAAAATATATAACAACCAAAAAAACAAAAAACCCTCATCTGGGATGACGGGGGCTCCTCCTTGGGGGCACTCTCGGGCTCCTCATCTGCCTGGAGGGAGTGGGTGGTGGTGGTGGTGGGGGGGCATCAGGAGGAGGCTGATCCCCGGGTGGGCCACTCCTGGGAGCTGTTGGCTGCATGCCCTCCAATGCCACAGCGATACGGCTCAGATACAAATTTGTTTGGGCCTGCATCCTCAGCTGGCGGGTGATCTGATGCCGCTGGTCACGTTGCCGCTGCCTCCCCTCTTCCCGAATGGCAGCAGTGTTGTCTCGAACAGCTGCTGTCAAGTGCCGGATATCAGCCTGCACCTCCCCCAGGCTGGTCACAACGCCCTGCACGCGACTGGGCAGCTGTGACATAGAGCCCAGGCTGTCTGCGACCCTGTCTAGGTGGCCAGCCATCTCCCCCATTTGCTGGGTCTGTTTCGCGTGGTCCAAAAGCACCTGGTCTTCGACCAAATCACACACCCCCCTGGTCTTCCGGGTGGCCTTCCTGGGGGCAGAGGAAGGTTGTCCCCGTGGGGATGGAGTCGCCCTTGAGGGGCTACCTAGGATGGGGGAGGGGATCACAGAGGGCCCTGCAGAGGAGGAGGACTCCTCCAACATTAAAATGAACTCCTGTTCAGGGACAGGCTCCTCCACAACCACCTCTGCTGAAGTGGTGTGGGCACTCTCCTCCTCCACCTCGGTGTCTCCAGCACCCAGGGCCTCGTCTTCAGCATCCCGTTGGGGGGTTGGGGTGGACTGGCCGGCACGAGATGGCCCAGCACCGTCATCTGTGGATGACACAAAGCAGACACATGTTGGTGGTCCCACACACTTGGCACATGTACCCACCCCCGCCCCCCACATGCAACACACCAAAAAGGGGGTAAAAATCACTTACCTGTCCTGGAGCCTTCCTCTACGGAATCATAGCCTGGGACCCCCTCCAACTGCTCCCTGTCCAGGCAGCGGGCGACCACCTCCTCCTCCGCGGTCAGGGTGACAGGACATGGGGGACCACCACCTGTGCCCCTCTCATGGCTCCTAATGGTGGACACCTTGCCCCTCACCTTGCGCCGCAGGTCATTGATTTTTTTACCAATGTCTGAAGCACTCCGGGTGGAGTACCCCAGCACATTGACCCTGGCAGCTATGGTGTCCAGGATGGCCTGCTTTCTCTCCCGGCTGGTCTTCCTGCTTTTTTTACCATGGAGAAAATCATTAAATGCCTCCATAGCCGATATTATCACTGTGACCTCCTGGGCATTATAATTTAGGTTCCTCCTCTCTCTGGGGGCAGCGGGAGCAGCCATTACAGGGCAAAAGTATCTTCCCTGGGGTGGGGGGAAATGGAACTACTTTTGCGCCGGAATGGCGTTTCCGCCAGCGCTTTTAAGCGCCCAGCGGAACGCATTGCGCTGACGTTTCCCAGGAAGTGGTGCCGACGGAAGTTGTGAGCATGCGCACAAGGGGGCGAGTGGAGCCGCACTCACTGCGCATGCTCCGTGGATGATGCGCTGAACGTAAGCCTCTGCGCTGGGCTCCGCCCATCATTTACATATGATCACACCCAGTTTCACTTGCGTCGGGTTACGCCAGCGCATTATCGTTACTCTGGCGCAAGTTTACGCGCAACTGCTATGTGAATTACAGGACTTGCGCTGAAAGGGTCTTCAGAGTAACGTAAATGAGAAGCGTTACTCCAGAGGAAAGATACTCTCATCTACCTGAATCTGGCCCATAGAGAGTGACATTTTTGCCCATTCTTCCTTGCAAAATAGTTAAAGTTCTGTCAGATTGGATGCAGAGCGTCTTTGAACAGCAATTTTCATATCTCGCCCCCAGATTCTCAATTGGATTTAGGTCTGGACAGTGACTGGACCATTCTAACACATGAATATGCTTTTGATCCAAACCATTCCATTGTAGCTCTGGCTGTATGTTTAGGGTTATTGTTCTGCTGGAAGGTGAACCTCTGCCCCAGTCTCAAGTCTTTTGCAGACCAACAGGTTTTCTTCTAAGATTGCCCTGTATATGGCTCCATCCACCTTTCCATCAATTCTGACCAGCCTCCCTGTCCCTGCTGAAGAAAAACATCCCACAACATGATGCTTCCACCACCATGTTTCACGGTGGTGATGGTGTGTTCGGGGTGATGTACTGTGGTAGTTTTTCCACCACACATAGCGTTTTGCTTTTAGGCCAAAAAGTTACATTTTGGTCTCATCTGACAAAAGCACCTTCTTCCACATGTTTGTTGTGTCCCCCACATGGCTTCTTGCAAACTGCAAATGGGACTTCTTATGGCATTCTCCTAACAATGGCTTTCTTCTTGCCACTCTTCCATAAAGAACAGATTTGTGGAGTGCATGACTAATAGTTATCCTGTGGACAGATTCTCCCACCTGAGCTGTGGATCTCTGCAGCTCCTCCAGAGTTACCATGGATCTCTTGGCTGCGTCTCTGTATAATACTCTCCTTGCCCGCAGTGTTGCCAATCCCCTTCCCTTTTCCCTCCCTTTTATCCCCTATGTTTTGCCTTCCCGTTCTAATTTCATACCCCCCTGAGTTCTGTCCCTGAGCTACTTACTTACTATATTCAAAATGAAATATGAAATATGCCTTAATATCTACCTTAAATCACATCGCTAATTGCATATTATACTAGGTTGTAGCCTAAATACTGAATACTAGGTTGCACTTAAAACTGTCATTTTGAAACTTTTGGAAATGCCAGTAAAAACTTGGCTGTGCCAGTGAATATTGGGTGCCGTGTCATTAAAATTCAACCTGATAGGTTGGCAACAATGCTTGTCCGGCCTGTCAGTTTAGGTGGATGACCATCTCTTGGTAGGTTTGCAGTTGTGCCATACTCTTTCCATTATTGGATGATGGATTGAACAGTACTTCGTGAGATGTTCAAAGCTTGGAATTGTTATTTTATAACCTAACCCTGCTTTAAACTTCTCTACAACTTTATCCCTGGCCTGTTTGGTGTATTCCTTGGCCTTCATGAAGCTGTTTGTTCACTAAGGTTCTCTAACAAACCTCTGAGGGCTTATGTATACTGATATTAAATTACACACAGGTGGACTATATTTACTAACTATGTGACTTCTGAAAGCAATTGGTTTCACTAGATTTTTGTTAGGGGTATCAGAGTAAAGGGGGCTGAATACAGATGCATGCCACTCTTTTCAGATATTTATTTGTAAAAAAAATGAAAACATTTATCATTTTCCTTCCACTTCACAATTATGTGCCACTTTAGGCTGGTCTATCACAAAAAATCTCAATAGAATACATTTTCTGGTTTTGGTTGTAACATGAGAAAATGTGGAAACCTTCAAGGGGTATGAATACTTTTTACAGGCACTCATGTCAAAAAGACAGCAAGTGAAGGGGAACTTCAAAATTGTACAGAAACTGAAGGTGAGGGAAATTTTCCAATGGAGACACTTTTTTCTATGACAGCTACCTAAACCGAGCTATACATGTTTACATTTCTCTCATTCAGCCCCACAGGATGAATAAGGCCCCTTTCACACTGGGGCGGGAGATGCAGTGGCGGAAAAGAGACAATATTTTTAGCAGCACTTTACTGTCGGAATTGCGTCGGTATTCGGCCGATAGCTGTGCGGTTTTACCCCCCCCCCCCCAGCGGCTAAAAAAGAGTTAATACCGCAGGCAAAGTGCCTCTGCAGAGGCGCATTGCCAGCGGTATAGTCGCAGTTTCCCATTGCTTTCAATGGGAAGAAGCAGTGGAGGAGTGGTAAACACACCGCTCCTTCACCGCTCCAAAGATGCGGCTAGCATTTATGTGAATTAACAAATCTAACAAATCCAAACAAATGTGTGCACGTCTTTTCTGCTCACGGGGTATCATAAAACTCTAGTTCTACTTTACGTTTTTTTTTTCGTTCAGCCCGCTGGCTTTTAAAGTTATAGGCAGGCAATTCATCTTTCTCAGTGTGAATCCTGTTTACCTTTTTCTGTCTTATCCGAGATTGGCAATGCTTTAAAGTTAATACACCCTTATGTGTTTTTTACCTTCCCGCTGCTCCTAATACATCTGATTCATATGTGGCCTCTTAAAAGCTTTCTGGTGCCCAGAAAAACTCCCCTCAGGGTCCTGTTCTGAAAAGTACTTTGCAGCCATGTTGTTCAGTTGTTCAAATTATGTACTCTCAGCAACTTTTATATCGGCTTGTTTTCATCAACTTGTTGGGTCACACTGGCCCAGACATCTCCCATTAACACCGTTAAAGTAATGGCACTTTAGCTAAGAGCACACAGAGGAGGTCTGTTATCATAGAGGGTAGAGAAAGATTGGCCAGGTTGTTTACAGCCCTAAATTGGCCTTATTATCTATTTATTATGATTGGCGCAACACATATCCAGGTGTGAGCCGTGAGCAGGCATTCAAAACGTCTTTGAAACCCAAGAAATTACTTAGCAAAAAATAGATCAAAATAACAAGGCTTTCTTTAACTTTTTTGACCAATGGGAAATGCGTATTTATGACAAGTTTAAAGCTGAACTCCAGCTTCTGATACACTTTACTTAGTTTGTTTGGGCCAGCTATATCCTTCCCTAACATGTGAGGTCACTGGATGTGCTGTATGAACTGCATGTAGCCAAGTCTAGGTTCCAGTTTTGACGCGAGAACTTCCTGTCTCATACCTGAAACACAGAAGAGACTAGCTCACCGGCGCTCAGCCATTCAGAGAAAGCAATGTATTCTAGCAATGATTACAAAGCTTCCTGTGATTAGCCAGAGGTTGTGACATCATCAGCTCGCCTCTCTGCCAATCAGAGAAAGCTTTATGTTCATTGCTAGAATACTTTCTCTGAATGGCTGAGCATAAATCAGATAGACTGTATTGTGTTCCGGGTATGAGATGTTGGAGATGCAACAAACCTACAGCTTAGCCTATTGTATATGCAGTTTGCAGTATATGCAGATGCAGTTTACAAAAAGGACACAAGATGTTGCTAATGCTTAATGATATGTTATGATATGTATAATCTATGATGTTGTATCCTCTATCCCCAAAGTGTACTCGTTGATTTATTTTTCCTGCCTTGTTGTCTGTGTGTGTTCTTCTTACCATGATGTGGAGACATCTTTGCCTGTGTGTGATGATGTTCCAACTACACAAAGTCTGATCTCAACTGACCCCGCTGCACCTACCAATCTTAGTCTGCAACATGAGACAGGAAGGTCTCAGCTCGACCCCAGAACACAGTGCAGTATGCTATATGTAGCCTCAGCCAGGACTGTCTTAATGAGAGGGCACACCTGGGCACTGCCCAGGGGCCCCAGCTGCATGGGTGGGCCCTGCACTTTCCCCTAATCAGCTGGTCCTTGAGCCTACGCTGCCCAGAAATTGGGGGCCCCCATGATGGCACTGAGAGTAATATATATATACACAGGGGGGGCAGTCTGCCTCCTACCTACGTGATGTCTGTTTACCTGCACTGTCATCATTGTAGGGGCCCCAGACCATTACTTTGCCCAGGGGCCCATGATGCTATTAAGACGGCCCTGGCCTTAGCACATCCATATTCCTCACAGGTTAGGAAGGGACATAGTCTATTTAAAGCGGAGGTCCACCGGAGACACTTACCTGTTCAGCGTGCCCACAATGTCGGCAGCCGAGGCCGAGCAATCGCTCGTCGCTTGGCTGCCCCTGCCGCCATCCTTGGTGAGGGAATCAGGAAGTGAAGCATTGCGGCTTCACTGCCCGGTGACCCTACTGCGCATGTGACACCGTTGGTGTCAGTGGGACAAAGAATGTACCTTATCATGGTGGTCAGTGGGAGGAAAAATTCCCTACACATTGCTGTCAGTTGGAGGAAGACTGCCCCTTACCTTAGTGGTCGGGGGAATGAAGATTGGCCCTTACATTGGTAGTCAGGGGAATAAAGACTGCCCCTTACCTTGGTGGTCAGGGGGGGGGGGTGAAGTTGGCCCTTACATTGGTAGTCAGGGGAGTAAAGACTGCCCCTTACCTTGGTGGTCGGGGGGTGAAGATTGGCCCTTACACTAGTAGTCAGGGGAATAAAGACTGCCCCTTACCTTAGTGGTCAGGGGGGTGAAAATTGGCCCTTACATTGGTAGTCAGGGAAAAAAAAGACTGCCCCTTACCTTGGTGGTCGGGGGGTAAAGATTGGCACTTACATTGGTAGTCCGGGGAATAAAGACTGCCCCTTACTTGATTGGTCAGGGAGATGCAGACTGCTCCTTACCATGATGGTTGGAGAGATGAAGACTGTCCCTTATCTTAGTGATGAGTGGGATAATGACTGCCCCCTATTTTGATGGTCAATGAGGTGCCAAATGTGACACCGGAGGGGGAGAGGGTTCCCAAAAATCGGAGGTTCACTTTTTGCGCGGACCTCCGCTTTAAAGCTGAAGTTTGGCAAATACATTTTTTGAAGACGCACATTCGTCTCCTGTAATGGTGTGTATCCCATGTCCTGCAGGGTGCTGTTTCATGTAAAAACCCTTTATACCTCAAGATACTGTCTAGAGTAGCAATCTTTCGGTGCTACAGGGGTTAATAGCAATGACTGTGAATTTGAAAGATTTGCATCACTCCTCCACCCCTTGTGCTGCCCTCTGCCATTTTCAAAACTTGTACTATTATTTTTCCACAATGCAACGCATCTGGGAGATAAAGACTTCCCCTTACTTTGTTTTCAGTGGTATGAGGGGTGCCCGTTTCCCTTGGTGGTCAATGAAATGAAGAATGTCCCTTGCATTGGTGTCAGTGAGAGTTAGAATTCCCTTTTACTTTGGTGTCAGTGGGATAAAGAATGTACCTTATCATGGTGGTCAGTGGAAGGAAAAATTCCCTACACATTGCTGTCAGTTGGAGGAAGACTGCCCCTTACCTTTGTGGTTGGGGGGGGGTGAAGATTGGCCCTTATATTGGTAGTCAGGGGAATAAAGACTGCCCCTTACCTTGGTAGTCAGGTGGGCGGGGTGAAGCTTGGTCCTTACATTGGTAGTCAGGGGAATAAAGACTGCCCCTTACCTTTGTGGTCGGGGGGTGAAGATTGGCTCTTACATTGGTAGTCAGGAAAATAAAGACTTCCCCTTACTTTGTTTTCAGTGATATGAGGGGTGCCCGTTACCCTTGGTGGTCAATGAAATGAAGAATGCCCCTTGCATTGGTGTCAGTGAGAGTTAGAGTTCCCTTTTTACGTTGGTGTCAGTGGGACAAAGAATGTACCTTATCATGGTGGTCAGTGGGAGGAAAAATTCCCTACACATTGCTGTCAGTTGGAGGAAGACTGCCCCTTACCTTAGTGGTCGGGGGAATGAAGATTGGCCCTTACATTGGTAGTCAGGGGAATAAAGACTGCCCCTTACCTTGGTGGTCAGGGGGGGGGGGTGAAGTTGGCCTTTACATTGGTAGTCAGGGGAGTAAAGACTGCCCCTTACCTTGGTGGTCGGGGGTCAAGATTGGCCCTTACACTAGTAGTCAGGGGAATAAAGACTGCCCCTTACCTTAGTGGTCGGGGGGTGAAAATTGGCCCTTACATTGGTAGTCAGGGAAAAAAAGACTGCCCCTTACCTTGGTGGTCGGGGGGTAAAGATTGGCACTTACATTGGTAGTCCGGGGAATAAAGACTGCCCCTTACTTGATTGGTCAGGGAGATGCAGACTGCTCCTTACCATGATGGTTGGAGAGATGAAGACTGTCCCTTATCTTAGTGATGAGTGGGATAATGACTGCCCCCTATCTTGGTGGTCAATGAGAGGAACTGCATATGCCTTCTACATTGGTATCATTGGGAAAATGAGAAGGAATGCTCTGTGTCCTGGATTGCCAGATTTGGCTGTCCAATAAAGTAAATAAAGAAAAACGATGCAGGCACTATCTGGTGGAGTATCATTGTGACCATTAGCCAGTAAAAGATAGCCGTTTTCAGAACTTCTGTTTGGAATAACCAGCCATGATTCATGATTGTGCAGGTCTGTAGCCACAAAACAATAAACAAATCCTCTATGATACTTTGAGGGTGTTGTTCCTCTCTCTGTAACCTATGCTGTAACCTAACCTATTCATATAGGGATGAATTTACTAAAGGCAAATAGACTGTGTGCCTTGCAAGTGCAGTGACTCCGGAGCTTAGTAAATGAGCTGAAGCCCTGTTGACTTCCATCATGCAATCAGATGCAAGAAAACATCTTTTTTTTTCCTGCATGTGATTGGGTGTTCTTTGCAAAGTCTCATTTACTAAGGTCTGAAGCAACTGCACACTCTGTTTGCCTTTAGTAAATCCATCCCTGTAGTTTGTAGTGTATCGGGTAAATATTAGCTGTTCGTGCACTGCAAGAGAAGTGTGGAGCATTTTTTTATCTATTTAAACTAATCCTCATTTTAAAGAGCTTGTGTTTTTAATGAGGTTGTGATATACCAAATACACAGTTTTGAAGAGAATCCCAGGATGGCAAGATCTCTGAAATGAGACATGTGTAATCATGTGCTTTGCACTCATCTCTCTGCCTTGATCCAGAAATCTACAGCTGCAAATTTTGGGCACTCTTCTTACATGCTGGTCTGTGATCAGCGACCATAAAGAATGAGATTTGGACCACATAGATGTCTATGGGGCTTCCCCAACAACTGGACAGCTGTAAAGTTACTGACTGAGCGCCATGGTCCCAATTTTGCAACTAAAGATCTTTGGCCAATTGCTGGATAAGCCCTAGAGACATGTATGTATTTGACAACTAGTTCTGCTCAAATGTAAAAAACTAGAGGCAAAAATGTGATGGCATCCATTATTTGTAAATGAAGATCTGTGGCCCTGTTTCTCCTGTGAGTCACAGGAGTTCGCTTCTTTCTGTACTCTTGTGAGCGGTATTCAGCCAACAGCGGGCTAAAGTTCATGGTTCGCTGATGTCACTCAGCCCCTCCAGGCTCTTGAGAGATCTTGACTTTACTATCAGGATCCACCCAGATGCCTGAGCGGCTGCTGGCTCGGCCTTTCTACACACTGCTGAGAGCCTGAGCCAGTTGGCGGCTGCTGGCTCGGCCTTTCTACACACTGCTGAGAGCCTAAGCCAGTTGCTCCAGCCCCCTCCACAACCCGGCGCTCCAGTGAGTGCTGGAGGAGAGTTAATGCACCTACCTATTCTTGGTCAAAACACAGTTCTTGAAATTCTTTAACTTATGATTTTACCCAACAAATGTCATTATAATGCCAGCAGTGAGTAGGTAGTATACAGTATATGAGTCAAAGAAGTACAAGTTTCTTACATCAACATTAAAGGGGTTGTAAAAAATCATTTTTTTATTTATTTTTAAATAACAAACATGTTATACTTACCTCCACTGTGCAGCTCATTTTGCACAGAGTGTCCCCGAACCTGGTCTTCTGGGGTCCCTCGGCGACTGTCTCGGCTCCTCCCCGCAAGAACTAACCACCTTCATGTGAGCTCTCTCCCATGGGGGTTAGTTCTTGTGGGCACGCTCCTGTGATACAGCCAGCGGCCATAGACTCTCACTGTATCACTTGGCCCCGCCTCTTCTGGTGTCCCTCGGCGACTGTCTCGGCTCCTCCCCGCAAGAACTAACCACCTTCATGTGAGCTCTCTCCCATGGGGGTTAGTTCTTGCAGGCACGCTCCTGTGATACAGCCAGCGGCCATAGACTCTCAATGTATCACTTGGCCCCGCCTCTTCTGGTGTCCCTCGGCGACTGTCTCGGCTCCTCCCCGCAAGAACTAACCACCTTCATGTGAGCTCTCTCCCATGGGGGTTAGTTCTTGCAGGCACGCTCCTGTGATACAGCCAGCGGCCATAGACTCTCACTGTATCACTTGGCCCCCGCCTCCCAGCACGTTGCATCATTGGATGTGATTGACAGCAGCGCAAGCCAATGGCTGCGCTGCTATCAATCCATCCACTCTAGCCAATCAACAGCCAAACTGAGCGGAGAAGAGGACGTTGGGGCCGAGCGCAGCAGGTGAATGGGCTCAGGTAAGTAAAACATGGGGGGGGGCTGGGAGATCTGTAACTGTCAGATGTTTTACCTTTACAACCCCTTTAATGCAGAGTATTATCTTGACTGTAATCCAGTGACAGCATTTCTACTGCAACCCTCGCACCATCTCAACAATAGCCATTTTAGACACGATACAGTTAAACCACTAGAAATCCATTAGAAATAGTTCGCGGCCAGCAAAACGCCTCGCGATTAAAGGATAAGACGCAGCACTGTGTGTATTTTACCTGATAGCAAATGGGCTTTGCATATGCAAATTGAATGGATTTTAAAATGGTATTTAATGACAATTTTCATAGCCAACATTAACATTAATTGCAGCCAAATGAAAATGTTACATTACTTTGCTGTTAGATGCAAACAGACTGGCCATAAAGGTTTATCATTATCAGGCTTGCGCCTCTGCGATGTGACAGCCCGGTGCGGCAAATTGCAGCCAAAGAGGCATTTTATGGATCAAAAGCATTCCCCAAGTAGAGCCAAATCAGCATCAATTTTGCTTTATTTGTTAGTAAATGGAGGTTAAATGGCTGAAAGAAATATCTGGCCAAGCTCCACTTTTAGTGCTAAGTGTCATTTTTCTGAGAAAAAGAAACATGGAACACACTTGAAATCGACGGTCAACTGGCTATGGAAAAAATGCTGTTGTAAATGAGTTAATGGGGAATTAGGCTCTTAAAGTAATGAATGAAAATGCCTCTAAAAGAAATATACGAGGCTCAGGAACTATTAAATCAAGTATGGTTTATCTAGGCTTTATTCCATTACAGGCTTGCAAACAGTATTCAGTTGAAAGTTTTTTTTTTTTTTTTTTTTTACCCTTTCTTTAGCCTTTCCCTTTCTAGGTTTTTTTCACAGACTTTGCCAACTTTAAGAGAGTGTTAAACTGTGAAACTTTCCCCCCAGCTGTTGATTGTCACTGGTGTTCAGCTCGAAAACTGACCAATTAGCTGTTTGCCACTGCTGCACTTCATTGTTACCAGAGATCTGGTAACATTTCTCAGGGGGTCTCAGCCAGGGTATGGAAAAGGATGTGTTTTTTCAACACTATGAAACACCTATGCATTTTGGTTCCAGAAGCCAAGTCTAGTGGTTGCATGACAGACCTTCTTCCACAAGACACTAAACTGTCCTCGAAAAACGTATACAGCATCTAGACACAGCACGTCATGTGTGGCTTTTATTTGAACACCCATAAAGCAGTGATAAATTATTAGGCTGACCGAGAGTGATTTTATGCCTTCAGAATGTTTCTTGCCATCTGAGAAAATAGGTTGAAGCACTCAAGCTCTACAGCTGTAGATTTCTTATTTTCCCTACAGCTTGGTGTCACCATGTCTTCTGGTGCCACCTTAGGAAGGATTTTCCAACTACCACGAGTCCTCTATATTCTTTTTTGTCATGCCATGTACACATGATCCGTGGATGGTTTTTCCGATGGAATTACACTCAAGCCTGTCTTGCATACACACGGTCACACAAAAGTTCTCTGAACTCTCCATCAAGAACGCAGTGATGTACAACACTACGACGAGCCAAGAAAATGAAGTTCAATGCTTCCGAGCATGCGTCAAATTGTTTCTGAGCATGCATCGAATTGTTTCCATGCAAAAGTCTGATGGAGCATACACACGGTCGGAATTTCCGTTCAAAAGCTCACATCAGACTTTTGCTGCCAGAATTTCCGATCGTGTGTACGAGGCATCAATCTTTTGTTGGAGGAAATTCCGACAGCAAAAGTCCGATGCAGTATGTACACGGTCGGAATTTCCGTTTAAAAGCTCACATCGGACTTTAATGTCAGAGTCTCTGATCGTGTGTATGGGGCATTAGTGCTGCTTTAGACTGGTGATCCAGTGGAGCCAGTGGCCAAATAAAAGTAACTAGTTGGAGAAACAGGAGGATAATCAGTCTACATACATCAGAGCTCACGCCAAGCCTCCCAGTGTGTTGCATCATATGCCCCGTACACACGATCGGAAATTCCGACAGCAAAAGTCTGATGTGAGCTTTTGAACGGAAATTCCATCTGACTTTTGCTATCGGAATTTCCGCCAACATAGCATACTAGCTCATTATGTTGCACTTACCTGAGATCCAAGCCCCCGAAGTGCTCCTCGTTCCCCTCCACCGCCGCCACCATGTCTCCTTGGAGCGTCTTCCTTTTATCGCCGATCCAGAGCTGTGACTGACCGGAGCGGCGATGACGTCACTCCCGCTGATATTTGCTAGCCTTTTAATTGCCTTACCTCATACATTGTCTCCCAGAGTGTGCCGTGAGCTGAACTTTGGTCCCCCAAGCCCCATCTTCAGATATGACCAGTGTCAAAGCATTTATCATTCAACCAGCCAAAGGAAGCCCAGAGCCCTATGTCTTTAAGCAAAGGTAAGTTTCTTAGGACATAACATTAACTACTTGCCGTCCAGCGCGGCTGTGCAATTACCGCCATTGTATGTCGGCCGCTTTAAAGAAGCTATAGGGGGCATGCACCCATGGCGCAACGCTGAAGCTGATGCACATGGCCGGCGGCCGCAATGTGCTCAGAGAGCCAGAACGAGTATCTGTCAATGTAAACAGATAGATCCCTGTTCTGACAGGGGAGTAGAGAGAGATCTGTTGTCCCTAGTGATCAGGAAAAGCGATCCCTCTCCTCCTCTAGTCAGTCCCATCCCCCCACAGTTAGAAACACCTCCCTAGGGAACACTTAACCCCTTGATTGCCCCCTAGTGGTAACCCCTTCCCTGCTAGCATTGTCCAGAATACTGACCAATTGATACCTAAATAGTTGTGAGAGCCTAGTATTTTCAGTTTAGCTGGCTGCATGTGCAATATTCAGCATTCAGGAAAATTAAGCTTATTAGAAGCGTTGCAGAACAAAGCCCATGTATAGAGGCAGTAGGAAACCAATTTTATAAGAAAAGCCATATTTGGACCTTCTTGAGCAGCTTTTGATATAGTGTTCAGTAAGAAAATTGTTAATTATTTTTTTATCAGAATTAATCTCATTTGTGGTGTCCACAATTAATGCATTTCTATATTTATCCAACAATTTATTTTTAGTGAGGACACTTGCCCAATATAATGGAAAGAAAACTCCATCTAAATTGATCTGGATTCCACAGTTTTTGCAGTTATAATTATGCAGTAACTGGTCATTGCCAATGACAATTAAAATATATATATATATATTTATAAATAAGAGTATTTTTTATAAATTGAAATGGAAAAAAATTATAAATGAAGTAGAAGACAATAAAAGTCAACCGAAAGTGGAAAACCCCTTTAAGCTTTTAATTCCAGGAGACCAAGCTTGATCATTATCTCAGATCGGGATGATAGATAGCCAGATACACTCAGTGATCTGTGGCAGAACTGCAAGGAATTATACAGCTTCCAATTAATTTACATTGTCATTAATAAGTAGATGCTAACATTTCCACCAGATAAACCTGATAGCCATTATAGTAATAATATGAAAGCTAATCCCCGTAAATTTACTGTGCACAGAATACAAAGCAGTGCATCTGTATTTTATAGATTTTATCTTATCACTTAGGTGGCCATGAGCAGCTCTTGCCTTGTTCTTGCTCCTATGTCCCAAATCAACATTATTTTCCTCACAATAATTGACACAGATTTTCAGTGTTCACATTTTCACATTTTAACCCGTATGCTAAATATTGCTACTTCTGCTTTTAAGGAAATCTCCACGTTTTTAAAATAAAAATGATTGAATGCACATAATTGCTACACCAATCATTTTGTATCTTAATGCAATTAAAAAATTACCTTTCCAAACTTACACTATATTGCCAAAAGTATTGCGACGCCTGCCTTTACACGCACATGAACTTTAATGGCATCCCAGTCTTAGTCTGTAGGGTTCAATATTGAGTTGACCCATCCTTTGCTGCAATAATAGCTTCAACTTCCCAAACTCGTTAATCCATGTCTTAATGGACCTTGCTTTGTGCACTGGTGCGCAGTCATGTTGGAACAGGAAGGGGCGATCCCCAAACTGTTTTACAAAATTGGGAGCATTAAATTGTCTTAGTATGCTGACGCCTTAAGAGTTCCCTTCACTGGAACTAAGGGGCCAAGCACAACCCCTAAAAAACAAACCCACAAAAAAATCCCCCATCCACAAAATGATTTGGACCAGTGCACAAAGCAAGTTCCATAAAGACATGGATGAGCGAGTTTGGGATGGAGGAACTTTATTGTCCTCAACTGGATAGAACACCTTTGGAATAAATGCACTTATGGAAGAATGGTCAAACATTTTCATAGACACATTCCTAAACTTGTGGACAGCCTTCCCAGAAAATATGGGAGAAATCACTGGGTGAGGCACCACATCTCCAACATTCCGCAAAACGCCCAGGGTCCATCCTATGAAGCCTCTATTGAGTAAAATAGGCCCTATGTACAATTTTAAACTGTACCAACCGATCACAAATCCAAACTAGGGAGCTGAAAGGGATGTCCCAGACGTCATCGCAGTCATCATTGTCCAATGTGGGAATGTCATGCTGCCAGCAAGTCCAGAGTTTATCCAGAGATGGGAGAGACACAAAAATAAAGTGCGAGTACAGATGCGAGGTAGGTTTCTCGTCACAGATGAATCTAAGTGTTCTCTGCAGCTCCGATTGGGCCATGATACATGAGGAATGTGGAAATTGTGCGATGAAGGCATGCGACAGTTGAAGATAGCGAAAGTGATAGTGGTCAGGTAAGTGGTAGAGGGAGAAGAGATGAGAAAAGGGGAATGGAACCCTGCAACACTGTGTGGGACATGAGTTTGACACTGTGTTTAGTCCAAGCGTAAGGGTCTAAGATTTTGTATATGTGGGGTAGGCTGGGGTTCAACCAGATAGGAGCGTTCGGTGAGATTTCAGTTTTTTTACATTCTGTAATAGCTAGGTCTGCTTGCAATGCCCGTAGAGTGGTAAGCATGGAGGGGGTCAGGGGATATGGGGCATGAGGGGCCCGGAAAATTAGAAATTGAAGGGCTTCGAGCAAACCAACCACTGTGGCTTCCAGTACAGTGGATGAGTTTGTTCTGTCTGGATTTAACCACCAGGCCGCGTTTACCAACTGTGCGGCTAGGAAATACCTGTAACAGTCCGGAAATGTCATGCCACCCTGTGTTCTTGGCCTCTTAAAAGTTGGCAGTTTGTACCTGAGCGGTGAGGGACCCCATAAAAAGGAAAATTTGGTTCAATTAAAAAAAAAAAAAGACTTGGATACCCATTGTGGAAAATGGCGGAAGAGGTATGTGAGTTTGGGAATAATCTTAATTTTAATAAGATTAACTCGCCCCCATATGGACAAGGGTAGGTTGCTCCATGATTTGAGTTTCACCTGGGCATCAGCAGTACCGGGGTGAGATTCAACGCAATAAATTCTTGAAATGAGATGGAGATGTGGACTCCCAGATACTTAAAGGAACCCACCCATTGGAGGGGGCAGTCAGGGGGGGGGGGGGACGTAGTCCTAGCTGCCTGGTCAATAGGGAACAGGGGGGACTTGGTCCAATTGACCCTGAGTCCAGTGGCAAACTTATCCAAAACTCTCTTTAATGTGTAAAGGGGCACTGTGACGTGAAGGGGACTGCAGTTTAATGGAGCACTATGATGTGTAAAGAAACACTGTGATAAGGGACACTGCAATTTGTCATGGGGCACTGTGATAAGGGGCACTGTGATCTGTGATGGGGCACTGTGATAGGGGGCACTGTGATGTCTGATTGCGCACTGTGATGTGTGATGGGGCACTGTGATGTGTAAAGGGGCACTATAATGTGTATAAAGGGGCACTATGACATGACGGGGGCTGCAATCTAAAATCAAATGTTAAAAGCAAACTAAATCTTTTGAATGACATTCGAATGTTCTAAACATTTTTGTATACATTTTCCTAAGACTTTTATGTTTCAAATTCTATCCATCTATGGCCAGCTTAACCACGTTCCGCCTGCCTAAGGTCATATGACGTTGGGTTTGAGCAGTGAAATCTGAATGATGCCTGCAGTTACAGCCCTTTACCATTAGAATGATCATATCGGCTGTTTAGCTGTGTGATCATTCTTACAGGCGGCGGTCCTTGTCCCGGCTCGCCCCTGCCATCAGTGAAGGAGAGAAGGAACCGACCAGCACCGGATGCTGACTATAGAGATTTACGGCGGGCCAGATGGTCCCCGGAGTCTCTATGATCCGAGCGCGATGTTATGATATCATGCCAGTCCTCTGCATTTGAAATAATGTCGCCGCCTCTGCTGGGAAGCTACATTTTTTTATTTTATTTTTTTATTCAGGCTTCCGAGCCTAATGCCGCGTACACACGATCATTTTATGTGATGAAAAAAACGACGTTTTCTGTGAAGTAAAAAACAACGTTTTTGAAACGTCACTTTTCAAAGACGATGTTGCATACACACCATCGTTTTTTTCTCAAAAAACGAGGTTACGTTCACCACTCTTTTCCATTGAAGCTCGCTTCATAACTTGCTTCTGGGCATGCGCGGGTTGAAAAACGTTGTTTTAAACGACGTTTTTGCTACACACGGTGACTTTTTGTGAAACAAAAAACGACGTTTTGAAAAACGACACAAAAAATTCAAGCATGTTGGAATTATTTTTTTGGTCGTTTTTTTGAAGACAACAAACGACGTTTTGCCCACACACGATCAATGTAAATGACGTTTTAAAAAACGTCGTTTTTTTTCATCGCTAAAAACGACCGTGTGTACGCGACAAAAAGGTTAGATCTGGGGACTTATTGACCCCATATCTCACTGTAAAGAGGACATGTCACGCACTATTCCTTTTACAAGGATTGTTTACATTTCTTGTAATAGGAGTAAAAGTGATCCAAATTTTTTTTTTAATAGAAAGCATCAAACTAGTAAAAAAAAAAGTAAAATTAACAATAGAAAAAAAAATGTGAGCGCCCCTGTCCCTGCGTGCTTGCTAGCAGAAGCGAACGCATACGTAAGTCGTGCCCACATATGTAAACGGCCCTCAAATCACACATGTGAGGTATCGACATGAACGTCAGAGCGAGAGCAATAATTCTAGCGCAAGACCTCCTCTGTAACTCTAAACATGTAACCTATCAACATTTTTAAAGCCTCGCCAATGGGAATTTTTAAGTACCAAAGTTTGGCGTCGTTCAATAAGCGGATGCGATTTTGTGTGACATGTTGGGTATCTATTTACTCTGCATAATACCATCTTTCACAATATGCAAAACAATTGGGCTAACTAACACGTTTGAAAAATTCCTTTTCATTTTATTCTCTAGGGTCTCTGCTAAAAAAAATATATAATGTTTGGGGGTTCTGTGTAATTTTCTAGCAAAGAAAGGATGACTTTTACATGTAGGAGAGAAATGTCCAAATTGGCCTGGTAGGCAAGTGGTTAATCTTCCTTTCCTGCTATATTTATCCTTCCCTCTCTTGTTCTTCATCTTCTTCCTCTCAGCTCTTTCCCAATCTCTTATCTTCCTCTCTTTCTATATGTATCCTTCAAGCTCTCTCTTTTTAAGTCTATGCCTCTCTTATTGTCTCTTCCTCTCTCCTTCTCTGTCCTCTTCCTCTCCTCTGTAACCCAATCTCTTATCTTCCTCTCTTTCTATATGTATCCTTCAATCTCTCTCTTTTTACGTCTATACCTCTCTCTTATTGTCTCTTTCTCTCTCCTTCTCTGTCCTCTTCCTCTCCTCTGTTCCCCAGTCTCTTATCGTTCTCTCTTTCTATATGTATCCCCTTATCTCTCTCTCGTTCTTTCTATGCCTCTCTTATTGTCTCTTCCTCTCCCCTTCTGTCCTCTTACTCTCCTCTCTTTCCTAGTCTCTTTTCTTCCTCTCTTTCTATATGTATCCTTCAATCTCTCTCCTTCTCTGTCCTCTTCCTCTCCTCTGTTCCACAGTCTCTTATCGTTCTCTCTTTCTATATGTATCCCCTTCTCTCTCTCTCGTTCTTTCTATGCCTCTCTTATTGTCTCTTCCTCTCCCCTTCTGTCCTCTTACTCTCCTCTCTTTCCTAGTCTCTTTTCTTCCTCTCTTTCTATATGTATCCTTCAATCTCTTTCCTTCTCTGTCCTCTTCCTCTCCTCTGTTCCACAGTCTCTTATCGTTCTCTCTTTATATATGTATCCCCTTCTCTCTCTCTCGTTCTTTCTATGCCTCTCTTATTGTCTCTTTCTCTTCCCTTCTGTCCTCTTACTCTCCTCTCTTTCCTAGTCTCTTTTCTTCCTCTCTTTCTATATGTATCCCTCTCTCTCTCTCTCTCTCGTTCCTTATATGCCTCGCTTATTGTCTCTTCATCTCTCCTTCGATGGCCTCTTTTTTGTCTCTTCCTCTCTCCTTCTCTGTCCTCTTCTTCTCCTCTGTTGCTCAGTCTCTTAACTTCCTCTCTTTCTATATGTATCCCTCTCTCTCTCTCTCGTTCCTTCAATGCCTATCTTATTGTCTCTCCCCTACTGTCCTCTTCCTCCTCTCTTTTTCCCAGTCTCTTTTATTCCTCTCGTTCTGTCTTTCTGCTCCCTTCTTTCTAAATCTGTCTGTTGCTCATTCCCTTCTCTTCTCTTTAATTCTCCTTTCCTTCCTCCTTTCGAAGCACAGTGACTTGTCTTCTCCCAGCTGCTTTGTTGTAAGAGTCATAAAAAGGACATTTTTCATTCCTAGTTCCCCCTCCTCTCCTGCACACAATCAGACATAGATTTATACTCTTCGTGATGCCAGTGGCATTCGGAACTGGGGAGGGGTCATGGGAGGCGCTGATGGGACAATAATGGATACGTTGAGGGATTCCCTCGGGCTTTGTCCGAATGGGTACCCTATCCATCAGCCACTAGAACCAATGCCAAGGTCAGCACTAACGAGCCTATGCCAGTGTCCCAGATTCCCCCATGGGGAAACCTCCAATCAGCATTCTGCAGTTCTTGGTCTGGTGTATGATCCTTACAAGGGCTAGCAAGTATTAAAAAAATACAACATTGCATGCAATCACAGCCTTTCTTGCCATGATAATAACCCTCTAACCCTTTGTTAGACACCCCTAAACTCTCCTGAAAATTCACCATGCTGTTAGTTTAGTTATTTAATTACACCCTCCCTGTAGATTCCAAACTTACATGGCCTCGGGCTATTTCTTGCAGACCGCACATCATCGATAAATCCTTTTTAAATTCACATAATGATTGGAGTATACTGACGGGCTCTGGAATATTTTCTTATTCCTAAAGATTTTTTAACACCGTATACTTTATGCATCAGTTAAGAACGAAAAACAGTGTTTTAAAGCATGCATTTGTAATAATGAAAAAAAAAGGACTATTTCTGGAAGCTTAAACAGATGGTTGGATGGCACTGGGAAGGAGGAGAGTGAATTAAAGTAGGTTTGTTACAGAAAAAAGCATATATAACAAATACAATTAGATGGCGAAACAGTTACAGTACTTTTTTTAGCTATATATGAATGATATGATTAATGTACTAAATTATAGCAACATGTGGTAATGTGTTTTTTCCATTATTTCCTCTGTAATTTTTTATTATTTGTGCAGATAGGAGCAGGCATGTTTATTTAAGCACAACTCTAGCCAGAAATAACAGTAATTAAAGTAAAAGTGGATGGTTTATTGAAGATAAAATTACAAAACTGATTTTGCTGCAATATTTACCTTCAATCTAGAAACTATGGGCTAATTCTGCGCAATTTTTTTTCTGAATCTGATAGGCAGCATCATTTAACCCACTTCTTCTGAGCCCAAGTCAACTGCTCCAGCTTGTCGCTGGACTAAGGTGAAGCAGCACAGTGATGAGCTCATCTCTCTGTCACTCTGCTTTCTCCACCTATCAGCATGCTTTTTGTCTGCACATAAACTGATTGTCTCCCTGTGCTGCTTTTTCTTCTGACACAGCAGTTTTGCTATACAGGAGTTTCAGAAGAAAAATACCAGGCACAGTTCAGGTACTTACACTGCTTGCAGTTAAAAACACATTAATGATTACAGAGCTCCACTGAATTATTATTTTTTTATATATATATATGCCAAGAGTGAGCTTTGAATATACATAAAGTACATGCTGTAATTCTTGATTAGTACAGCAACTAATACCTTGTACACACGATCAGAATTTCCATTGAAAAAAGTCAGAAGTTTTTCATCTGATATTTCTGATCATGTGTGGGCCCCATCGGACTTTTTTCCGTCGGAGTTTAAAAATAGACAGAGAAAAAAACATGCATGCTCAGAATCAAGTCGATGCATGCTCGGAAGCACTGAACTTCATTTTTCTCGGCTCGTCATAGTGTTTTACGTCACAGCGTTTTGGACGGTTGGAATTTTGTCTGACAGTGTGTATGCAAGACAGCTTGAACGGAATTCCGACGGAAAATTCCATCGGATTTTATCCCACCGGTAATTCTGATCATGTGTACAGGGCATAAAATGTATAATTCCATTTATTTTAGTGTATTCATGTAGCGGGGGACTTTCACTAGAAACAATACATTTCGTATGCAGAGTTATCATTTAGTGTGATTGTCAGTGCTGAGTGCGCTGCCTGTAATATAGATAAGCCACTAAAGGGGGAATCTGTGAAATATGATAAAGGGAGTTCCTCTCCCTTGCACCCGTTGTCTCGTTCAAAATTGGCATGGCTGTGTTGGGCATGTCATTCATTCACAGCAATCTGTGAATGAAGAAACTACAAGTTCCATCTGCCACTGTTCATTGACACTTCCTCCAGCTTACTAAGGCATCCCATAGATGTATATATAGGCCCGGATTCACAAAGCACTTATGCCGACGTATCTCGAGATACGCCGCGTAAGTGTAAATATGCGCCGTTGTATCTGTGCGCCATGCCCACAGAACTAAGATACGCCTAAAAACTTGCATTTGGCACTCCCATTGATTTTCGATGCAAATATGCAAATGAGGGAGATACGCCGATTCACGAATGTACTTGCGCCCAGCTCATGTTTTAAGAGATTTGAGTAAGGTTTACGTCCGGCGTAAAGTTATTCCCCATATTGGAGGCGCAACTCATGCAAAGGTATGGACCAGGGAACGAACGCCGTCGAATTGTACGTAGTTTACGCAGTATGTGAATATGGCTGGGTGTAGGTTACGTTCACGTCGTAGGCAGTGATTCGACGTATCTTAGCCAGTTGTTTCGACGTGATTGTGAGCATGCGCACTGGGATGCTCACAATGCCCGAGGGCCCCATGCCACTAGGGGGCCCCATCAGGGTTGCCAGGCTCAATAAAACCAGGGACAGTATGTAAAAATCTGTGTTTTTTTTACATCTGTCCCTGCTATGTCTTAAACCGACATGCTTTTGATGTGAAAATCCTGAGATTTTAGCTGCCCTGCCTCTGCACTGCCTCCTGGCGTGGTGGCCATCTGTAAGCTCAGGGGCCCCATAATCTTCTATTGCCCGGGGGCCCCATGGGTTGTCAGTCCACCCCTGCAGCACACTAAAGAGCTCACCTCTCTGTTAATCTGCTCTCAACTTTTATCAACATGCTCCTTACACTGCAGCACACCTCACTGGCTCCATAAGCTGCTTCTCCCCTCCTGTCTCTGAGCTCTGCTCCACAGACTGTACAGTACTGCAAGAGGCTGATACCAAGCCAAAAACTTTGTTTGCTTTTAAAAGATACATTTACAAATGTATTAATGATTACAGAGTTGCAATAATTTGGACCTTTTATTTCTGCTTATAGTTCAGGTTTACTGAAAGCTTTAGATTTTAAAATATTGAAATACACATTAAAATATTAAAGAGGAAGTAAACCCTTAATTAAAAAAAAAAAAAAAAACCTGCAAGAGAAAGGCATAATGAGCTAGTATGCACAGCATACTTGCTCATTATGTGTCACTTACCCCAAAGTCCTCCTTCGTCCCGTCCACCACGGCCGCCATGTCCCCTTGTTGCTTCTTCCTGGTCTCGCTGCTCCGGCGCTGTGATTGGCTGGAGCAGCGATGACGCAGAAATACGGCATTATCTACAATAATGCCATTGACAAAAACGGCACGGTCAGTGCGCCCGTAGACATCGCCGCCTGTCATTAGTGTAAATATCTCCTAAACCGTGCAGGTTTAGGAGATATTTCTTACACCTACAGGTAAGCCTTAATCTAGGCTTACCTGAAGGTTCAAGTTGTGTGGTTGGGTTTAAAACCACGTTAAAGCTTATACAGTATGAGATTATAGTGATTATATTTACATACTGTACACTTCAAGGTTACTAATATCATTAGATTGTGGCAGGGCCGATCCTAGGATCACAGGCGCCTGGGTGCAGAAATATTTCTGGCGCCCCCACATGGGCTTGGTCATTTTACTAACTCCTCCCCTTTACAAATGGCATTGGCTCAACCACAGATATGCTCTCCCATGAAATCTTCATTAACCTGGGATCCTTACATGATCTCTTAACAATAAACAAAATACAGGAAGAGAAGCAGAGTATTTTATTGGGAGCTGGAGGGGGGGCCTCTCTGATGGACACAGAGAGGGCTTTTGTTAGAGAATCTGTTAGAAAGAGCCCCCAGACATACTACAGACATAGTACAGGAGATGGTCAGAGACTGCAGACACAGTACAGGAGATGATCAGAGACTGCAGACACAGTACAGGAGATGGTGAGAGACTGCAGACATAGTACAGGAGATGGTCAGAGACTGCAGACATAGTACAGGAGATGGTCAGAGACTGCAGACATAGTACAGGAGATAGGCAGGGGCTGTGTAGCCTATGCAATCTATCATGCCATAAAACCTCTAGAGCAGGGGCAGCCAGAGCACGTGTAAAGGAATGCTGGGGGTGCCCTCCCCCAGCACACAGCACACTAAACACTGTGACTCACCTTGGTTCTCTCTCTGTGCAGCCCAAGATAGAGATGGAAGGGGGAGACATTACAACTGGAGTTGGTGGAGACAGTGCGGGACTCCCAGTGTGAGGAATTCATTCCTGCTCATCAGCACTCAGCAGCCACTGAAAACTAGACCCCTCATGTTCCAGTGAAGGAAACACTTAAGGCGTTTTGGACAATTTCATGCTCTCAACTTTGAGGGAATAGTTTGGGGATGGCCCCTTGCTGTTCCAACATGACTGTGCACCAGTGCACAAAGCAAGGTCCATAAAGGCATTAATGAGCAAGTTTGGGGTGGAGGAATTTAACTGGCCTGCACAGAGATCTGACCTCAACCCATTAAAACACCTTTTGGATGAATTAGAGTGGAGACTCCGAGCCAGGCCTTCTCGTCCAAAATCAGTGCTTGACTTCACAAATGCGCTTCTGGAAGAATGGTAAAACATTCCCATAGGAAAACTTCTAAAACTTATGGACAGCCTTCACAGAAGAGTTGGAGCTGTTATAGCTAAAAAGGGTGGGCCAACTCAATATTGAACCCTACAGACTAAGACTGGGATGCCATTAAAGTTCCTGTGCGTGTAAAGGCAGGCGTACTAATACTTTTGACAATATAGTGTATATATGCCAAGTGGCCCAGAAACAATTGCAAATGGATGCTAGAAAACTAGAACATTTGCAATTGCAATCTACCATACACCCAGCTCTGATCCATCGTTTTAAGGAGTCATACAATGTGGCCTTTTTGGCGTATGGTGATATCAGAAAGACACCCCATGTGTCTCAGCCAGCAATTTGATTCAGCAAGTGGATATCCAGAAAGTGTGACAAATGTTTATTTGGATCCACAGATAACTGGTCAGATTGGGCAATATTTTACCACCTATAGACACCTTCAGGGGAATGGACGAGCAGTTCAGGGATTGGTTAGGGTGATTTGCCACAGTGGCACTTTTATACTGTGCAAAAGTCATTTACATTGATGGCTTTGTCCCCAACTCTGCCATGGCCTTCAATGAGAACACTACTTTCTGATTGCAGGCCTCCATCCACGTCGACTTATAATGGGCTGCGTGAATGTTTAATTGAAGACACCATGGGTAAAACCCAGATGAATTGCAAATGACCTTTTTACACAAACTTAGAATTAAACACGTCTCCCTTCACTGCCATTAAGCTTCTTTAATGCATAAACCTCTAACAATTAAAACGGATAAAAAAAAAAAAACACAGAGCGTCAGGCAGCCCCAACGTAAAACCCAGTGGCCCTTTTTGCTAATTAGCTGCTGAAGTCGCCTTGAATACGGATAAGTCTTCCGCCTACTTCCTGCAAATCAGTCTTTGTTGGAATAGACAGATCCTCTGGCCAAGGGGGAACAATTAAGGGATGGGACAGGCTATGCAGGTGGATGAAGCTGTCTCTACCTGAAGCTGTAATAATCTTTCTATGGATTTCCTGCTGTGATAAACAGAGACATGACCGTTAGCAGGTGTCTTCCTTTGTTATGCAGCTGATTGGAGCTGGGGAAGCAGGAGCTGTAAATCCTGGGAATAGTCAAGTAAGAGGTTAAAGGTTCTTAGCAATAAACTGGATATGCTTCACACTATAGACCTGCCAGAACAACATTAGTCCCAGTTGTTTGATTATCAAGACCACATTTCTGCATAGTCAAAATAGGCTGTGACCTAGGGTGGCAGTGCAGCCGGGAGCAGCATACAGCCACCCATACGTCATGTTTTTGACTGTAACATGCTACCATTATAATGGAAGATTCCAGACTGCATACTTGCCTGCTAGTACAATCCAACTGGATCCTCATTATTGCTGTCCTTGAAAAGTCTGTTCATTGTTTCCTGGAATAGTATACGGTGCAGTGCACGCCCCACATGGTTCATCCATTGTGTCAGTATACCTAGAAACAATCTGTGCACAGAGTAGGGTAACAGTTTGCTCTACTCCTTTAGTTGTTGATTCTAGACAAACTGACACAGAGTGAGCAAACTCTTTCAGGTTCTCCACCACAGACCCTTTGGTACCTAGTAGTGAGCCAGATGAGCAGAGTAGAAAGGAAGGGGGCAGCACCAGACATTTGGCCTAGGGCATGGGTTGCCCAACCTGTCACCCTCCAGCTGTCGTGGAACTACAAATCCCATGAGGCATTGCAAGCCACTGACAGTTATAAGCATGAGTCCCAAAGGGAAAGACATGAAGTGACTTGTAGTTCCGCAAAAGCTGGCGGGCCACAGGTTGAGCACCCATGGAATAAATCGCTTCCCTAACACTAACCCACCTCTCAGCCAATCAGGTGCTCGGGTCAGGTTAACTTGTCACCTGATTGGCTGAAGCGACAGGCGCTGTGATTGGATGCCTATCTGGCGTCCAATCATAGCAGAGGATGGGAGGAGACATGGAGGACTCTGAGCGCAAAGGACAGAGCCGAGACAGGTAAGTGCTGGACGGGGGGGGGCACACTGGCAGCATTTGATGGGGCACACTGGCTGCATTTGATGGGGCACACTGGCGGCAATTGATGGGGCACACTGGCGGCAATTGATGGGGCACACTGGCAGCAATTGATGGGGCACACTGGCAGAAATTGATGGGCACACTGGCTGAAATTGATGGGGCACACTGGCAGCAATTAATGGGGCACACTGTCAGCAATTAATGGGGCACACTGTCAGCAATTGATGGGGCACACTGGCAGCAATTATTGGGGCACACTGTCAGCAATTGATGGGCACATTGGCAGCAATTGATGGGGCACACTAGCAGCAATTGATGGGGCACACTAGCAGCAATTGATGGGGCACACTAGCAGCTATTGATGGGGCACACTGGCAGCAATTGATGGGCACAGTGGCGGCAATTGATAGGCACACTGGCAGCAATTGATGGGTACAGTAGCTGCATTTGTTGGCACTAGATATGTGCATTCCCGTTCGTACGAATGTTATTTTCGTACGAAAATGTTCATTTTCGTACCCGCAGGATAATGTGTACATATGAAAAAATTAAAGCACCAAAATACGAAAACTACGAGATTACGAATGAGCCGCATAACGAACAACCGCAAATACGAACGAATGATCCGACGAAAAAAAAACGACAAAACGAAAACGGCAAAAGAACAAAAATTACATCTATAACAAAAGATTTACATGCTGTATTTTGTTTGAATCCTTTTTCTGTTTGTTTTCAGTCCTATGTTCATTGTTCATATGACATCTATAACAAAAGATTTGCATGCTGTATTTTGTTTCAATACTTTTTCTGTTTGTTTTCAGTCCTATGTTCATTGTTCATATGACATCTATAACAAAAGATTTGCATGCTGTATTTTGAATCCAAAATACGAACAGAAAAAAGGAATTTAAAATACAGAATGCAAATCTTTTGTTATAGATGTCATATGAACATACGACTGAAAATAGCAAAAGAAAAGTGTTTCAAGATACTGCAAATCATTGACGAAAATTCACGAAAATTATTGTCTAACAAGTAACGAACATGAATTAAACAGAATAACGAACCATCCCGCATGTACGAAAATAAAACAGTAACAAAAATACGAAACGATCGGAATACGAAAAAATCGCGTCATACGAAAAACGAACGGGAACAGACAGGAAAACGGGCGTCTTACGAAAAACGAACGAAAACGAAAAAACGGAACGATACGAAACAGAACAAAAAAAAGCGATTTTTTTTTCTGTGCACATGTCTAGTTGGCACAGTGGCTGCGTTTGATGGGCACAGTGTAACAGCACTGGTGAACGGAGTGAACCTCATCTGCGGCTAGCAAGGATTTCAATGTGCTTTTTTATGTGACAACTCAGTATTGGGCCCCAGGTGTCACTCCACATAAACAGGAGGGGGATCTTTACATCATCTCTCTCTCACATAAAGAAAGGCATTGAGCTACTAAGGATGGACGCATTAAAACATGCGACCAGAGCTTAGCGTTTAAAATTATATTATTTACTTTAAAGATCAAGATTCCAATACACCTCTATATGCAAGTGATTATCAGTACAGGACCCCAGGCATCACTCCACACAAACAGGAGTTTTGGGGTTCTCTACATCATATCACTTTGATCATATAGGGATGTATTAGGCCACTAAGGGAGTTGGTATGAAAATACCATCAACCCCTAGCACAAAAAGGTTAGAGAGAACATGTTCAATAATTTAGGACAAGGCCTATAAGCAATTTGTACTTATGTCAAGCTCGTAGAAAATAGGAGTTGTAGTGACAACTAGTAGTTGCGTATGAGAGGCAGTATAGCTCAGATAATATGGAGTTAGATGGCCCTTTAAGGTATTCCTTAGCAACACTCCTTAGCACCACAATATATCCCAAATAGTAAGTAATAGCAATTGTATTACATGGAACACAAGCAGCAAATCTTCCTTTGGCACTACAAGTGACACAACAGCTACTTATCCATTTGCAGGCTTCAGTTTAGTAAGCAGGGATTCCGTGGTGTAAGATGTTCAGCAAGGAAGGGCTCAAGGTTGTCCTCAGCAATGGCTCTCTGTTGCAGTAGATGTAACAGCACTAAAGTAGTAGTTGCAGCCTGGAGGGGTGTTGCAGCGTGGGGAGCGATGGCACCAATATCAGTAGCATGGCCGAGCTACGGATGACAATAATAGAACGCTGTCTGTGTATCAGGTGAATGCCTTTATAGGCAGCAGACAGGTACCAGACAGCTGTAGTGCATTGGCAGTGATTTTGAAAAGAAGCGCCGTATATGGCGCACATCCGCGTTCCACGGTGGAACGCACAGGGTGTCCCGCACAATGACGTCATCACACGGTCGCTGTAATGCGTTCCAGCGCGGAACGCATTACAAGATAGAATGGGTGTAAGGAGCGCCTGTTACACACAGTGGCTGCCCATGATAGGTTTTTTTTCAGTTTGTTTGCACTTCCCCAAATTTTTTTAGCACCAGCCGCCACTGAATCTCAGTATAAATTCAGCTGTTCTGTGAAGTCCTCAGAGGTTTGTTAGAGAACATTCGTGAACAAACAGCATCATGAAAAGCAGGGTTAGGTTATAAAAAAAATATCACAAGCTTTGAACATCTCACTGAAAACTGTCCAATCCATCCGAAAATGGAAAGAGTATGGCACAACTGCAAACCTACCAAGACATGGTCGTCCACCTAGACTGACAGGCCGGGCAAGGAGAGCATTAATCAGAGAAGCAGCCAAGAGGTCCATGGTAACTCTGGAGGAGCTGCAGAAATCCACAGCTCAGGTGGGAGGATCTATCCACAGGACAACTATTAGTTGTGCACTCCACAAATCTGGCCTTTTTGGAAGAGTGTGAAAAAGAAAGCCATTGTTGAAAGAAAGCCATAAGAAGTCCTGTTTGCAGTTTGCAAGAAGCCATGTGGGGTAAACAGCAACCATGTGGAAGAGGGTACTCTGGTCAGATGAGACCAAAATTAAACTTTTTGGTCTAAAAGCAAACTGTTACATGTGACGGAAAACTAACACTGCAGCACATCATCCTGAATACACCACCCCCACCATGAAACATGGTGGTGGCAGCATCATGTTATGGGGATTCTTTTCTTCAGCAGTGACAGGGAAGCTGGTCAGTGTTAATGGGAAGATGAATAGAGCCAAATACAGGGCAATTTTAGAAGGAAACCTGTTAGGCCGCGTACACACGTACGAGAACCTAGTCGGGCTAAACCTATCGTTCCGCCCGACGAGGTTCCCGATGAGCGGTCGTAAAAGCTCATCGAGCCAAAGTCCTCATTGAACAACGAGGAAAAAGAGAGCGTGCTCTTTTTTTTGGCTCGACGAGCTTCCCGACGGGACGCTCTTCGGAAGTGTACACACGACCGAGAACCTCGGCAGAATATGTCTCCCAGCGAGCTTCTCGCTGGATTCTGCTGAGAAGCTCGGTCGTGTGTACGCCGCCTGAGAGTCTGCAAAAGACTTGAAACTAGAGCCGAGGTTCACCTTCCAGCAGGACAACAACCCTAAACGTACAGCCAGAGATACAATATAAAGCAAATTCATGTGTTAGAATGGTCCAGTCAAAGTCCAGACCTAAATCCAATTGAGAATCTGTGGCAAGACTTGAATATTTCTCTGTACAGACGCTCTCCATTAAATGTGACAGAGCTTGAGCTATTTTGCATAAAAGAATGGGCAAACATTTCACTCTCTATATATGTATAGCTGGTAGAGACATACCCAAAACTACTTGCAGCTGTAATTGCAGCAAAAGATGGTTCTACAAAGTATTGACTAAGGGGGGCTGAATACAAATGCACGCCATACTTTTCAGATATTTATTTGTAAAAAATGTTAAACCATTTAATATTTTCCTTTCCACTTTATAATTATGTGCCAATCCCAAAAAAATAAATTTACGTTTTTGGCTGTAACATGAAGTGGATGAGGCAAAAGAGATGAAGGAGGAATAGAAGGGCTGGTAGAGGAAGGAGAAGAAGTAGAAAATGAGGAAGGATAGGAGGAGTAGAGGGTGGTGGAGTTGGAAGGGGCTTGGAGAGAGGTGACAAAGACCACTGCCACCGGGGTTTACCGTTTCCATGAGGGGGTTGGGTATACTTGGTCAGCAAAAATGTTTAGGTAGGTGAGGTCAGGTAACATCCACATGAATGACAGGACCCAAGGTTTCCAAGCAGAACATTGCCCAAAGCATCACTCTGCCTCCGCTGGCCTACCTTCTTCCCATACTGCATCCTGTTGCCATCCCTTTCCCACACCCAGCCATCCACATAATGTAAAAGAAAACATGATTCATCACACCAGGTCACCTTTTTCCATTGTTCCATGATCCAGTTCTAATGCTCACATTTCCATTGTAGGCGCTTTTGGCTATGGTCAAGGGTCAGAATGGGCCCCTGGCTGGTTTGAGTTACGCAGCCCCATACACCACAAAAGGACACTCTCCATGCTGTATGGTATTTTTAAAATATTTATTTTACTTTGTTAAATGTCTTACATGACAATGTCCAGCTCAAATTTTTGACAATAGCTTGTCTATTGGCCTTGAAATCATTACTATTCAGTATCAAAATTTGCCCCTTTTCCCTACCTCCCCCCATAGACTTCATTGATGCTAGGTTCAGGTTTCCCAGATTTCAAACAGGATTCTTCATACCCCCCTAAGAAGCAAACCCGGCAGATTCACTCATCCCTAGTGGAGACTAATGCCGCCTACACACGATCGGTTTGTCTGATGAGAACAGTCTGATGGACCGTTTTCATCAGACCAAACCGATCGTCTGTGGGCACCATCGGTTATTTATCCATCGGTTAAAAAAATGGAACTTGTTTTAAAATTATCTGATGGATACCTAACCGATAAAAAAAAAACGATCGTCTGTAGGCACGTTCATCGGTTAAAAATCTATGCATGCTCAGACTAAATTAGTTATTGCTAATCATTGACGAAAATTCACGAAAATTATTGTCTAACAAGTAACGAACATGAATTAAACAGAATAACGAACCATCCCGCATGTACGAAAATAAAACAGTAACAAAAATACGAAACGATCGGAATACGAAAAAATCGTGTCATACGAAAAAACGAACGGGAACAGACAGGAAAACGGGCGTCTTACGAAAAACGAACGAAAACGAAAAAACGGAACGATACGAAACAGAACAAAAAAAAGCGAATTTTTTTTCTGTGCACATGTCTAGTTGGCACAGTGGCTGCGTTTGATGGGCACAGTGTAACAGCACTGGTGAACGGAGTGAACCTCATCTGCGGCTAGCAAGGATTTCAATGTGCTTTTTTATGTGACAACTCAGTATTGGGCCCCAGGCGTCACTCCACATAAACAGGAGGGGGATCTTTACATCATCTCTCTCTCACATAAAGAAAGGCATTGAGCTACTAAGGATGGACGCATTAAAACATGCGACCAGAGCTTAGCGTTTAAAATTATATTATTTACTTTAAAGATCAAGATTCCAATACACCTCTATATGCAAGTGATTATCAGTACAGGACCCCAGGCATCACTCCACACAAACAGGAGTTTTGGGGTTCTCTACATCATATCACTTTGATCATATAGGGATGTATTAGGCCACTAAGGGAGTTGGTATGAAAATACCATCAACCCCTAGCACAAAAAGGTTAGAGAGAACATGTTCAATAATTTAGGACAAGGCCTATAAGCAATTTGTACTTATGTCAAGCTCGTAGAAAATAGGAGTTGTAGTGACAACTAGTAGTTGCGTATGAGAGGCAGTATAGCTCAGATAATATGGAGTTAGATGGCCCTTTAAGGTATTCCTTAGCAACACTCCTTAGCACCACAATATATCCCAAATAGTAAGTAATAGCAATTGTATTACATGGAACACAAGCAGCAAATCTTCCTTTGGCACTACAAGTGACACAACAGCTACTTATCCATTTGCAGGCTTCAGTTTAGTAAGCAGGGATTCCGTGGTGTAAGGTGTTCAGCAAGAAAGGGCTCAAGGTTGTCCTCAGCAATGGCTCTCTGTTGCAGTAGATGTAACAGCACTAAAGTAGTAGTTGCAGCCTGGAGGGGTGTTGCAGCGTGGGGAGCGATGGCACCAATATCAGTAGCATGGCCGAGCTACGGATGACAATAATAGAACGCTGTCTGTGTATCAGGTGAATGCCTTTATAGGCAGCAGACAGGTACCAGACAGCTGTAGTGCATTGGCAGTGATTTTGAAAAGAAGCGCCGTATATTGCGCACATCCGCGTTCCACGGTGGAACGCACAGGGTGTCCCGCACAATGACGTCATCACACGGTCGCTGTAATGCGTTCCAGCGCGGAACGCATTACAAGATAGAATGGGTGTGAGGAGCGCCTGTTACACACAGTGGCTGCCCATGATAGGTTTTTTTTTCAGTTTGTTTGCACTTCCCCAAATTTTTTTAGCACCAGCCGCCACTGAATCTCAGTATAAATTCAGCTGTTCTGTGAAGTCCTCAGAGGTTTGTTAGAGAACATTCGTGAACAAACAGCATCATGAAAAGCAGGGTTAGGTTATAAAAAAAATATCACAAGCTTTGAACATCTCACTGAAAACTGTCCAATCCATCCGAAAATGGAAAGAGTATGGCACAACTGCAAACCTACCAAGACATGGTCGTCCACCTAGACTGACAGGCCGGGCAAGGAGAGCATTAATCAGAGAAGCAGCCAAGAGGTCCATGGTAACTCTGGAGGAGCTGCAGAAATCCACAGCTCAGGTGGGAGGATCTATCCACAGGACAACTATTAGTTGTGCACTCCACAAATCTGGCCTTTTTGGAAGAGTGTGAAAAAGAAAGCCATTGTTGAAAGAAAGCCATAAGAAGTCCTGTTTGCAGTTTGCAAGAAGCCATGTGGGGTAAACAGCAACCATGTGGAAGAGGGTACTCTGGTCAGATGAGACCAAAATTAAACTTTTTGGTCTAAAAGCAAACTGTTACATGTGACGGAAAACTAACACTGCAGCACATCATCCTGAATACACCACCCCCACCATGAAACATGGTGGTGGCAGCATCATGTTATGGGGATTCTTTTCTTCAGCAGTGACAGGGAAGCTGGTCAGTGTTAATGGGAAGATGAATAGAGCCAAATACAGGGCAATTTTAGAAGGAAACCTGTTAGGCCGCGTACACACGTACGAGAACCTCGTCGGGCTAAACCCATCGTTCCGCCCGACGAGGTTCCCGATGAGCGGTCGTAAAAGCTCATCGAGCCAAAGTCCTCATTGAACAACGAGGAAAAAGAGAGCGTGCTCTTTTTTTTGGCTCGACGAGCTTCCCGACGGGACGCTCTTCGGAAGTGTACACACGACCGAGAACCTCGGCAGAATATGTCTCCCAGCGAGCTTCTCGCTGGATTCTGCTGAGAAGCTCGGTCGTGTGTACGCCGCCTGAGAGTCTGCAAAAGACTTGAAACTAGAGCCGAGGTTCACCTTCCAGCAGGACAACAACCCTAAACGTACAGCCAGAGATACAATATAAAGCAAATTCATGTGTTAGAATGGTCCAGTCAAAGTCCAGACCTAAATCCAATTGAGAATCTGTGGCAAGACTTGAATATTTCTCTGTACAGACGCTCTCCATTAAATGTGACAGAGCTTGAGCTATTTTGCATAAAAGAATGGGCAAACATTTCACTCTCTATATATGTATAGCTGGTAGAGACATACCCAAAACTACTTGCAGCTGTAATTGCAGCAAAAGATGGTTCTACAAAGTATTGACTAAGGGGGGCTGAATACAAATGCACGCCATACTTTTCAGATATTTATTTGTAAAAAATGTTAAACCATTTAATATTTTCCTTTCCACTTTACAATTATGTGCCAATCCCAAAAAAATAAATTTACGTTTTTGGCTGTAACATGAAGTGGATGAGGCAAAAGAGATGAAGGAGGATAGAAGGGCTGGTAGAGGAAGGAGAAGAAGTAGAAAATGAGGAAGGATAGGAGGAGTAGAGGGTGGTGGAGTTGGAAGGGGCTTGGAGAGAGGTGACAAAGACCACTGCCACCGGGGTTTACCGTTTCCATGAGGGGGTTGGGTATACTTGGTCAGCAAAAATGTTTAGGTAGGTGAGGTCAGGTAACATCCACATGAATGACAGGACCCAAGGTTTCCAAGCAGAACATTGCCCAAAGCATCACTCTGCCTCCGCTGGCCTACCTTCTTCCCATACTGCATCCTGTTGCCATCCCTTTCCCACACCCAGCCATCCACATAATGTAAAAGAAAACATGATTCATCACACCAGGTCACCTTTTTCCATTGTTCCATGATCCAGTTCTAATGCTCACATTTCCATTGTAGGCGCTTTTGGCTATGGTCAAGGGTCAGAATGGGCCCCTGGCTGGTTTGAGTTACGCAGCCCCATACACCACAAAAGGACACTCTCCATGCTGTATGGTATTTTTAAAATATTTATTTTACTTTGTTAAATGTCTTACATGACAATGTCCAGCTCAAATTTTTGACAATAGCAATAGTCTATTGGCCTTGAAATCATTACTATTCAGTATCAAAATTTGCCCCTTTTCCCTACCTCCCCCCATAGACTTCATTGATGCTAGGTTCAGGTTTCCCAGATTTCAAACAGGATTCTTCATACCCCCCTAAGAAGCAAACCCGGCAGATTCACTCATCCCTAGTGGAGACTAATGCCGCCTACACACGATCGGTTTGTCTGATGAGAACAGTCTGATGGACCGTTTTCATCAGACCAAACCGATCGTCTGTGGGCACCATCGGTTATTTATCCATCGGTTAAAAAAATGGAACTTGTTTTAAAATTATCTGATGGATACCTAACCGATAAAAAAAAAAGATCGTCTGTAGGCACGTTCATCGGTTAAAAATCTATGCATGCTCAGACTAAATTAGGGGATGGGCACGCTTGTTCTGGTAAAACTAGCATTCGTTATGGAGCTAGCACATTCATCACCAGACAGACAGAAAAGCGCAAGGGTGGCGCCATTGGATTTGAACTTCCCCTTTATAGTGCCGTCGTACGTGGTTTACGTGACCGCGTTCTGACACGATCGTTTTTTTAACCGATGGTGTGTAGGCACAACTGACCATCAGTCAGCTCCATCGGATAACTAATGGAAAAATCCATCAGACCATTTTCATCGGATTGACCGATAGTGTGTACAGGGCATAAAAGTGGCCTTGCCAACACACATTACATCGGCATGGTCCACTATTGTCACAATCAGAAAGCTGGTCCTGAGCAATGATCTGCAACCACAACAAATGCATGTAGATAGGAAGTGACTGAAAGATGTTAAAGGAAATCAACATCACCGAAATAGTAAAAAAAACTGTAAACAAAAGTGAAATCATTGTTTTTTTTTTTTAAATGGCAATTGTTTATGATACACAGTGCTTTAGATTACCAAACGTTAAGTAAACTAAATATGTTTTCTTGTTAGTACTTAAAATTATTTAAACAGATTTGATTATATATGTGTGTATGCACAGAGAGGTACATATGTGTTTGACACACCCCTGCTGATTGCTGAGCTACGAGTCTGACACATCAGGTGGTATGTCAAACCTCTACAGAGAGACTGCTGCTTCCACATAGAGAGCATGGGTCCTTCTCTACAGTATAAAAAAAAAGAACAGAATGTGAGACTTTATATGAGACCATGACTATCCAGTACACAGGTCTCCATCCCTAATAATATGGAAA
The DNA here is from genome assembly GCA_029574335.1 of Rana kukunoris. Classification (NCBI taxonomy): domain Eukaryota; kingdom Metazoa; phylum Chordata; class Amphibia; order Anura; family Ranidae; genus Rana; species Rana kukunoris. The sequence continues at coordinate 154,127,210 of CM056057.1, forward strand.
AAGAGGGTGAAATTTGGAGCAATGGGGCAGTGGGACTTTGTTTAAAAAGGCAAACTTAGGGTAGGAAGAGTCAATCAATGAAGGGTAAAAAATATTTATAAGTGACACAATTGGGCATAGTGCATAAATTGATATACATATTGAATTAATATTTATGGTACAAAATAAAATGGTACATGATTAATAAATCACATAATGGTAAAATTGATTACATATAATTCATAGTAGCACATGATTAAAGATGATGACAGCAGAATGCCCAAAATATGTACAGACCTGATACATAGTATATTAAATACATTGATGACTCCTACATTTCAAACCCATGGTAAAATCATGATAGCTGTGATATATCATCAAATAAAAAGCTTGACGCATTTTGTGGGGTAGTATCCACTCATCAGGAGCAGTTAATTGGGAATACCTATGATGAATAATAAAAATGATAAATTATAAATTTCTTAATTATTGGTAAATAATTAAAGACAGGAAGAGAAGGCACACTAAATGTAGTCCTAACACTCTTACCTGTAGAGTATGTAGTATTGTAGTATTGTACGAGAGAGTAGATAGTGTTTAATAATGAAGATAGAAGGCAATTGTGTCATTAATAATAATTACCCTTCATCAGGCCCGGACTGGGACAAAAAATAGGCCCGGGCATTTTAGACTGAGCAGCCCGGGGGGGGGGGGGGGGCACATTGGGGGTTAATGACGGGATGTGGGGTGAGATAAAGAAAGATAGATTGAAAGATTAAGATAGAAAGAAAGGAAGATGGATAGATAGATAGATAGATAGATAGATAGATAGATAGATAGATAGATAGATAGATAGATAGATAGATAGATAGATAGATAGAGAAAAAATATAGATACAGATAGAAAGAAGGGAAGGAAGGAAGATAAAGAAAGATAAAAGATAGAAAGAAATAAAGGAAGGAAGGAAGATAGATAGGTATAGATAGATAAAAAGGAAGGAAGGAAGGAAGGAAGGTAGATAAATAGATATAGATAGATAGAAAGGAAGGAAGATGGATAAAGAAAGAATGAATAATATAGAAATGAAGAAGAGAAGGAAGATAGATAGATAGAGAAAGAAAGATAACGGTAGAAAGAAAGAAGGGAAGGAAGGGAGATAGATACAGAAAGAAAGGTAGATAAAGAAAGGAAGGAAGATAGATAAATAGATAAAGATAGAAGATAGTAAGGAAGGAAGATAGATAAAGAAATATAAAGATAGAAAGAAAGAAGGGAAGGAAGGAAGATAGATAAAGAAAGAAAGATAAAGGTAGAAAGAAAGAAGGGAAGGAAGGGAGATAGATACAGAAAGAAAGGTAGATAAAGAAAGGAAGGACGATAGATAAATAGATAGATAGATAAAGATAGAAGATAGTAAGGAAGGAAGATAGATAAAGATAGAAAAAAAAGAAGAGAAGGAAGGAAGATAGTTAGATAGATCTAGATAGATAGATAAAAATAGATAGATAGAAAGGAAGGAAGATAGATAAAGATAGAAAGAAAGAAGATAGATAGACAGTGGCAGTGCATCTATAGAGGGCACCGCTCCCTCTGGCTCAGCCGCCCCCTCTGGCTCAGCCGCGACAATGGGCACAGTGGCGACAATGGGCACAGTGGCATCAATGGGCACAGTGGCATCAATGGGCACAGTGGCGACAATGGGCACAGTGGCAACAATTAAAGGGCACAGTGGCATCAATTGGCACAGTGGCGACAATTAAAGGGCACCGTGGCTGCGTTTGATGGCATGGCACAGTGGCTGCGTTTGATGGCATGGCACAGTGGTGACAATTGATGGCACAGTGGCTGTGTTTGATGGCATGTCACAGTGGTGACAATTGATGGCACAGTGGCTGCATTTGATGGCTTGGCACAGTGGCTGCATTTGATGGCATGGCACAGTGGTGACAATTGATGGCACAGTGGCTGCGTTTGATGGCATGGCACAGTGGTGACAATTGATGGCACAGTGGCTGCATTTGTTGGCATGGCACAGTGGTGACAATTGATGGCACTGTGGCTGTGTTTGATGTCATGGCACCATGGTGACAATTGGTGGCACAGTGGCTGTGTTTGATGGCATGGCACAGTGGCTGCGTTTGATGGCATGGCACAGTGGTGACAATTGATGGTACAGTGGCTGCGTTTGATGGCATGGCACAGTGGTGACAATTGATGGCACAGTGACTGCGTTTGATGGCATGGCACAGTGGCTGCGTTTGATAGCATGGCACAGTGATGACAATTGATGGCCCAGTAGCAGCATTTGATGGGCCCAGTGGCTGCATTTGATGGGCACAGTGAGGCTTAATAGCCGCCGGGGGCCGTTCGTGGGCCGCGAGGGCCATTCGCGGGCCGCAAGGGCAGTTCGTGGGCCACAACTGGCCCGCGGGCCGCCGCGGCCCACCGGGCATTTGCCCGGTTTGCACTATGGCCAGTCCGGGCCTGCCCTTCATTGATTGACTCTTCCTACCCTAAGTTTGCATTTCATACAAAGTCCCACTGCCCCCATTGCCCCCCAATTTCACCCTCTTTTTCCTTCTCTACAGTATGTTGGCAAGGGATAGGCTTTTTTAATCTCAGGTTGTGACAGCTTTATAAGGAAAACATAAAGACTTAACACATCTTTTTGTTTTGATGCATGTGGAATGTATTTAGCTGATATCAACTGAAAGTTCAACTGGGCTTTAACCCTTTTCCCTACCTATACCTTTACCCAAACCTAACATTAAACTTCCCAACTGATCCCTAAACCACAGTCATAATATTATTAATGACAATAATTACAATGAAAATTACTATATACTAGAATCATAGTTACATAGTTAGTCAGGTTGAAAAAAGACAACAATATTATCATGCCAAAAATGTAATGCACCTGAACAAATCTAATAAACAACAACAGTTATCTGCGCTAAATAGAGCAAAGTAAGTGGAGGATGTATCTGATCTCCAGAGATTGGAACATTATGGGCCAGATTCAGGTAGATGCGCGCATATTTTCGTCAGCGTATCGCAGCGCATATACGTTGCGCTGACGCAAACTAGTGAGAGAAGTACAGTATTCACCAAGTGCATGTCCGTTACTTTGCGCCAGAGTAACGAAAATGTGCTGGCGCAACCCGACGCAAGTGGAAGTGGGTGTGATCATATGTAAATGATGGGCGGAGCCCAGCGCAGAGGCTTACGTTCAGCGCATCATCCACGGAGCATGCGCAGTGAGTGAGGCTCCTCTCGCCCCCCTGTGCGCATGCTCACAACTTCCGTCGGCACCACTTCACGGGAAACATCAGCGCAATGTGTTCCGTTGCGCGTATAAAAGCGCCAGCGGAAGCGCCATTCCGGCGCAAAAGTATATCCGGTTTCCCCCACCCCAGGGAAGTTACTTTTGCTCTGTAATGGCTGCTCCCGTTCCCCCCAAAGAGAGGAGAAACCTCAGTTTTAATGCCCAGGAGGTCTCTGTTGTAATATCGGCTATGGAGACCTACAACGATGTCCTCCATGGCAGGAAAAGTAGAAAGACCAGCCGGGATAGGAAGCAGGCCATCCTGGAAAGCATTGCTGGCAGGGTCAATGCCCTGGGCTACTCCACCCGGACTGCTGCCAATATTGGCAAGAAAATCAATAATTTACGGCGCAAAGTCCGGGGCAAGGTGGCCACCATTAGGAGGCATGAGAGGGGCACGGGGGGTGGACCTCCATGTGCGGTCAGCCTGACCACGGAGGAGGAGGTGGTCGCCCGCTGCCTGGAGAGGGAGCAGTTGGAGGGGGTCCCGGGATATGATTCCGTGGAGGAAGGCTCCAGGACAGGTAAGTGATTTTTACCCCCTTTTTGGTGTGTTGCATGTGGGGGGGAGGGTACATGTGCCAAGTGTGTGGGACCACCCAACATGTGTCTGCTTTGTGTCATCCACAGATGACGGAGCTGGGCCATCATCTGTCGGCGGCCAGTCCACCCCAACCCCCCAACAGGATCCTGAGCCCGACCCCCTGGGTGGTGAAGAAACAGAGATGGAGGGGAGTGCCCACACCTCACCTGCAGAGGTGGTTAAGGAGGAGCCTGTTGCAGCAGAGCAGGACTTTATTTTATTGTTGGAGGAGTCCTCCCCTTTGGCAGGGCCCTCTCTAATCCCCTCCCCCATCCTTGTAAGCCCCTCAAGGGCGACTCCATCTCCCCGGGGACTACCATCTACTGGCCCCAGGAAGGCCACCCGGAAGACCAGGGGGGTGTCTGATCTGGTCCAGGACCAGGTGGCGAGGGACCACGCCAGGCAGACCCAGCAAATGGGGGACATAGTTGGGCACCTGGACCGAGTGGCTGACAACCTGTGCTCCGTGGCCCAGATATCCAATGCAGTGCAGGATGTCAGCTGCAACTGCGCTGCAGTGGTGACCAGTCTGGGGGAGGTGCAGGCTGATATTAGGCAACTCACTGCAGCCGTCCAGGCAAACACTGCTGCCATCCGGGACCAGGGGAGGCAGAGTCAGCGGGCCCAGCATTACCAGGTCACCCGGCAGCTCAGGATGCAGGCCCAGACAAACTCATACCTCGGCCGGATAGCCATGGCCTTGGAGGGCATGCAGGCCACACCTGCCAGGAGTGGCCCACCCGGGGATCAGCCACCTCCAGATGCCCCCCACCCCCACCCACTCCCTCCAGGCAGCTGAGGAGCCAGAGAGGGCCCACAAGAAGGAGCCCCCGTCATCCCAGATGATGTTTTTTATTTATTTATTTTTTACATTAATGCTCAGGTTATGAGCTTTTTTTTTCTTTGTTATTTTGCTCAGGTTATGAGCTTTTTTCTTTGTTATTTTGCTCAGGTTATGAGCTTTTTATTTTTATAGATACTGCACACGTTGCAGTGTGATTGGTGTGTGAATGTGAGGGGGTGGCACTCCTGCCAGTAAGGGGTGTCACCCTCGGCCGTGGTGGAGAAGTTATCCCCATGGCTGTGTGAATGACGTGTGAATGGTGTATGAATGGACAGCGACATCATTGGGGCCTTGACGCCGGCGTTGCTGCTCCCAAGTCCTACATGTTGGACTTGGGCTAATCCAATGCGATGTGGATGTGGTGTGTGTGATCTAGGGACATCAGTGGTGTGCATGCGTGCATTGTCCGTGTGATTAATGTTTTTGTTTAGTGTCCAAAGATGCCTACGGCGAGGACCCTCCTGACTGCTCTTCCATCAGCTGACTGGGTCTCCTCTGGCAGGGGGGGGGGGCTGTCTGGTTAGGGGGTCAAGTCATCACGTATGTCAATCTGCAGGCCTATTCTCATGGCAAAGTTGTGCAGAATGCAACATGCACCGATGATCTGACACACAAAGGTAGGGGAATACAATAGGGCCCCCCCAGACTTATCCAGGCAGCAGAAACGGGACTTCAGGAGCCCAAATGTTTGCTCCACCACTGCACGAGTTTTGATGTGTGCCGCATTGTATCTTCTCTCTCCTCTGGTTTGGGGGTTCCGGAAAGGAGTCATTAGATGGGATCCCAGTGCATATGCAGAGTCACCTGTAAGGGAAAAGACAGGAGGATGTTAGCCGTGCATGTGCCCCTTGTGATGTCAGCATCATGGGGGGGACAGTCATGCCTGCCACCCATGTCACTCACCAACCAGCCAGCTGTCCCCATACATGTTCTGTTCGAATTCCATTGGGATGGGGCTCTGATTGTATATGAAGCTGTCATGGCTGGATCCAGGGTGTTTGGCACGGACGTGCCATATGAGGCGTTGGGCATCGGCTATCACCTGTACGTTGATGGAATGCCAATGCTTCCGATTGCGGTATATGTGCTCTGTGGCACTGGGGGGCTGTAGGGCCACATGTGTGCAATCAATGGCCCCCACAGTGCATGGGAATCTGGCAATGCTGTAGAAATCCTGCATTGCCTTCAGCCGCAGCTCCTCAGTGGTGGGTCTGATGAAGTGGTGGGACATGCGTCTGAGGATTGCAGGGACAACCTGGTGCACACATCTGCTCATGGAGGATTGTGACATCCCAGCCACCACTCCACTTGTACGCTGGAATGATCCACTGGCAAGGAAATGAAGTGTTGCCAGTACCTTCACCAGTGGCTGCACTGCTTGTGAGCGGTGTGTTGGGCTGGTGATGTCATCCTGCAGGGTTGTGGTTAGTTCAAGGATTGCATCAGGGCTGAATCTGAAGAGGCGATACACCTCCTCATCCCCCATGCCAAAGAGGCTCATGCGCTTGCGGTATATCCTCTCACGTGCCCACCTCCTCCGTACCGGGGGACCCATCAGTAGTGCTAGGACCGCGACTGCCCCTGGCATGTTGGCACACAGAGGTGTTGTCCTTGCAAGTGTGGTTGTTCAGCTTGCTATTTTCGTCTCTAACGCTGCTGCTGTAGCTGCTCTCCTGCTGACCTGTGGCCGTCTGGAGTAAAGATAAAGCAGCTATTTGTAGGAATAACTTTGCGCTAGCCGTTCCACATACGCGCGGCGCATGTAGCCAGCGTCTGGTGCTAATCCGTTTGCGAATTGGGAAATCTCCCTCATTTGCATATTTGAATGGGAAATCAATAGGCGCGACGGATGCGACAAGCGAAAATATGCACTTACGATACTCTGGCGAAGGAGAGTTAAGCCGGTCGGAAAAAGCCCGTTTTCTGTCGCATCTAGTTTGGTGGGTACGGCCGCGTAGATACAACGGCGCATCTTTACAGTTACGCGGCGCATATCGATATACTCCAGCGCAAGTCTTTCTGAATCTGGCCCTATGTGGGACTTTTCCCTTGCTCACTTGGTATCTGCTCAGGACAGACAAATACATTTTAAATTCCTATGTAGAATTATTTATTTATTTAAGTCTGGCGAACATGTATCCATAGGTTTCTGCGGAATGCTGGCATTGCTCTCACTCCCTGGCTGCCTTTGGACACACAGTATATTCTAGTATTGCCAAATGGTGGAGTTTCATTACTACAGTTAAAACCATATCCATCTGTTTAACAGTGTCAGTATGTCTCTTGGGCGATATGGAAAGGTAGATAGCTGAGCATTCTTCTGTTTTATGCCCATAAGGTTATTATCCTTAATTGGAAAAAAAAAACTGTGGTGCCCTCACTGTCTTTTTGTAAAGGATTGATGAGTAAAATGCTCCAATTTTTTTAAGGCTTTTTTTAAGTAGAGGGTGCCCCAAAAGATTTTACAAGGTCTGGCAGTCCTGACTTGACAGCCCCTCCACCAGTGCCTAGATGCCATTTGATTGCCATCTTGCAAAGACTATCCCTATATTTGCAACCTGTTCCATTGTTCTTCTTTATTGTCCAGTTTCTGGCCCTCATATTGGCCCATACATTGTTTTTTTTTTTATTATAATGCTATTGAAGAGTATTTAGCTTACCCCTGATACAGTGGACCATTTAAATTTTGGGTTCTGCCCTCACGCCTATGATCTAGAGAGTCCTGATCCAGATTGATATATTTGATTTACGGTACTCAATACTGATTGGTACAGTTTGGGTGGGGGGAGTGTGGGGGAACGGGATGCTGCATCTGTGTTTTTATATATATTTTTTTCTCTTTTTTGGGGTTTCATCTTTACCTGTTTTGGTATAATGGAGCAACTTGCATCCTTTTGGTAACACTTAATTTCTGACCCTTTTGGGAATATTCATATAGTGAAGTATATTTACATTACTGGCCCTGTGTGGCCTCCTTAATAAGGTTTCTAGGTCACATTTTGTGGTGGATTGTATTTATCTGATATTTTTCCTAAGTAATCTTGGTAGCAAGATGCTATGCCAATTACATTTGTTTTGTTTTTATGTATTAGCATTTTTGTATGCTGTTTTTCAAAACTAATAAAAAGATATTGTTAAAATATCAGTGCTATGAAACATGCACTGAAATTTTGCTCCAGAGGGGCAATACGTTTTTAAATTGTTGAAGCTTACAGTTTTCATACTGTACATGCTTTCCTGCCTTGGTCCATTATTATGGCATACAATGGCGACAATTTAGTGGACAAAGGACAAACCCCTGCCATGCCTCCAATTATGTGGAACATGAAGAAATTATACTTAATAACGACTGGTTAAATTCACAATTGCTTTTTTTCATCACCACTTTTCCTTTGTACCAGCTTTTCAAAATAACATATTTATTTAGAGATTATATAAAATAATCAATACAAATAGTATATTTTTACTTATAAGCAAGACTGGATAAATCTTGGAACTCAGACAGACAACCCTCATTCCATAGATCTCCTGATGTGGTGGCCTCCTAAAAACTACAGAGCAACCTTTGCCCACACTATCACACTTCTTATACTTGTGGGATTTCTTCTAAAAACGTTGGGTTTTTAATCCTCACACACACCAGCAGCCCCATTGTTCAATAACCCAGAATTTCTGACAGGGCTACAAACTCTGCAGTTTTAGTGGTGACTAGACAAAGTTCCTTACCACACTGGACATTATCTTGATCATAGAGCTATACTACAACCTGGTTATTTCCTCAGGAAACTGAAGATCCCTCCAAGACCTTCTATTTGCGTCAAATCTTGCATTTCTTAAACACTGTGAAAAAAAGAGACAGAAGGTATCACTAACTGTTTTTATAAACTGGAGGCAGTGCGTATGGGTGACATCTAAGTTTTTTTACCAGCTATTCCTTGATCCCCTCCTCTAAACTTCTTCATAGACAAGCTTGGGAAGCATACTTGGGCCAGAGATCAATGAGGAGGACTGGAATTTTTTGGTGCTCTAGAATACACAGAGTAGTGCGTAAAATCCTCATAGAGACTAACTACAAAGTCCTCTCTCACTGGTATTTGATACCCTTAAAACTGGCAAAAATGTTTCCCCAGGACCCTCCCTAACTGTTTTAGAGGATGCTGGCAAATGTTCCATATTTGGTACACTTGCCCAAAAATCAATTGCTACTGGACAAGAAGAGATGCCCTAATATACAGTGCGGAAAATAAGTATTTGAACACCCTGCTATTTTGCAAGTTCTCCCACTTGGAAATCATGGAGGGGTCTGAAATTGTCATCGTAGGTGCATGTCCACTGTGAGAGACATAATCAAAAAAAAAAAAATCCAGAAATCACAATTTATTAATTTTTAACTATTTATTTGTATGATACAGCTGCAAAGAAGTATTTGAACACCTGTCTATCAGCTAGAATTCTGACCCTCAAAGAACTGTTAGTCCACCTCCACTCCATTTGTTATCCTAAATTAGATGCACCTGTTTGAGGTCATTAGCTGCATAAAGACACCTGTCCACCCTAATATGGCCAAGACCAAAGAGCTGTCCAAAGACACTAGAGACAAAATTGTACACGTCCACAAGGCTGGAAAGGGCTACGGGGAAATTGCCAAGCAGCTTGGTGAAAAAAGGTCCACTGTTGGAGCAATCATTAGAAAATGGAAGAAGCTAAACATGACTGTCAATTTCCCTCAGACTGGGGCTCCATGCAAAATCTCACCTCGTGGGGTCTCAATGATCCTAAGAAAGGTGAGAAATCAGCCCAGGACTACACGGGAGGAGCTGGTCAATGACCTGAAAAGAGCTGGGACCACCGTTTCCAAGGTTACTGTTGGTAATACACTAAGGCCCCATACACACGATCGGATATATCCGATGAAAACGGTCCGCGGACCATTTCCATCGGATATGTCCGATCGGGAGTTTGATCCGATGGCGTGTACACACCATCGGATCAAATTCCCCGCCGCCGGACGGCGCGGTGACGTGGCGATGACGCGGCGGTGACGTTGACGCCGTCGCGTCACCGCTACGTCACCGCACCAGGAAGTAAAACACTTCCGCGCATGCGCCGAATCCATTCGGCAGCGGCGCGGCGGCGGTGGGAGCCGACATGTCTGCTGGTAAGTGTACTAACCAGCAGACATGTCGGGCGGACAGATTCCCACCGGATAGATTTCAAAGCTTGCTTTGAAATCTGTCGGGTGGACAAATCTGTCCGCTAGCCCATACACACGAGCGGAGATGTCTGCTGAAACGGTCCATCGGACCGTTTTCAGCGGACATATCCCCTCGTGTGTACGCGGCCTAAGACGTCATGGTTTGAAATCATGCATGGCACGGAAGGTTCCCCTGCTTAAACCAGCACATGTCAAGGCCCGTCTTAAGTTTGCCAATGACCATTTGGATGATCCAGAGGAGTCATGGGAGAAAGTCATGTGGTCAGATGAGACCAAAATAGAACTTTTTGGTCATAATTCCACTAACCGTGTTTGGAGGAAGAAGAATGATGAGTACCATCCCAAGAACACCATCCCTACTGTGAAGCATGGGGGTGGTAGCATCATGCTTTGGGGGTGTTTTTCTGCACATGGGACAGGGCGACTGCACTGTATTAAGGAGAGGATGACCGGGGCCATGTATTGCGAGATTTTGGGCAACAACCTCCTTCCCTCAGTTAGAGCTTTGAAGATGGGTCGAGACAATGACAATGACCCGAAGCACACAGCCAGGATAACCAAGGAGTGGCTCTGTAAGAAGCATATCAAGGTTCTGGCGTGGCCTAGCCAGTCTCCAGACCTAAACCCAATAGAGAATCTTTGGAGGGAGCTCAAACTCCGTGTTTCTCAGCGACAGCCCAGAAACCTGACTGATCTAGAGAAGATCTGTGTGGAGGAGTGGGCCAAAATCCCTCCTCCAGTGTGTGCAAACCTGGTGAAAAACTACAAGAAACGTTTGACCTCTGTAATTGCAAACAAAGGCTACTGTACCAAATATTAACATTGATTTTCTCAGGTGCTCAAATACTTCTTTGCAGCTGTATCATACAAATAAATAGTTAAAAAAATCATACATTGTGATTTCTGGAATTATTTTTTTTTGATTATGTCTCTCACAGTGGACATGCACCTACGATTACAATTTCAGACCCCTCCATGATTTCCAAGTGGGAGAACTTGCAAAATAGCAGGGTGTTCAAATACCGTACTTATTTTCCGCACTGTATATACACATGGTTACTATTCCTAAAAGATTCTGCATCGTCCTCCTAATTGAACCAATTGCTGATGTGCCAAAACACTCTGAAACTCATCTATTACATCTTTTCTGGTCATAAATATATCTATTGCAAAGACTTTGAAGTCTTCTGTGGCTGATAATACCACAACAAACATAAAATGCCTTGGATCATGCTTGATTAAAAATTGGTAAGCATGCTAAATGACAAACAAAAGATAGGTTGAGTGAAGCTAGGACCCATGGATACACTACAGTATATACAGTGGGCAGTTGGAGAAAGTCTTATGCCGCATTCACACGATCGGAATTGCCGATGGAAAAAGTCAGATGGACTTTTTCCATCGGATATTCCGATCGTGTGTAGCCCCATCTGAGTTTTTTCATTGGAAATTCCGATGAATTCCACCAGGGTTTAGATATAGAACATGTTCTATTTTTCCATCGGAATTCCGATGTGATTTGGCTGGGCAAAGCCCGATCGTGTGTACGCGGCATTAGGTCGGGATCAGCATACTTTCTCTTCCTTCACATTGTTATTTATTTTTCCTCACTTCTTCCTTTACTGTCATCTTGGGAGATATACTTCTCCCCAATATTTTTCAAGGCTGGATGGTTGACATAGCTCAGACCTCATTATAAACATTGCATCAAGTGGGCTGAGTATACAGTGCTAGCATTACTAAGTTCAGGAAATGTGTTTAATTCAGATTTTTCTTCTTTTATAACTTTACGTTGGGTTAAGACACAGACCTAGACTTCTGGAATCCTGATATATCTAAAAGTCTAAAGGTCTTCCTATTCAATCCTACTTTATACATTCAGATTGTACTCTTAATGCACGTGTTGAATTCTGTTTGAGAAAAGACCGCAAGAACGTCTGTATGTAAGACCTTTTACTGAATATTTAATAAAAACCCTTGAAACATCAAAATAGTAAAAAAAAAATAGGGGTCTATACATCAGGCTAAAAATGGGACAATCTACATGAAAAGAGGGACCAATGGATTAGGTTGCAAATGAGAGACACCACCTTGAAATTAAGGGACAGTTAGGACTAATGCCTTCAGATAAGCTTCTCATCAGGCTACAGTGGATCCAGATTACCACAAGTCAACTACATTGCCAAGATTTATGTCTTGACAAAATTTGAACAATGCAAAAAATGTCAAGCAGTTTAAACCTTCACAGCTTTGCCAAAATGATATGCAATGTTAATGCTATTTAAGCAAAATATTAAAACCCAAAAACGTTACCTCATAGTTTCTGAATTCTGGCCTGCGGTGTCACAAGGACCACTGTAATCAAACTAGAAAGGGGATGTGCAGGGAATTTGTACAGAAAAAACATATTCACTTGGGCTCGGCACGTCAAACTACAGTTTTAATTATGTAACTTTGTAAGGTCTGCCAGCAGATTCAACACTGGTGACCACACGTCTCTACACCCCGTGTCAGAATCCTTCGGGGAGAAGGATGTATCAAATCACCCCCCCCCACTAACGCACCTTTGCACGCATAGAGAGCTATTTTAATACTATTTTAACAAAACAGCTGTCTGGATTGGAATGCTTATCAAGAGCTAAATAGGGGCTGCTGTATGAGCCGAATCACGTTGAAAAGGCCTCAGTGCTGTCATTGATTTCCTTGCAAGAAAAAAAAATTGCCTCTGGCTACTGAACTGAATTAGTAGTCACTGATGACCAATTATTTTTGCCCACAGTGAACGGGGAGGCATACTAAAAATCCAGTTTGTCAGACCCAAGGCTTGCTTCTCAAACACCTTTCAAGGATAGTGTAGCTATCCTCCCTCTGAAGCCTCTGATGGCTCCCTGCCTCTGCGTAACTTTCTGTTTTTCTCAGAAAGTTTTAATGAGCTGGCGGATATGATGATGACCTGCCATAAATGGCGCCCTTCTATTCTCGGCGGGGCTTCATTTGGCAAGGAGGCGAGTAACACACAAATCCGAAGTGTCAGCTTTCATACAAGCGCGCGCACACACTCGTAAGGAAGGTGTCAGTTTAATGCTTTCTCGGATTATAATTTTCCACTTTATGGTGGCCCTCTGGTGCTTGAGCTGCGTTGCATGCTCCAGATGGATTGTGTCGATGATCTGGCTTTTATGTTTTGAGAAACAGCTTAACCCTTGCGCGACAGTGAGGTGGAGAGTTGCGATGCATTGCAAGCTTGTTTGCATGACTGGCAGACATAGAGTTAAAACAGACAGTAGTAAAATACCGCTAGGATATATATAAGAGCCAGAAATATCTTTGTTTTTCTGTTTGGACAGGTATCACATAGGTGACGAACGCCAACCCCGGCTATCTTAATAAACTGTTACCGTTTGCAAAGGTCTAGTGCAGTGCAGGTTTCTGCAGGTGTTTGCACATTTAGCACCTACAGTACATCACTATGCATTGAGATGCAATTGAATATTAAAATGGTTTTATATATAGGATGGACACCTTCTGGTCTGGCGGTTTTTGGCTGCAAAAGACAACCAAGGTGACCGTCATGTTACTTGTGTCTTCAGACAAACCCCCCGCTGATTGTTCTGCAGGGGATATAATCGATTGAACAGTTTTAAAAATATTGTCCGCTTTCTATCATTCTCCCACACATAAGATGTCTCTGGAGTTTCTCCCTGCTCTTCGCTCCTCCCCCTCTCCCCCAAGCGTACAGATTTCTAGATCAATGTCCTGACATTCTTTCTCTGTCGAATATCACTTCATGTTTAAACATCCTATTAGTGCTATGCACACCTTCAGGGAATCCGTTACAATTTTGGGAATATGCCATTTTGGTAAAACAGGGTATGGCTAGAGCTTCTGTTGGCTTTGTTTGCCATTCAGTGTCTCTAATGGGAAGTTTTCCCTGGCCATTCTGTTATGGTAGGAAGTGATTGTAACCCACGCTAACGGGGACTTAGACAAATTTTTTAAAAGCATGAGAATTAGAATTAATAGCAATATTTTTATTTGTGTCTCTGCTTTTCTGTCTCTATGCCTGCACCACTCATTTCATGCATGGGCATCACAGGGACAGAGTTGGGGGATTCTTTGGTTGAAGTTGGGCTCAAGGTTGGGCTCAAGGGGCTTAATGTCTCAAGAGTAGGCAAGGTCATTGACTACAGTCAGCCCTCATCCCTAAAATAAAAGGTCTTAACTTATGTTCTCCCCAACACTTAACCTAGCACATAACCAGATCTTAATCACCATAGCAATTGAGGAAAAACTCTTTAGTTCTCTGGCGATGTTGCACGAGACAGACTGAGCTAAGTTTCTGTCAGAATGTGAGATAGGTGAACTTTGCTCAGTCTGTCTCATGCAATACCGATTCTATAGGCAGGCCCATGTTGTGAAGGGAAGTGTTGGAGCGCAAGTGCAGAGAAAAGAAAAAAGGAGAAGAGATGGTGCCTGCTTCCAATAAAGGGGTTTTGATTGGGGACAGGCTGTACACTGTGGTGCTCAACACTCTGGAGAACTGCCTTACCTCCAGGAGAAATGCACCCTCATGCCCCGTACATGCGCTCGGGATTTCCGACGCAAAAAAATCAGACGGGAATCCAGACGGGAAAAAAGAGAGCTGGTTCTCATTTTTTTGCCGGCGGGTTTGGCAGTTTTCCAGTCGGAAAAACTGCGAGGGAGCATACACACGGCCGGGATTCGAAGCCAAAATCTCTCCTCTCAGTTTTCCTGTCGGAAAACCTGGTCGTGTGTTTGGGCATAATTCCCTCAGGGATAGATGGCCATCATTCTCCTCAAATTCAAGTTGGTAAGAACAGTCCAGGCCAGTGGTGGAAGATTGGAATAAGGTTTGTGCTAAAGACCGAGGCAAAGGCCTACACAGAGTCGCAGTCTTACATAGAGTAACCTGGAGCAGGGGATTAAGGTTCTTCGCGGGAAGATCAAAAGATTATTATACCTTACTATAGAGCTTAAACTATATTCTGTGGGTCGACCGATATAGTTTTTTTAGGGCCGATAGCCGATATCAGGTGCCGATATTCTGTAGATTTAAAGGTTTGTTTTTTGTTTGTTTTTTACACTATCCTTTACATTTTGTTATTATTTTTATCACTTTTCTTGCTGTCACAAGGAATGTAAACATCCCTTGAGACAGTAATAGGCAGTGACAGGTACTCTTTATGGAGGGATCTGGGGTCTATAAGATCCCAAACCTCTCCACTGCACTTAAAAGTATTTAAAACTCCAATATCAGCATTTTTTAAAACATTCTATTTTTTAAAACTGGTATCTTTAGGATGAGAGTAATCCGGAAAGTGATGCCATGGCTTTGTTCGGGTCTCTGGCCAGCCGGCGGATGTGCCGGCTGGTTCGCTCGGGCCTCCCGGTGGGATGGGAGACCCGGGCTGAGCGGCAGGAGGAGGGGGACGTTGCCTCCCGCTACTTGTGATAATGGCCGAGCGGCTTCTTAGCCGAACGGTTATTATTACAAGAAAGCCAACCATCCACTCTAAGGAATGGTACTGGGGTGAAGACTGCAGCTGCAGACATCACCCCGGTACAACCACTTGAAGCAAATTCGGTAATAGCTGTAAGTTTTTTACCGATAACGATTCTTCAAAAAAGTGAATATCTGTGGCGACGATAATTGGTCGACTCCTACTATATTCCTATTATTAATACTTAGCTTCACCTACACATCTAACAATCTGGAGGCGAAAGGGCAACTATTGGAACAAGGTGTACTAATAAGACGACATTTTTGGAAATTGCCTGGGTAAACATTGGGCCAGATCCACAGAGCTAGGAGATACATCGGCGTACTTTTCAAATTTCCCGCGCCGTATCATTAGTTTTAATCCTCAAACCATGATACGACAGCTTTGGGCCTCGATCCGGCAGGCTTACGTCTTCGTACGCCTTCAGGTCTAAGCTGCAATATTTCTGCGCCCGCTGGGTTGAGTTTGCGTCGTTTTCCGCGTCGGGTATGCAAATGAGCTTTTTACGGCGATCCACGAAGTTACGAAAGGCCGTCGCATTCTCTTACGTCGTCGCTAGCCGGCTTTTTCCGGCGTATAGTTAAAGCTGCTATTATCCGGTCTATAGTTAGACTTGCCATGTTAAGTATGGCCGTCGTTCCTGCGTCGAAATTTCAATTTATTTATTTTTTTGCGTAAGTCGTCCGTGAATAGGAATGTACGTAATTTACGTTACTAAAAAAAAACAAACGATGTTTCGACGTAATTTCGCGCAATGCACGGCGGGAAATTTCTGAACGAAGCATGCGCAGTTCGATCGCCGTGGGGACGCGCTTCATTTAAATGATTCACGCCCCCTACCCGCGTAATTCAATTCCGCCTCGAGAAATACACTACGCCGCCGTACCTTACAGGCCGAAATCTTCCTGGATTCGACTTAGAGCCAGGTAAAATACAGCGGCGTAGTGTATCTCTGATACACTACGCCAGGGCAATTGTATGTGGATCTGGCCCATTGTTTGGAAATGCCCGTGGACTAGATGCAGCTCTTGTCTGTTTGTAGTTCTGTTCATAAGTCTATTGCTCTCTGAAGTGGACATTTGTCTCATAGATTGGCAAAGAACAATCATCACCTTTTTCCCTTCCTTGGGGTTAGTACTAGTCACAATCAAATTAGACTGATTGTACATTCATCTCTAGATATTAATAGGGTGAGAGCCAAAATGCATGTGCATGTATAGCCAAAAAACTTTTTTTTTTTTAAAGTAGGTAGAGTAAAAGCGCTTGTCAATTTAGTTTTTATCTATGTCCTATTGGGAACAGTTTCCTTAATTTCCTGTTCCAGAGAAGAAAATATCTACAAGGTAAGATCAATTGTCATCTTATGCCTCCTACACACAATTGACCAGCTCGGTCAGTCTTTTCCCTACACATGGCCGGTTTTCCCAACAGGAAAACTGTGATGGAGCTTTGGCCGAGAATCATGGGAAAACTGCCAAAAACCACCGGACAAAAGTCAGCCGGATTTCCTGGCGGGAAAAAAGAGGTGGTTCTCTTTTTTTGTCCGGCGGATTTTGGGCACTTTTCCCATCGGAAATATTGCGAGAAGCATACACACGGCCGAGATTCCCTGCCAAAAGCTCTCCTCACAGTTTTCCCGTCTTGAAAACTGATCGTGTGTGCGAGGCTTTAGACAGTTTTCCCTGGAACAGGTGTCCATGTGGGAAGAGTTCTACTCTATTTCTGTCTAGCGACACTATACAATTTTGGGTTTTCCATCAATATTTGACCATGGTCACCAAGACAAACTGAGGGGTGTATCTTCCTAGTGAAGACACTGATGGCAATAAAAATCTGAATAAGATTCGAATCCTTTAAATGTTTACTTGCAATTTTTTATGTCGGCAATATTAGCATTTTTGCAAACAAATCTGGATAAAATAAATTCACAGGGGCTTAGTGGATAGCACTTCTGCCTTGCAGCACTTGGGTCCCTGGTTTGAATTGTAATCAGGATGCTATTTTCATGGAGTGTCCTGTGCTTAATTGGGTTTGCTCCCACATTCCAAAGACATTCTAATGGGTTAAATGGGCCCTATCCAAATGGGCCCTAGTATGTGTGTGTGTAGATATGTATGTACACTATATTTCCAAAATTTTTGGGATGCCTGCCTTTACACGCACATGAACTTTAATGACCTCCCAGTCTTTGTCCATAGGGTTTAATATTGAGTTGGCTCAGCCTTTGCAGCTACAAGAGCTTCAACACTTCTGGGAAGGCTGTCCACAAGGTTTAGGAGTGTGTCTCTAAGAATATTTGACCGTTCCTCCAGAAACGCATTTGTGAGGTTAGGAATGGATGTTGGACAAGAAGGCCTGGCTCACAGTCTCCACACTAATTCATCGAAAAGGTGTTCTATCAGGTTGAGGTTAGGAATCGGTGCAGGCCAGTCAAGTTTCTCCACCCCAAACTTGCTCATCCACATTATATTGCCAAAAGTATTGCGCCACCCCTCCAAATCATTTGGTGGACGGGGGATAATGATGTGGGGTTGTTTTCCAGTGAAGTGAACTCTTATGCCGCATACACACGATCGGTTCGTCTGATAAAAACGGTCCGATGGACCGAACGTGATGGTGTGTATGCAAGACTGATGAAAGTCAGCTTCATCAGATATCTGATGAAAAAAATCCATCGGTCCGTTTTCATCGGATGAACCGATCGTGTGTATGTGGCATTAAAGTGGAAGTTCACCCAAAAATAAATTTCTAAAAATACTTTGAGTCGACCGGTTAGACTGCGAGGATACTGTTTGTTTTTAATTTTTTTCATACATACCGTGTTAGCGGTGTTTCATCCCTAGGCTTCCGGGTACGGTTCTAGCGGGGCTGTGTGTTCCTAGTTGATTGACGTTCCTCTGACCGGCACATACTGCGCGTCACGACTTTCCGAAAGGACCCGAACGTCGCTGCGCAAGCGCTGTATAGAGCCAACTCTATACGGCACCTGTGCAATGACGTTCGCCTTTTTTCGCAAACTTGTGACGCGCAGTATGCGCCGGTTGGAAGAACATCAATCAACTGGGAACACCCAGCCCCGCTAGAACCGTACCCGGAAGCCGAGGGATGAAACACCGCTAACACGGTATGTATGAAAAAAACGGCTCACCAGTCGGCTCAAGGTATTTTTAGAAATGTATTTTTGGGTGAACTTCAACTTTAAGGTGTCAGCCTACCAAGGCATTTTGGACAATTTCATGCTCCCAACTTTGTGGGAACAGTTTGGAGATGGTCCCTTCCTGTTTCTACATGACTGCACACCAGTGCACAAAGCAAGGTCCATAAAGACATGGATGAGCGAGTTTGGGGTGGAGGAACTTGACTGGCCTGCACAGAGTTCTGACCTTAACCAGATAGAACACCTTTGGAATGATTCAGAGGGGAGACTGTGAGCAAGGCTTTCATGTCTAAAATCAGTACCTGACCTCACAAATCCTCTTCTGGAAGAATGGTCCAACATTCCCATAGACACACTCCTAAACCTTGTGGCCAGCCTTCCCAGAAGAGTTGAAGCTGTTATAGCTGCAAAGGGAGGACCAACTCAATATTGAACTCTCAGGCCTCGTACACCCGACCGGTTTCCTCGGCAGAATTCATCAAGAAACTCGGTAGGAGAGGTTTTTTGCTTTCTAGGAACTCGACGAGCAAAAAAGAGAGCAAGTTCTCTTTTTCCTCGACGGGAGTCTAAATTGGCTCGTCGTGTTCCTCGCCGGGCTGCTTTTCGACGAGAAACTCGAGCGTGTGTATGCTAAGAAACCTGTGCACCTTCGGTAAAAGTAGCCTTTGTAATGGAAATAGCATATTTGTCACGCTGTAACAGACTGAAAAGTGCAAATGTCTCTTACCAAACTTTTTCCTGACACGCAGTAACATGAGATTAGCAAAAGCAGCCCCAAGGGTTGTGCCAGTGGAATCGAACTTCCCCTGCCGTTGTATGTGTTTGAGAACGAGGAGATTTGGTCTTTAACGTGTGTGCGCAAAGCAAGCTTGTCGCGTTCCTCGACAAGCCTAACAAGGAACTTGACGAGGAAAACGATGTGTTTCGCCCGACGAGTTCCTCGGTCGCGTGTACGAGGCCTAAGGACTAAAACTGGGATGCCATTAAATTTCATGTGCGTGTAAAGCAGGTGTCCCAATACTTTTGTTAAAGCGGTTCGAAAACCGCATTTTGGTAAAGCAGTGGAGACTGCCGTTCAATATTTCTAAATGTAAAATAATGCACCTAAGCAAAAAAATCCCCTGAGACAGTACAATATTGAGGGTACAGTGTTGGCCAGCGCTACAGAGGCAAAATATTTTGGGGTAGCGGGGTGGTGTGGGGGGGTTGGGGGGTCTCACGGTCGGTCAGTCATCCAGCCCTGCACTTACCCAATCTAGGTTCTGAGCAGGCAGCACTCCTACGGGTGGCTGACGGGTGTCTCCTCCTCCTCTGCATCATGGTGGCTTCTGCCGTGCGTATCCTCCCTCCTCCTTCTAGGCGTCCAAAAGAATTGCCTGTCCTTTCAGCCAATTGGATGGGTCTCGGACCCGCTTCCTGATTGGCCGGAAGGAGGATCAGTGTGAGAATAGCGAATATTCATTTGCTATTGTCACACAACTGGGTGGGCTCGGATCGCAGTACAGAACGCAGCGACAATTTTGAAAAAAAAGCAATGTTTTTTACTTTTTGCTATCATAAATATCTCCCAAAAATATATAAAACAACAAATTTCTTTCTCAGTTTAGGCCGATACGTATTCTTCTACATATGTTTGGTAAAAAAAAATCTCTGCGGTTTTTATTGGTTGGTTTGCGCAAAAGTTATGGCTTCTACAAAATAGGGGATAGTTTTATGGCATTTTTATTATTAGTATTTTTTTATTAGTAATGGCGGCGATCTGCGATTTTTATCCTGACTGCAACATTATGGCGGACTCATCAGTCACTTTTGACAGTATTTTGGGACCATTGTCATTTATACAGCGATCAGTGCTATAAAAATGCACTGATTACTGTGTAAATGACACTGGCAGGGAAGGGGTTAAACACTAGGGGGGGGCGATTAAGGGGTTAAGTGTGTCCTAGGGAGTGATTCTAACTGTGGAGGGGGGGGGGCTACAAGTGACATGACAGTGATCACTGCTCCTGATGACAGGGAGCACTAGATCAGTGTCTTCTCACTAGGCAGAACAGGGAAATACCTTGTGTACACAGGCATCTCCCCGTTCTGCAGCTCTGTGACTCGATCGCAGGACACTGGCAGACATCGTGTCCGTGGGTCCCGCGGGCATGGTCACAGAGCCTGCTGCAGATGTGCGCGCCCGCACGGCGGCTATTTCAAAGCAACGTACAGGTATGTTGCTTTGTGCAGCCGTGCCATTCTGGCGACGTATATAGTCGTGAGGCAGTCGACATGCTGAAAAACAACGTTTTTTTTCATGCTGAAAAATGATCGTGTGTACGCAGGAAGGATGAAAAAAAATGTACTAGGCTGCAGACCATTGATATGAGTGGTCGCAACCTTTCGGACCTCACGGACCACTAAACTCACAGTTTTAAATCCTGCAGACCACTAACATGAACTTTACATGCCTTATACACACAATGCACCAACTGCATTCAAACCATGACAAGGGCTATTAACTCTTCCCCACGCCATACATTTTGTAAAAAGCTTTAAGACTGGCGGTCCAAGGGCTGAACCAATAGAGTAACAGGGAATGGGCTACTGCGCAAGGAACTCTAACTGCAGTTCTCTTTAAATATGTTTTGCCATTCAGCTGTATTAACTTGCATCCTCTGTATTGCTCATCTTTGTACAACTCAATTTGTACAGCGAAGACGATTTTGTCGCTTAATAATTCTTACAATAACTGCATTAATAGTAATAATAGGCCTGGGTGTAAAGTGTTTCTGGAAATGATTTTGCAATGTTGGCAGCTATGCATGAAGACAGCAGCTGATACCCAATGACAGACAGCTGGTTAGCGGCCCCTGTCTCCTGAACAGAAGCTCTGAGACGCTAACCATTACAGCCGGCATTGCGGGTAACGGGCATTCATTGAAAAAGATGTCTCATCTGATCTGCCGAAAGCCTCTGGGGTGAGCCTAGGTACGAAGGATCCAAAGCCCCCCTCTTTCATCTGCGTCATTAAAACAACACAGCTATAGATTAGGTTGCTTCTGTTGCATGCGGAGTGCAATAATTAAGTAATAAAAGTCACCACAGGGGTGAAGACAACAGCTCTGCGATTTACATTTGCTCCATTGCTTTCCAGCGATAGCAGAAATGGCTATTACTATACAAGAGACTGAGCTGATCCACTCAACGCGCAGCGAGAGCAAGCAGCATGAGAGCGTATTACAGACCGCCATCCAAACTATAAGTAGATAATCCGCAATAATAACCCCATTGTTGGTCACAGGAGGCTGTAATGACCACACAGGACACGAGAAGACGTGTTAAAATCAACACAATTATGTGTGCAAGTGCCAGTTATTTGTGTGGATTTTAAATAAGTACAAATTAAGAGTCACCTGTATTCCTAAAGGGTAACTCAAGTGAAACAGCTGAACGCATAGTGGATGTACTTATATTGTATGTGATTGGTTTTACCTTATCAAATATTTTCAGTTCTGTGCAGCTCTTTTTGTGATTCACACACCCCTGACATTTAATAAAGCCATGTGGGCAGGGTGACGGGTCTACTGTGCCCCTGCACATGGAGGTATACTTTGCGCAGAGCACGCTCAATAGTGCTTGGGACCAGGCAGAGACTGCAGTCATGTGAAGAGTTGAATGTTAAGGCAGTTCCTCAACTTAGAGATGAGCGTTACTGTGTGTAGTGGTTTGTCCCATGCACTGTACTTTAATGTGCATTAGGAGCGACGTGTTGAGCATAGGCGTGCGCACAGGGTGTGCCAGGTGTCCCCAAGCACACCCTAATCACCCTGTGCAGCACAGATTCCCCCTACTGCCTTGGTCCCCCCCCCCTTTCCCCTGCAGCCCTTCCGGCTTCCCTACTCTCCTCTCCCACCAGCTTTTGCTGCTGGGCTGTTTAATATGTAAGGGGCTGGTAAATATGTAACTTACCGGCCCCTTCCCTTTCATCGTGAGTGAGTGAGTGCACACCCTAATGCAATAGGCTGCGCACACCTATGGTGTTGAGCCTTTGCCCACTCCACCAGTCCAGCGCCCTCTGTTACCTCACTGCCAGCAACAGAATGAGGACCCACAGAGCACATAGTGCTGACCTCCTGCGTGCTCATTAACTCCTTTACCTCCAATACGTCGGGACTAGGCCTTAGATCTCGGTAATGCTAGTCTGCTCACAGTGACCATGGGAAAAGGACTGCTAGTAAGGGAGCCAGAGGACCTGCCACCTAGCCAAGTACCACGCCTATCGACTGGTTGCTCCTTGACAGTTTTTCCTTTCGGTTACCCATGGCAGCTACCTCCTTTTCCTTGTCTTGCCAAGTTAACCTCTTGTAATTGTGTGACTCATACCTCATAGTGCTTTACAAACCCAGGTTCTTTAGAATATACCAGAACTCAACATAGGCAAAGTCCATAGTGGCCATACCCCAGATGCTGCAGGCGGCATCTTCTCCAGCACCAGCTCTTCGGAACTCAGCCATCCAAACCCTAACCTCTCGGGTCTGGACCCCTGTTCCTTTTACAAAGACACAAGAGACATTAACCCCTTCCCCTTGGTTAAGGTAGCCATGCTAACTAGCTCAAAATAGGCAGCGATCTGAGAACAGAGCTTGTTCTATTCAGAACACAGTTCTGCTGTATGGAGGGGGGATGTGTCCCTTTCCTCGGATCAGCTCTCACACACTGCAACTGTAGTCTCTCCACCACTTCCTCTGTGCTCAATCTGCCCTGTTGAAGAGGTGTAGAGAGGAGAAGACTGACTACAGATAAACAAGTAAAACCTAGGTAGGAGTTTTTTTTTTTTTTAACTCTGTGTATCATCTGGGGCTGTTCACTTCATTGGGTATATGTGAGGGTTTACAACCACTTATTTATTCTTTAAATAAGCTCTGTCCTCCCCCAAGATGACTGCGGGGATCACAAGGGGCACCAGCATTCAGTTGGACAGTTGTTTCCCTGGTGACTGCAGGAAATCATAGAGGAACCAACTTTCACGACTTCCTTCCCCTCCTGTATTGCCGCTTTGGTGGAGCACCACCTACAGCGGGAAATATTAATTGCACCTGCCAACATCCTCTCTCATTGCCTGTAGCACAGCCAACAAATTATACTACTGGGCTACCTGTGCACTAATATCTCATAGACATATATGTACTGTACCGTTGGACCTACAACGCGTATTCAGACTTTTAATATGTATCGGATGTATCTGGGCTGCAGACACAAAACTTTGAATGTTTACAGGGGCTGGGTGTTTTTTTGTCAAATTTTTTAACTTGGATCCTTTGAACAGGTAGGTCTCCAACCCTTCCTCAATGTTGGGTCTAGATGCCACGTACAAGAATTACTGCAAGCTAATACTAATACAGGTTCAGGTGCTTACAATTACATTTAAGATAGGGTGACCATCCCCAGTTTCAGGGGACAGTCCCCTGATTGAGGACACTGTCCCTGGACCAAGTCTGTCCCTGGTTTTGTCCCCAGATTGGATTTAATAGGGGGCAGGGGCAATTTCAAAGACAATCAGTGCAGAATTAAAATACAAAAATTAGAATTGCACACCCCCGCTCCGCCGTGCCTACTAGCATAAGGGGGTTGTATTTTTCCCATTATCTGTGCCCCTTTCTGATGATCATGTGCTGGTCGGAGCAGAGGAAATAATTATTCGGTTTTGCTCGCATGTTGTTCTGCCTTGGCTCAAATCCTGGGCAGCCACCTGCCTATCTCCTTGCCTTCCCTGGCAAAGTGATCTTCCTCCGATCCCCATCCAGTAGTAGCCGGGGGCCTGAAAAGTAAGACTTGAGAGGCTGTGAAGCGGGCGGCGATGGGCAGAGAGTCGCTGATTGTTGCCATTACTAGTAAAAGAAAAATATGTCCCCGGATTTCATTTTAAAAATCTGGTCACCTTAATTTAAGAACACTTTTCATTATTTTGTTAAATATCGTACTGTAATAAATCATGCTTTTAAATCTGCCTGGAGTTCAGCTTTGATTGTTTTCCTTTTAGGCCATCGACACCCATATATGAATTAATTGAACACAAATACCAAAATCTTTGGCTTGAGCAGCAGCGTCAGGCGAGTGAGGCTCTCCGAATGATGTCCAAAGAGAAGGTAGGTGTTATTAAGGACACACAGGCTTATGGAAAGGCAACCTTTTAGTGTCCTCTGTTCCCTAATGTGGGGATTACCTTTACACTTCCTGTCCCTTTGAACCCACAGGAAGAAATCACCAACAGTTAACCTTTCCTCATTCCCTGGCAAATAGAAAGTACTTTTATTTTTTGTCTGTGTTGGAAAGATTCTGCTCATTTCCTGCCCCAGTGACCACACAGTAAGAATCTCCCCAATGGGGTCACAGAAATCAATTAATACCAGATCTGTCTGGATTTTGTAGACAGGATCAGATCAGATATCGGCTGATGTCACGGCTGACATCCGCCGCTCCATCCAAGGAGACTGGATCAGGTCCACCTTAAAAACTGACAGGCGGACCTGAAAGGGCCCTTTGGGTGTAGCCTGTAACATGTTCAGCATCTGCCTACTCTTCCCCTGATTCCCCCCGTGACAGCGGGCTGGGGATGTTCTCCTGCACCTGCTGTCACCTGCTGAACTACAAATACCATCAGCCTTTGCAGCTGATGACTTGTACTTCTCAATGAACTACCAGGGCACTGATGAGTGCTCTAGGTAGTTCATTGAGCTTCCTGCCATTCAGTAACTGCCTGTCCGTATTGGAGGCAGACAGTCTGCAGGGGCCTGCTGATCATGGGTGCAATGCTTTACAGGCTCTTAAAAAAATAATTAATAAATGCACATTTATATACAATAAATGTGCATTTTTTTTTGTAAAAGTGAACTTATCCTGGTGTTGCAGATGAAAACTGTCTGTGTAACCTGCAGCAACCAATCAAATTCTGATTATTTTTTAAATGCTTTTTTAACCACTTGAGACCCGAGCCTGTTTTTCAGATTCGGTGTTTACGAGACTAAAAGAGTTTTTTTTGCTAGAAAATTACTTAAAACCCACAAACATTATATATATTTTTTTCTAACACCCCAGAGAATAAAATGGCAGTCATTGCAATACTTTTTCTCACACCGTATTTGCGCAGCGGTCTTACAAGCGCACTTTTTTTGGAAAAAATTCACTTTCTTGAATTAAAAAATAAGACAAGAATAAATTTGGCCTAATTTTTTTATATATTGTGAAAGATAATGTTACGCCGAGTAAAATGATACCCAACATGTCACGCTTAAAAATTGCGCCCGCTCGTGGCATGGCGTCAAACTTTTCCCCTTAAAAATCTCGATAGGCAATGTTTAAAAAATTCTACAGGTTGCATTTTTTGAGATACAGAGGAGGTCTAGGGCTAGAATTATTGCTCTCGCTCTAATGATCGCGGCGATACCTCACTTGTGCGGTTTGAACACCGTTTTCATATGTGGGCGATACTCGCATATGCGTTCGCTTCTGCGCGCGAGCTCGTCGGGACGGGGCGTTTTAAAAAAAAAATTTTTGGTTTTCTTATTTGTTTTAATTTATTTTTAAAATTTTTACACTGAAATAAAAAAAATTGATCACTTTTATTCCTATTACAAGGAATGTAAGCATCCCTTGTAATAGAAAAAAGCATGACAGGTCCTCTTAAATATGAGATCTGGGGTCAAAAAGACCTCAGATCTCATATTTAGACTTAAATGCAAAAGAAAAAAAAAAAAAGAAAAAAGTAAACAAAAAATATGTCTCTTTAAGACGCTGTGCGGCACTGACGTTTTAAAGTCACTTCCGCCCAGCAGAGGTATGGGGACGGCTGAGGGACATTTTTCCCTCAGTTGCATCCCCGGACAGATGACGAGCAGACCCGATCGCCTCCGCTGCTACCGACGGCAACGGTAAGCGGCGGAGGGCGCGGGAGAGCGGCGGGAGGGGGGGCACCCTCTCCCGCCACCGATAACGGCGATCTCGCGGCGAATCCACCACGGAGACCGCCATTATCGTGTACAGATCCGCCCCATGAAGAGATGGATATCTTGGATGTGGCAGCAGCTGCTGCCGTTACCGAGATATCCATCTTTAAAAAAATGACGTATTTTGACTATGGGGCAGATCTGAAGTGGTTAAAATATGCCATTAAAGTTGTTCTAAACATAATTTTCTTTTTTTAACTGTAATGCATTTCCTGCATTAAGGTAAAAAACACTCCACTACCTGCTCAACCCTCCACCCGGTCCCTAAACACTTAAAGCGGAGGTTCACCCAAAATAGCAACTTTAGTCCATCCTTATCATTGCACCATATACAAACACATATGGCTAATATTTTTTATAGTGCTGTTTTAATTACCCCGATTCAGATGTCTGTAAGATGCACTTCCGGGTTTTCCTCCCGCGGTGGGCGTTTCTGCTGTTTTCTCCCAGCGCCTCTGTGTTTGCTGGGATGTCTCCTGGGAGCAGTGTCATCATTCCCAGGAGACAATGCGTAACGCTGTCCAGCGAAATCTCTCGAGATTTCACTCGTCACGTGACTCATCAAGCCGGTCACCTGACGAGGGCGAATCCAATTCCGCCATCTTAAATCAGGGCACACAGTTGAAATGCTGGCAATAGGAAGTGTTGACTGTGAGTGCGCGAGATAGAGTGGTGTAGCGCATTCACCGCATCCCGGAAGTCCGTGCTTGTGAGCTTCACAATGCCCACAAGCAAAATGGAAAATGGCAAGATCGTTTTTTAAAAGTTAATATTTCATACAAAAACGGACGGGGGATGATTTACAGCGCCAAACTAGTGAGTACTAAAATGTAATCAGGAACACCATTGAATAAACATAAAAAAAAAAAACACGGACCGCGGAACCTCCGCTTTAACTGACTCCTCCCACCGATCCAGCGCCATCCCAACTGCAGTACCACTCTCTTTCTTCCTGGATTCACTTCCAGTGCCAACGGGACAGCCAAGAAGGAGGTACCGTAAGTAACTGTTCTGTGCAATACACAAAGCAGGTAAATATAACATCCATTTTAGAATCATTTAAAAAAAATGAACTTTGTGTATCCTAATGTTGGAAAGAATACTTTTGCTCGTAGCAACCAGTCAGTAGACCCATGAAAGAAAATCGATGATTGGTTACTAGGACCAATAAAAGCCGGTCCTTCAACTTTTAATGTTTCCATGTAGGTGGTTTTAATAAAAATGTTTAACGGGCGTTTAATAGAAGCAAGAGGTAATATTTAAATGGTGTTTAAGGGCAGCCAATGGCTGGATTATGCATTAATGGCAGCAGGAAGAGCGGCGTTAATGTGGTAATAACCAATTCCATGTGCGGTTTATTGCCGCTGAAT
The DNA here is from genome assembly GCA_029574335.1 of Rana kukunoris. NCBI lineage: Eukaryota > Metazoa > Chordata > Amphibia > Anura > Ranidae > Rana > Rana kukunoris. The sequence continues at coordinate 154,155,193 of CM056057.1, forward strand.
ATGATGCTTTACAGCTTAAGTGCAGGACTATGCGATTTGTTTAATTAGCAGCTATTTTACAGCTGGCAGGGCAGGAGATTAGTTATACGCATTGGAAAACATGAAGCATCATTTATAGATGATAGTTAAATGGTAAAATAGAGGTTAGGTGGTGGAGAGGAGACTTCTGAGGTCAACCAGTAAAGTCAACTTATACATCAATGTTAACATAAAGCTGGGATGAAAGCGAAAGGCTAAGAGAAGGGCTGCAACACCTTTCCTTGGGAAAATACAGCTACAAACTCCCTCCATTGCCTGTTAGGTGATTAGAGGACGATTATTTGGATATGTGATCTTTGCTGAATGGCCTTATTTCACTTAATTGTTCCTGCTGATATTTCTTTGCATTTCCTGCACCCAGCCTTTCCAATACTTAGTACTTATACATATGGGGGAGCATGAGACTTTTGCATTTCCTCCAACAATACAGCACTCTGTGTCTGGATAACCAATCTCTATATGTGGGTGGATCTTTAGCCTTGTGTAAGCTCAGAGCAATTTGATCTGCTTACACACAGACCTTTTATTTGGTTGCAGCTACTGAATAGAGTCTGGGAGAACTTGAAAAAGGTAAGTGCTAGGAGGAGGATATGGGCTGTTAAGTGAAACTTGAACATTGACTCACTTTTTAGGGTCAGTCTACCCAACAGTTTTTTTACTTTGGTTGGGCTAAATCACACCCTGTCCTAGTATAGTCCTAAGGAACAACAATGCTAATATCTTTACAGCAGATGTCCTACATATTATATACCACTCCTCCTGCGACATTAGTCAAAAGATGAAAATTATTGCAAAATCAAACAAGCAAAGTAAGACTCACTTGTGAGCAGGGCCTACTCGTCCTGTGGATGTAGACTACACCAGGTTGTGGGGCTGGGGCGAAACCGCCCCACTGAAAGTGCTCACTGGTGCCCAAGACCAGGGGTTGCCACCGTCATGTGGAGATCAATTAAGGCAATATCCCACACTTAAAAGTGAGCCATTCACCTTTTACAAATACACATCAACTTAGGGATCTTTGCTGTGAGACACTCTTTCTACGACACTGTACACTTTATTTTCCATTCCAAATCTAGCATTTTGAGGGAGACACTGCAGAGCTTGTGTCCTCCTCCCCCAGCCCAGCTACTATGCTGTGGGGCACATACCGGTAATAAGAGAGCACTGGCCTCCTCACTAACCAAAGTGCCCGTCACCCATTCCCAGTATCTCCTTCGCACTGGCTGGTTGCTATGGCATTCCCACCAGTCCTGGTTACACTCTGTATGGTTAACTCTTCCTTGGTGGCCCTCTAACTCTTTCTCTTCTTCCCTGTGTGTTACAGGCTCTGTTCTTTTGATGCACCATATACCTTCATGCACCCCTTTGGATAAACTTTAGACCAGGCATGGAACAGTTGATGAAACTTTACTGAGTATTCAGTTACACAGTTCAAAAGCACGGCACACATGAAATAAAGTCCAACCCAAAGGGAAGTCCATTGAGCTCAAGTCCATTACTTGCAGAGTTCTGGATCCAGAGAGACCCCCGGCAGGCTGGCCCAGAATGGCATAAAAGTGATCACTGTAGCATATAAAAGAATAAAAGCAATATGGGAGGTAGGTGTACCTAGCCTGACACGTTTCGTCCGAGTGGACTTCAACTGGGCCATCAACCCGGGAAAGAGTCTAGACACTGAAAACCCCTTCCCATCCTGGGCAGCCTGAACTAATTACACTAAAAACTAATTACATACAACAGTAAAATACATACAATGGTACCCCATAAGGACCTGCTAACACACTCATAATGACCACTGAAGAGACATTACAGAATGAATCAAAGAATGATTCAGCCCATGTACATAAAAAAAGGATACACAGGTTTTGGACACAATAACACCTTGTGTTGGCCATAGAGATGGGTTGCCAATCAGACATTAAGAAACCGCTTGGTGGCCAAAATATGCCATGTCTATCTGTTTTAAAAAAAAAAAATATGTGTGCTGGGGATCCTGTAAGCAAGTACTTGTGTGAATTGGGCTAACTCCAAACCATCCTGTATTCAAAATATTACATAATGTCCACAGTTATTATAACTTTACCTTTTTTATATGCAGATCAAGATGAGTAAGGTGCAGGATACCCGGACCACAATGCTCAGAAGGTACCAGCCAGAACCTGACCCTGCCCCTCTATGGCAACTGCCACGTTTTCAAAAGGTTTGTAGCAGAATAAAACGTATTTCTTAGGTTGTGTTAATGTATTCTTCTAACCTGAATTTGGGGATTATATAGGGTTTGGTATATGTTAGAAAGAATGCCTTAAAAAGAACCAGGCAGGTACGGACATGAGTTGTTATAAACATTGGAGCGTACCATTGAAGGGATAGGTGTGTGTGTGTTGGTACTTACCAGTGTTCTCTCTATCATAGCGGAAATGTCAGTGCAGTGTAAGGCTAAAAGGTCCCTGATAGAGACTGACCTGTCTCCTGCCTGAGCTCAGGGCTGATAACTGACACTCTTTCTGGGCTCCTCAAGGGGTGTAAAGCTGTCAATTGACAGTCTCTTGTTTTGTTTCATATAACCCTGTCAGAATATTTGCCACATGACAGTTTTAAGGGTCTTTTAACAGAACCGAACTTAAAGTGGATGTAAACCCCAAAAAAATTTTTTTTTTTGATGTCACAATGTAGAGTATAATATTTCCTATCATTTGTGGCCAGTCTTGCCACACAGAGTTAATCCAGCGCTGAGTAATCCTCTTTTATGGTCAGTGAAAACGAACAGCCTTCCAGATAAAACCCCGCCTAAATCAAAAAGTCCGGAATCTCTCTTCTTGCTTTGAGTGAGAGGTTATTTACAAATATAGCTAGGACATGTTTATCATATGTTATGTTTTGTTTATCATAACATGAGGTGATATAACATCATAACACATCCTAGTAATATATAATGAACTTTGGATCACCTCTTGTTATGATAAACATGTCCATGCTATATTTGTAAATAACCTGTTACTGAAAGCAAAAACAGAGAAACGGACTTAACCTAATTTGGCAGGTTTTTATCTGAAGTCCGGTTAATTTGCACTGGACTTTAAAAGAGGATTACTCAGCGCTGGATTAACTCTGTGTGGCAAGACTGGGCACAGATGATAGGAAATCTTATACTCTACATTGTGACATCAAAAAAAAAAAAAAAATTTTGGGGTTTACATCCACTTTAAGTTCGGTTCTGTTAAAAGACCCTTAAAACTGTCATGTGGCAAATATTCTGACAGGGTTATATGAAATAAATTTTTTGGGGGTTTACATCCACTTTAAGCAGGTAGCCTGCAGGACTACCTTACAGTCTGACACTTAGTTTAATGTTTTAAGACTGACAAACCACAAGTACAAGTGAATTTTTTTTTTAAATGGAAGGCAATGTAATACAGTTCAAGAGTAGAGATTCAGAATTTTACAGATACACATTGGGGGAGATTTACTAAAACTAGAGCACTCAGAATTTAGTGCAGCTCTGCATGGTAGCCAATCAGGATCTAACTTCAGCTTGTTCAGTAGTGCAGTGTACACACGATCAGAAATTCTGTCAAGAATGGCGGAATGTTGGCTCAAACTTGTGTTGCATACACATGGTCACAGAAATCTTGTTGGAAATTGCGAGCGTCAAGAACGCAGTGACGTACAACACTACGAGCCGAGATCAATGAAGTTCAATAGGCAGTTTGGCTCTTTTGCTTGATTCTGAGCATGTTTTTTGCACGTCGGAATTGCATACAGCCAAGCAGATTTTTTTCGATAGGAACTATTTCCATCTAAAAAATAGAGAACCAGCTCTCAATCTTTTGTTGGTGGGAATTCCGACAGCAAAAGTCCAATAGAGAGATACACACGGTCGAAATTTTCAACGAAAAGCTCACATCTGACTTTTCTTGTCGGAATTTCCGATCGTGTGTCCGTGGCATTAGGCTTTGACAATAAATTCTGGAAGCTGATTGGTTGCTACTGCTAGACAGAGCTGCACCAGATTTTGCACTCTCTGGTTTTAGTAAATCTCCCCCATCGTAGACTGGTCCTATTTAAGTTTTTCTGACACTGGTTTTATTAGTAAGTAAGAGAAAAGTACTGTAAAATCAGCAGGTAAAAATACTGTATAGTCATCACTGTCAGAGATGCATGTGCAATATGACCACTATAGTCACTGTGCGCTGCCATGGGCCAGTCAACACCGACTGCCATCCCTGATCCCAACGCAGATTTCTACCAGCAGTGGAAATATAGGTGGGGTATTACAGGAAGCCTTGTATGTGTTGTAGGGGATTATTGTGTTTCATTACAGTAGGCTTAAAGAAGATCCTCCTGGTTTGCTATCTATGCTGGGAGCTGACAAAGTCGACAGTAGCTCTGACAGGCCAGTGATAAAGCAGGTCTACTCTCCTGTGCTCTTTTCCCACCTTGACTTGTTCCATTAACATATGTCAGTAATCATTTATAAGCCCCTGAGATGCCACCACTGCTGTGTGTTCTGCTTGGAACAGGGTAGGCCAGCGTGGAACAGATTGAGGAAGTCAGGGGAGATGTCAGTGCGAGTGATGTTCACCTCAACTCTATACATCTGTACATCACTGGGAGGAGGCCAGTCAGTCTTTTGAATGCTGTTCGTGGTGCGAGGAGGAGAAGCAAAGAGGCATTTGTGTGCCCAGAGCTACCAAGTGCCTCTCACTATCAAAGAAAGGTCATAAGAGGCAGCCAGATGCTGTGCCTCACAATGAGAAGGATGCTGGGAGCTGCCTGATTTAATGAAGTATGCTTGGAATAACAGCAGCCAGGCTTAAAGGGTAAGTTCACTTTTAGGGCCTTATCCTTTGGGGCTTTCCTTCTCTGTGCTGAGCATTTTGATAATAATCAGGGCTGCAAGTGTGTGTGTGTGTGGGGGGGGGGGGGGGTGGGCAGAGCGTGAGGGATAGCTGTTGGGTAGGCGGTTGACGATGGACCTTTTCTTTGAGCTTCCCATTAACTCATCGGGCGCCAACTTCTGGGTCACATGAGAGGACTACTTTGGGTTATGCCAGGCAGTGTCCTGGGTCACTTATACTAGCACAGGGGTATCACCTCACCTTAAGGCATGCTTATCAATGCCCGGGACCAGGTAGGGCCCCAGTCATGTGGGAAATCAAACATTAAGGCAGTCCCTTCAACTGAGAGATGAGCCACTTGTGTTTTGTGTTGCAAGCATAGTCCCTCAAGAAGATGTTGTCATTTGTCCTACACATTTGTACAGTTGTATCTGTGGCATTAAGAGGGGCATGCAGAGCCTATGCCCACTCCACCAGTCAGTGTACTTTTGTTACCTCACTCCCAATAACAGAATGGGGTCCTACCAAGAACTTAGCGCAGACCTCATGCATACTCTTAATTAACTCTTGCCTTACGTATCTAGTGACAAGGTCATAGATCTCTCCATAACGCTGTTCCACTCCCAGAGACTGGTGGAGACAGAAAGCTAGGGAGGGAGTCACAACACCAAACCCTCTCACTACCGGAGAACCCGTCACCTAACCAAGTACCATGCCAATGACTGGTTGCAGTTTCCTCCTGTGGTTACCCATGGCCACTTCTCCTTCTCCTAGACTCATAGGCCAACCTTGTGTTGCAGTGATATCGACTAAACCCCTATGTGCTATTTCTTTTACTGAATTTTATTGAGGAAAAAAAAACGAAAAAGAGGTAAAAGTTGTACATAAATGAAACGGAAACATGAAGTAACAATACACCTTGTGCAAATATTGCTCACCAAATGTAAAGTAAGAATGGCAATGGTCTCATAGTGTGAAATGTCATAGGTAAAGCAGGACTCACTAAATACCTGTTAGTAAATGCAAGTTGAGCATTTGTAACAGAAGGTAGTTTGCAGCCCAGAGATGTTCAATCGGGTTCAAGCTTGGACTCTGGCTGGGCCACTCAAGGACATTCATAGAGTTGTCCCATAGTCACTTCCTTGTTATTTTGGCTCTGTGCTTAGGGTCGTTGTCCTGTTGGAAGATGAACCTTAGCCCCATTCTGAGGTCTGGAGCACTCTGGAGCAGGTTTTCAAGGATGTCTCTGTACATTGCTGCATTCATCTTTCTATACAGGCCTGATTGGTGGAGTGCTGCAGAGATGGTTGTTCTTCTGGAAGGTTCTCCTATCTCCACAGAGAAACACTGGAGCTCTGTCAGAGTGACCTTAGGGTTATTGGTCACCTCCCTGACTAAGGCCCTTCTCCCCCCATTGCTCAGTTTGGCTTGGCGGCCTGCTCTAGGAAGAGTCCTGGTGGTTTCATTCGTCTTCTGTTTATGGATGATGAAGGCCACTGTGCTCATTGGGCCCTCCAATGCTGCAGAAATGTTTCTGTACCCTTCCCCAGATCTGTGCCTCGATACAATCCTAATGCAATATTCCCCACGCACATGTTCAAGATAACCGGCTGTTCAGTGATGCTGGGTGCTGTAATGAGCATAGGCTGGAAACCGTGGATACTTAAAGTGAATAAATGTCATCAGCACACCAAGGATTCCTTGAAAGGGTCCAATGCTTTTTTCCATGGTCACATGATAAATATGCATCAAACACACATCTTTCATGTTGTCATTATGGGGTATTGTTTGTAGAATATTGAGGGGAATAATGAATTTAATCCATTTTGGAATAGGGCTGTAACGTAACAAAATGTGGAAAAAGTGAAGCGCTCTGAATACTTTCCGGATGCACTGTAGTCAATGCTATTCACCTAACCTTTCAGTCGTCATAAAGTAATGGCTGATCGTTGTATTTCAAAAGACATCAAAATAAAGTAAAAATGCAAAAAGTCATAAATCCAAACTTACTACATTTGCATGCATAAATTGAAGGAGATAATATATTCTTGCAAGCGCACTTATCCTTTAAGGGCCCCCCTGGAATCATCCGTTTCCTGTGAGCTGCACTTTACAGACAGGTAGCTGCTGCCAATAGAAAAAAGTGAATTTCAGTTGTGTGGAAACTTCTTATCTGTCAGATGCAGTAAGAGAGAGTGGACAGACGGCTCCTGTCTAATAAGGACAGGTAAGGTATAGACAGTATTGTGCGCCTGGTACAGGATGTCTGTTGCTTCTCTATGTGTCACTATGCGCACAACCCTGACAGTGCATATGAAGACACAGGAGACTATTAACAAACCTGTAAACACAATCCTACCCTGCTGTGTCACTCTCTTCTGCTGACAATCCACTAAGTTTAGGCAGACCCTGAAATATGATGTTTCATGGTGAAATCTTGACATAACGATCTTGTAAAAGGTATTCAGATGTTGGCAGCTTCTCACCACACTACCTTTAAAAAAACAACTCCCAAGCAAATATGCAAAAACCACTGTCAGTTCACTTATACATTCCATGAGAAGTCAACTACCTTGGGGGATGTTTATAAAGGGTCGATGGGCTGCGTACCCCAATTTGGTAAACTTTTGTTCTTTTAGGTCTTTTTTTTTCATCATTCTGTTAAAGAAAATGGCTCCCTTGGTTTGGTACCCATGCAGATTTTATAGGTTAGTTTCTTGGCCAATTGTTTTTGAAATATTATAGTGAGCTATGCATGGACTGTAAAGCCTTGTACTCACGACCGGTTTCCCTGCCAGGAAAACTGCCAGGAGAGCTTTTGGCCGGGAAAACCGGCTGTGTTTATGCTTCCTCGCAGTTTTCCAGAACCTGCTCTCTATTTTCCCGCCGGGATTCCCTGCGGTTTTAAACCCGGCAGGTTTCCTATGGGGAAACACTGCGAGGGAGCATACACCCGGCCAGGATTCCTGGCCAAGGCGCTCCCGCAGTTTTCCGAATGGGAAACCCGGCAGTGTGTACACGGGGAAACTCACCAAGCAGGTTCTCGGTTTTCCCGTTGGGATTCCCAGCGGTTTTAAACCCGGCAGGTTTCCTATGGGGAAACACTGCGAGGGAGCATACACCCGGCCAGGGTTCCTGGCCAAGGCGCTGCCGCAGTTTTCCGAATGGGAAACCCGGCCGTGTGTACACGGGGAAACTCACCAAGCAGGTTCTCAGTTTTCCCGTTGGGATTCCCAGCGGTTTTAAACCCGGCAGTTTTCCTACGGGGAAACACTGCAGGATTCCCGGCCAAAGCTCTCCCCGCAGTTTTCCCGATGGGAAACCCAGCCGTGTGTACACGGGGAAACTTACCGAGCAGGTTCTCGGTTTTTCCGTCATGATTCCTGGCAGACTATACCGCTGGGAATTCCGGTCGTGTGTACAGGGCTTAAGAGCAAAATGTTAGTATGGCACAATGACAAGTGCAAATACTTGCAAAAAAGCCCCTTCCCCTTCCTTTGGGTTTGGTAGCTATATTCGGCTTGGTAATTTTTTATGTTATTTTTTTTCTATCAATACACAACTTTCTTCAAAGACTAGTTTTATCTGTTATACAGTTGGGAAAATAATTATTTGATCCCCTGCAGATTTTGTAGATTTGCCCACTTACAAAGAAATAAAGCATCTATCATTTTTATCATAGGTGTAATTTAAATGATAGAGACAGACCAACCAAAAATCCATAAAAAAACATGCTACAAATGTTATAAATTGAGTTGCAGTTCGGTGAGTAAAATATGTATTTGATCCGCTACCAACCAACAATAGTTCTGGCTCCCACAGACTGGCTACAGTATGTGCTTGTGTGGTACACAGATTAGTCCTGTTAGATGGTGCTTCTAATGACAACTCGTTATATATATAAAAGACACCTGTCCACTGAATCTCTTTCTTCCATTCAAACCCACCATCATGGGCAAGATCAATGAGCAGTCAAAGGACGTCAGGGACAAGATTGTAGACCTGCACAAGGCTGGAATGGGCTACAACACCATCAGCAAGAAGCTTGGTGAGAAGGAGACAACTGTTGGAGTAATTATTCGTAAATAGAAGAAATACAAAATAACCATCAATCGCCCTTGTTCTGGAGCTCCAGGCAAGATTCTGCCTCATAGGGTAAGAATGATCATGAGAAAAGTGAGGGAATCAGCTCAGAACTACACTGGAGGATCTTGTGAATGATCTCAAGGCAGTTAAGACCACAGTCACCAAACACTATTGGTAACACAATACGCTGCCATGGAGTGAAATCCTGCATCACCCATAAAATATCCTGAGAAGGATTGGGAGAAATGTTATGGTCAGATGAGACCAAAATTTTGCTCTTTGCCATTAACTCGACCGCCATTTTTGGAGGAAGAAAAATGCTGACAATGACCCTAAGAACAACATCCCTAAAGTCACGCGTGGAGGTGGAAACATTATGCTTTAGGGCTGTTTCTTATGCTAAAAGTACAGGCTGACTTTGCCTCATTGAGGGGTCAATGGACAGGGCCATGTATTGTAAAATCGTGGATGAGAACCTTCTTCCCTCAGCCAGAACACTGAAGATGGGTCATGGATGAGACTTCCGCATGACCTAAAACATACTGCCAAGGCAACAAAGGAGTGGCTCAAGAAGAAGCACATTAAGGTCATGGAGTGGCTCAGCCAGTCTCCAGACCTTAATCCTATGGAAAATGTATGGAGGGCGCTGAAACTTCACGTTGCCAAGCGATAGCCAAGAAACCCTAACCACTTCAATACAGGGCACTTATACACCTTCCTGCTCAGACCAATTTTCGCTTTCAGTGCTCTCACATTTTGAATGACAATTGTGTGGTCATGCGAAACTGCAATAAACAAAAACAAAAAACATTTTTTCTCCACAAATAGAACTTTTGTTTGGTGGAATTTAATCACCTCTGGGGTTTTTATTTGTTGCGCTACAAATAAACAAATATTGAGTATTTAGAAAAAAAAACGTTTTCTTTGTTTCTGTTACAAAACTTTGTAAATAAGTATCTTTTCTCCTTCACTAATGGGCACTGATGAGGCAGTACTGATTGGCACTAATGAGGTGGCACTTATATGCAGCAAACTTCCTGTTTACACTGTGATCAGCTGTAATGGACACAGCTGATTACGTGATAAAGAGTCTGTGTCAAAGGCGGGGTGTGTCAGACTAACCCGCGGGTGTGTGCGATCGTGGCTTATCCTACTGAATGTCATATGACGCCCAGTCAGGATAACTGATTCACTTCCCGGCTGTCATTCTGCTACAGGCCGGGCGGGAAATGGTTAAGCATTTAGAGAAGATCTGTAAAGAAGAGTGGACCAAAATCCCTCCTGAGATGTGTGCAAACCTGGTAACCAACTACAAGAAATGTCTTACCTCTGTACTTGCCAACAAGAGTTTCTCCACCAAGTATTGTCATGTTTTGCTTGGGGATCGAATCCTTATTTTACTCACTGAACTGCAACTCAGTTTATAACATTTGTATCATGTGTTGTTTCTGGATTTTTGGTTGATATTCTGTCTCTATCATTTAAAATACACCTGTGATAAAAATTATAGTCCCTTCTTCATTTCTTTATAAGCGGGCAAACGTACAAAATCTGCAGAGAATCAAATAATTATTTTCCCCACTGAAAATGTGGAAGAAGGACCCTGGTGTGTACTGTATCCCAAAGGAAATGGCACACCAATTTCATTACATTTTTAATGGGGACCCATTTTTTTCAGTTCTGGTACTGTCATTTTGTTGGTGTGTGGGACACAGTAGAAAAAAATAAATAACCCAGACTCAAAGAGATGACACTGCGGTTTGAAGCTGCAATTCAGCAAGTTTTTTTATATTGATTTCACGTGACCAGAAATGTTATTCACAGCAAATCTCATCATCTGCTATCATCACTACCAGTTCCACTAGGAAAGCCATGCAGAACACTCCACAGCCAACAAGAGGCAGTAGACAAATTATTTTTCCTATGCAATTTGAAATATTGTGTACTTTTACTTATTATTTAATAGGGAGGGGGAAGGATCAGAACCCCTGTTGGGGGTCACCCAAACAACCATCTACCACCTAGTGAATTTACAGTCAGTGGCTCTGGCAGTCAGACACTGCTCCAACGCCACCCTACTTGCTTTCGAAACCACTACACTCTCACAGTCTGCAAACGCAACAAACCAGCCCGGGGGTTGACATCAACCTGTTTCAGACTAACAACGCCTGACGCCCAGTGACGGTGCTTGACCGACTACTGCTCCATCTGCCCAGCCAATATGATGGTAGCTTGTTGCTATCCTTTCTAAACCAGCTCCCTGAGTGGCAGCCAGTTTGTCAAGCATGTCAGAATCCTCCTGAGCAACTTGGGCTTCAAATCCCAGTCAGTTCTCTGGACATTCTTTCCAAATTAGAGCAGCCTCAGCTGCCTCATAACAGGGAGTACCAGACCACGTAATCAAGATACCAGGCTGATGGAAGTCTCTTTTTTTGCCACATACATCCCAAATCCTCAGGAAGAAATGGCACAAGCCTTTACCAAGCTCGCTCAATAAATACAAGAAATCAATAAAAGCTATTTCCCTATCTGAGTCTTTTGCCCCCTTTTCTTGGCATACTGACCAGACCATCAAGGCACACTTCAGGTCTATTTATGTTGTAAGTCTTGTCGCGTGTTTATGTGATCCACATCTCTCTCGGTCAGAGGGCCACGACCATAAATAAGAAGGCCAGTATGATGGCCTGAGTTTATGGGAGGAGCCAGGAGGGTATTTAAGCAGCCCACTCACACATGCTCTTTGTTGGTTCAGTGTGCGGTACTACACGTCACTGGGCCGACTCTTCCCAGCTTACCTCATGTCCGTGAGTCTGCGCATTCAATCGCATTTGACACCCTCCCGCCCTTCCCTTTTTCAGGGCACTTCTCAGCATATCCTTCTTCAATTAACTACCCATACCTACTTTGAGTATGCACCCTTTTCTTGGCATACTGACCAGACCACCAGGGCACACGTCAGGTCTATTTATGTTGTAAGTCTTGTCGCGTGTTTATGTGATCCACATCTCTCTCAGTCAGAGGGTAACGACCATAAATATATATTGTGACAGGAAGTCAGGTAAATCTGTGGGTGTTGTCAGAGACGGGAGATACATAGGTTTAGGGCGTTGGAAAAACTTCAGCTGTTCAGAATGAGGTAATTAAGGGCTCTATAAATCATCCAAAGGATGACTACTGATTGCTGCATCCTGTGGCTTTTTGAGTTAAGGAGCAGTCAGAAAGACTTCTGAAGAGGTGAGGTGGTTGTTGATTTTTCTGTGTGATAAAAATCAAAAAAGACTATTGTTTTTCTGCTGTATGACCAGCAGTGTCTGCCCAACAGTAGGCTGTGCCAGACTCCATAGGTAGGTTCCTGTGTTGTGAAGATAGACACCCCAAGTGGCCAGGGTTTATTTTATGTTATGTTTTGTTTATGCTGTTTTGATGCTTGCACTTGTATCCAGAAATATGGAAGAATAAACCATATCTTTTGTTTTCAACTATTCTCAACTGCCTTTCTGTATATTTCAGCGTGTAGTGAACCCATCCAGGGGGTCACACACACCCGCTACCGAGCTAATCTCTCACAATATATATATATATATTCTTTTTTTTTTTTTTTTACTATGATCAGAATTAAATATGACATTTAATAGATATAAGAATTACAGTACACTGTCCTTTTCTGCTGTGTAAATCAAAGAAGCCTTATTATTGACTGTGCTCAATAACTTAAGATGAAATTAACACAAATGAACCAGTCAGAGCAGTGACTCCTGCCCTTACTTTAGACATTTCTGTCTGAGGTTTCAATCAGAGTGTCTGACAGCAGACAACTTTTCAAGTGCTTTCTTTAGAAATCCCAAAATGATTTGGAAATCCTGTGTCATGAGTGTGAAAGGGGGTGTGTCATGATTGTATTCTTTACCCAACTCAGTACCAGCACTTTGCTCCCATTCATTACCAAGCCATCACGTTTGAGTGTTGTGTTAGTTTGTCTGACGTTTCCGATTATACAACAATGAATTATGTATTATTTGAGACAGATAAAGCTTTATATTTGGGCTATTTAAATTGGTTGAAAACCCTCTCATACACCCAGTGAAGTTAATAACCTCAGATGGTACACAAAGATTAAATGAATCCTCCTACATAAGTCGTACTTCTTTATCTGCAGTCTTCTCTTTTCTACATCCCTTCAAAGTGCAGAATTTAGATAAAATCATTCTGCATCTGTCAGTAGCACAAAGGCGGGGGCAGGGAGCTTCAGTTAGAGCACTTGTACAGTGTGTGAGAACTGAGAAAAGACACACACCCCCCCCTTCACACACGGCACAGGAACAATGTAAATTGTGAATAGACAAACTGTGTGCTGAGCTCCCTCCCCAATCACAATTTTATCTCTGGTGACGGGACAACTTTTCAAAAGTGATTCATGCTGAGGAACGAAGCACCAGAGAGAAATGACACTCAGAGCTTTGGGGAGAGATGAGTAAACACTACAGATATATGTGCTTTGTTCAGATTACAAGCATGTTAATAACCACAGGGTTTTTATTTTTTACTATAAAAAGGAAAAATACCATAACATTAGAAAAATGTAATTACTTTTACTTACTTTCTCTTTTTGAATCATAAAAAAAAAAATGCACCCCAAGACATCCCAGCATCTGATTTTTTCCCAGTATTTTGTAAATAAATACATTTGCTGGTATTCAAGGAGTTAAAACATATATCTTGGCAATACTCCACTAGATGCATTAAATGTAGAGAAGGAGGTGACAAGTTGATTGTACAGGTCACATACAGTGGAAGAATAGAGATGTTGGGCTAGGTTCAGATATGTGCAGGTCAGGAACGTGTGCATAATCACGCATTTTCCCGAATGTGCGCAGAAACACGCTGCTCTTTATCAGACATGCAGGGGTGCCATTAATTGTTAATGACACCCCCACGTAATGGCAATTATGCGCAAAAGTGCATGGTGCTGAAGCAGCATTAGGTTCTGTGCAGCACTTTTTTTTTTTTTTTTAAAGGGAGACTTCTTCCCCTACATTTTTGACATACTGCATAGGGTGAAAGACAGTAGAAGGGTGGATTTTAATACTGTTGTCACTGTTACTGGTTAGCACTTGTGCTGCCTGGTGGTCAGGAGGCTTTCTTTCGTCTCACACACCAATCAGGCTTCCTGATTCCTGATCACCAGCCAGTAAGGACTTGTTCACACTTGACTAAATTCCTAATGCTTAAAGCGGAGTTCCACCCTAAAGTGGAACTTCAGCTCATCTGATTCCTCCCCCTCCCTCCGGTGCCACAATTGGAGAGGGGGGGTACAGGATTCTTTGACAGGTATCCTTTCCCATTTCTGGGAGTCCGACCGCAGCCAGCGGCCTGTGACATCACAGCGGGGCTCTGTCCTCATCCTCCACCGGCCTTCAGAAGTCACCTAATTAGTAAATATAGTCTACCTGTGTGTAATTTAATCTCAGTGTAAATACAGCCGTTCTGTGAAGCCCTGAGAGGTTTGTTAGAGAACCTCAGTGAACACACAGCATCATGAAGGCCAAGGAACACTCCAGACAGGTCAGAGATAAAGTTGTAAAGAAGTTTAAAGCAGGGTTAGGTTATAAAAAAATATCCCAAGCTTTGAACATTTCACGGAGCACTGTTCAATTCATCATCCGAAAATGGAAAGAGTATGGCACAACTGCAAACCTAGCAAGACATGGCCGTCCACCTAAACTGACAGGCCGGGCAAGGAGATCATAAATCAGAGAAGCAGCCAAGAGGCCCATGGTAATTCTGGAGGAGCTTCAGAGATCCACAGCTCAGGTGGGAGAATCTGTCCAAAGGACAATTATTAGTTGTGGACTCCCCAAATCTGGCCTTTAAAGAAGAGTGGCAAGAAGAAAGCCAGTGTTGAAAGAAACCCATAAGAAGTTCCATTTGTTGTTTGCGAGAAGCCATGTGGGGGACACGTCAAACATGTGGAAGAAGGTGCTTTGGTAAGCTGAGACCAACATGTAACTGTTTGGCCTTAAAGCAAAACGCTATGTGTGGTGGAAAGCTAACACTGCACATCACAAGGGCGGAGATTCGCCTTCCAGCAGGCCTTCCAGCAGATAAACATACAGCCAGAGCTACAATGGAATTGTTTTGATCAAAGCATATTCATGTGATAGAATGGCCCAGTCAAAGTTCAGACCTAAATCCAATTGAGAATCTGTGGCAAGACTTGCTGTCTACGGACGCTCTTCATCCAATCTGACAGAGCTTGAGCTATTTTGCAAAGAATATTGGGCAAAAATGTTACTCTCTAGATGTGCAAAGCTGGTAGAGACATCCCCAAAAAGACTTGCAGTTTTGATTGCAGAGAACGGTGGTTCTACAAAGTTTTGTATTCAGGGGGGCTATATTTAGCACTTCACACTTTTCACATATTTATTTGTAAAAAATTTGGAAAACCTTTTATCTTTTTCCTTCCACTTCACAGTTATGTGCCACTATGTTGGTCTATCACGTAAAATCCCAATATTTCATGTTTACGTTTTTGGTTGTAACATGATAAAATGTGAAATTTTTTAAGGGGTATGAATACTTTTACAAGGCACTGTATACATCACACGTGTCTACATTACTAAATATCTATTTTCCTATGATGTTTTTATGTACAAAACTCTCAGGTGTAGATCGGTTTGAATTAATTGGATATCTGAATATTTTTTTATATATATAAAATCAGAACTATATAAATCAAATTCCTAAAATCATTGCCTAGCTATAGAGTAAAACAGGGAAAAAAATATTAAAAAAGAAATATATATATATATATATAAATACACACACATATAGATCGCAGACTTGTCACAGCACCCGCTGACACATTGCGCTCCTCTCCGTTCCGTCTCTTTTTCCCAGGTTCTTCTAAAGCCATCAGCGCACAAAAAGGAGGCAGAAGGGGGGAGACACCTCACCTGGGCCCCCAGTGCACGCCTCCAATTAAATCAAAATTGTTTGTTTTTAATGGCCCTTTTACACTGACAAGTGGGCTATCATTCCGCTAGCGCTAGCTGTCAGGGAGCTGGAGAAAATCCTTGGTTGATAATGCCCATTGCTTCCAATTAGGAGGAGAAGTGCTCCTAGTGAACATCCTATTCCCCAGCCTCCCCCAAGGCCCCAGCGTCTCTCTCTCTCACTCTCTCTGCATTCTCTTTTCTTCACTTCTTCTTCTCCTTCTTCTCCCCGCTGCAAATTACTGACACCAAACGGCCGGCGTATTGATGGCGGATGCGCTCAGTCCGAGCCTGTCGGGTTTAATGAGGTGACGGAAGTTTTTCCACTCTTTGCTAAATTCTTTCTTGTTTGACAGCTGCTCAGGAAGCTGCATGTTGACCTCATAAAACATTTAGCAATTCTCATTATACCCTGTCAAGCATCACAGTGACGGCTTCACAAAATCATTTGCATCTAAATGTGTATGTGTCATGGGTATCGGAATAGGTGGGTGCTTGTTACCCTTAACTCTACACAGCGTGCGCCAGAATGGGGGGAGTGTGAGCTCAGCTTGCGTTGGCATGAATGCTGTTCGTTCACTGAATCATCTCAGCTTAGGTCATCTTTAGACCTGCTGCGCAAACAACATGACACAGTTAAGGATTGCTTGCAACAGTCTGGCTTAATAAAATTTGAAGGCCAATTCCACCCAAACCTGATATCTCTGGTTTCTGTGTCTGCGTTGAAGTTGAATCACATGCTGCCTTTAAAAATTTCTTAAGGGTTTCAGTGATGAGGTCTGCCCATTTTGGTCCAACTGTGACTGTTAAAAAAACAAATCATGGTGTTATTTACTGACAGTAGACTCCTTGTGTAAAAGAAAGCCCGGAGCAAAGCACAGCCACAATAGGTGCAGGGCGGCATGAGAAGGTGCCCAGCACCATGGCCAGTGAGGGGTTAACAGAGCGGCGGAAAGCACAGTGCAGGGGATTGGTCAGCATAGCTGGGGAGGCTGGCAGTGGGGGAGGTACAGGACACGCAGCGGGGTCCGGTCAGCACACGAGGAGGAGAAACGTTCCCGCCCGCCCTACATTTTTGGAATTTGTTTTGAGTGCGGATGTTCTTTAATTGGTGGTTGCAGCTCTTTGGGAGGCGGTTGGGTCTTTGGAGGCATGGTAAAACAGGCTTATGGAATTTGATGGGTGGGGACCCATCTGAGGTATGGGTCCCCGGTGAATACCAGGCATGTGGATTACCTGGCAAAGGAATGTATATCTGCTGAAGGTGGTCGTCCCCGAGCCGGTGCAATGCGGCAGGGACCAGTTAGTGTTTAAGCAGATAGAAGTTTAAATAGAGTTATAGGTAGAGCCTCCAAGGATCGGCAGCCGTATAAGATGCTTTACTTGGTTTTTGGTTATATTGTTAAATTATTTGGTTTTAAATAAAGGGGCCGTACACCGGACATTTTTCCCCAACAATTGAGTCAGTCTAAATTTTTGATAAGTTATTATGGTGGGAGGTGAGTGGGATGTTTTTGGTTATTAGGTGGGAGGGGATGGGCTTGTCTTTTCCCAGTAGGGCCAGGTACAGTATGGGCTACCTTGTCATGCTGTCGGTGGTAATATACACCCTGTGGACTTCTAAAAGGGACCTTTATTACAAGATTAAAATAAATCTACTTACCGACACCATATCAGACTAAACTCATCAAAATATCAGAGTTAGTCGGTCCACTCCACGTGCTCCTGTTCTTGGGAGGACACCCCCTGGATCCTCACTGGTTGGGTAATACCCAGGAGCCAGAGGGTTTGGCTCTAAAGAAGAAGGTTCTACTCTTGAAACACATAAGCCAGTGAGGAAGGATCCAGGTGGTGTCCTCCCAAGCCCAGGAGCTAACCAAGTGGACCAACTAACTATGATATTTTGATGAGTTTTGTCTGATTTAGTGTCTGTGAGTAGATTTATTTTTATCTTACAATAAATATCACATTGGGATCTTAAAAGGGCAGCAAACCATGGCTTGTCCATATTTGCTGTTTAGAAGTGGATGTATATAAAGAACTGATGCCAGATCACCACCACACTCATGCACAGCAGGTGTTTTGTCTTTTTGGACTCCTAAAAGTGAACCTGTCATGTCTACCATAGTAGTTTTACATTTGTTGCCAGCAAGAACCTACACTTGTCTTTAAATTATTACCCTTTGTGGCAGGTTGAGCCCATGCACCTGCTTAAAATGGTGATCTGGGCCATATTGCGCATGAAACAGGCACACTAAAGATGCAAGTGTGTGCTAGGTTTATGTTGGAGACAGATTTAAAGGTCAGTGGCCCCACCCTCCTAATAGGGTCAGTGTGTGAAGGGAGCTGTGAGGTGCATGGTGGACTGTACTGTCCAGGTCAGGACAGACAAAGGCCCGAACCTGTTATGATGTAGTGGCTGGGAGCTGCAGGAGAACAGTCAAGCTGACAAAGGTACAGTGTTTTGTGCATGAGCAGTGGAACTTTGCATTTGACGGTCTGGGGGAGCAAGGTATGAGGCCTGAGCAGTGAAGCTGCAAAAAGAGCCACAAGGCTGAATTCTATGTGTTGTTGCATTGATAGTGAGAAAACTATTCAAGTGTGAACACTTTAAAATCGACGATGATGTGATTAGGAGGGATCTCAGAAGCATCGATATCACATCATGTTAGTGTTTGTTGCCACTAACTGAGACTACAAAACCCATCATGCTCTGAGATTTAAAATTTCGAGTGTGCCGCAAATCATTGTCCTACTCATAGGTCACAGCACGCACACAACACTGCATACTCTTCTACTTTCATATTTTGTGGGGTATGACTACAAAATACATTATCTCCACAGTATGGATGTCATGAGATTTTAATAATCTGCAGGCAAAGATGGAGACTCCCGGTCTGTCAGTGAGGTCATGGGAGGTGGGACAGACCAGAAGTCTCCTGGCCCAACAGTCTAACTACAGTAGGCAGATCAGACTGGGCAGGCAAACTCCGGGGTCCATCCAGCGAGCGACAACATACTTGCATCACTGCTTGCTTTTAAATGGACTACAGTAGGCAGTATACAAGACCGGTGGCTGGGGGGGAAGGGGCATATCAGCCACCAGTCTTGTGAACAGATGGGGATTGAGCGCTTTTTATGAAATATAGAACGCTGGATTTCTCACTGGACAATAAAAGTCAACAACTTGTTATAAGGTATGGAAGCACCTGTGTTTATATATAAAAACATTTTTTACCTGGAGTTTTGCTTTAAGATTAAGTTTGGGCCCCTTCCTGGTACCAAATTCAAACTCCATTATTCAACTTTCAGATATCAGAGCCTCTACTGATCACATAGCCTTTTTGATGGGATAGTTGAATAATAGGAGGTCGAGATTGGTGCCAATACAGGGACAGGGTTTATTGTTAACTAGAAATGAGACTTGTTACATAACTTTGGGCTAGGATTCCAGGTCTTCCCCAAGCAGAAGGGAAGCTTTTTTGAAGATGAGCACAGTTTTTGTAGGTACCACAATGTGTCTGTACTGTATCTGTAATGCTGGATAAAATGCTTTGGTGGACATTACAATTTTAAGACCAAATTCAATGTAGCGTACATCTAAAAGAGGGTGTGCAAGGTTTGTAAGTCTGATTGTAATCTGTTTAGTGACCAATAGACTCAGTAATTAGCAATGTTGCCTTGAGGTTGCCTAAGGTTCCTTCTAATTGGGGCTCTAACTGCATGGAGTTTGAATGCCTGTTTGTGTTTTAGCGAGTATTCTGTAGGTACTATTGTTTTTGATTTTAATTGAGTGTAAACTCCCACTGGTGCAAGGACTGATTCTATTACATTCACATTAAAGTTCCATGAATATGTTGAAACTATGTACATAAATAACAAGTCATTTTTTTCACCTTCATCATTATAAAGTTGTAAAATAATAACAATCCTCCTCTTATTCTTTGATTTCAGGTTGGACCTCACCTGGACACTTTCCCGAGTGAGAAGGCACGGCAAAGAGCATTTAGTGCCCACCATTCTGATGCCATCGCACGTCAAGGACTTCACGGCCAAGGCATCTATAAAATCAGCTGAGGATTGTTAAAGCTGGTATATATCTTAAATTAACTGTTACGGGTGTAATAAAACAAAATGTGTGTAACATAATTTGTGTTTTTTTTGTAATGCTTTTCTCTAAAAACAATATAAACCAGCATTGACTTCCCTAATGGTAATAAGCACCAACCAAAAAGGTATTAAAATTAGAGTTTTGGTGGATACTGGTAGGTTTAATCACTTTTAAAGCTATTCATATCTCTTTGGACTTCACCTGCTATTTTTTCCTCTAAGGCTGCGTACTCACGATCAGTCAAAACCAATGAAAACTGACTGAAGGTCAGTTTCATCGGTCCAAACCGATCGTGTGTGGGCCCCATCGGTCACTTATTCTTCGGTCAAAAAAAAGAGAACTTGCTATAAAATTTGCCAGATGGACGCCTGACCGATGGGTCAAAACCGGTCGTTAGTATGCAAAAGCATCGGTTAAAAGGCCGCGCATGCTCAGAATCAAGTCGACGCATGCTTGAAAGCATTGAACTTCGTTTTTTTCAGCACGTCATTGTGTTAAAACACGTAAACGTCACCGCGTTCTAACACGATCGTTTTTTTAACCGATGGTGTGTAGGCACATCAGACCAATAGTCAGCTTTATCGGTTTCTCATCGGATGGACTGATCGTGTGTATGCGGCCAAAGAAGTCTGCGTACCTGCCAAATAATTATGGCAAATATGGATTAACTTTGATTTCTAAGCAAAAGCAGATGGGAAACCAGCACATCATCCCAACTGCAGTGAGTCCCAACACAACATGGCTGCTACAAACAGGGTCCCTAAAACCATTTTGTAAGTTCCTAGGTGGTTCTAAAAAATTTGAATACACCATTCTGCATCTGCATGTAACTCACAATTATTACGGTATTATGAGGTTAATAAATATCCGTACAACTAATATTTTTGAATGACAAACAATTCCAAACTATTTGTCCCCCCCCCCCCCCCCACTAGCAAAGTGACAATTGCCTAGATTTATCTACAGCCACAAACTTACAAAACTTTTTCAGAGATTCCCAAGGGAGGTTATTTACTAAAACTAGAGTGCAAAATCTGGTGAAGCTCTGCATAGAAACCAATCAGCTTCCAGGTTGTATTGCCAATGCATAATTGAACAAGCTGAAGTTAGGAGCTGATTTGCTACCATGCACAGCTGAACCAGATTCCGAGTAAACCTCAAGTATTGATCCGCCTCCGTGTGTCCGTAAGCTTAGCGGGGATCGCTCCGTAAATCCCCATTGAGCCGTCGGATGACAGGGCGGTCTCCACACACTGTGCAGGGACCACCCTGTTTTTTCTCCGCTCTCCCCTATGGGGGAGCGGATGAACACGGGCCATGTGTCCGTGTTGATCCGATCCGCTCCGCAGACGGAAGCAAAAAAAAGAGGGTTTTCTTCCGTCTGCAAAATCGGATGTTTGCGGAGGCGGCCAATTACGGGTGTCAGCGGATGTTCATGCGCTGACACCCGCAATTCACATAGGGACCAATGTTTGTCCCTTTTTCATCCTCAAACGGATGGATGAAAAAGCGGACATACAGTCTGTACGTGTGAAAGGGCCCTAAATCTCTCCCAAGGTGTCCATTCAAATTTTAAATTGTGAACATTTTCTTGTACTGACCACTGAATTAGGAAAATATCTCTAATCCTATTTTACTTTCTATTTATGTCACAACCACTATAGAAGGCCTTCTGATCCACCCAACAGTGGTACTTAGTTGTGAAAATATATGTGGCTGGGAGGCATTAGCCTCCTTCACACTTTGCTAGCTGTTCCTGAATTTTCAATTCCCCTCACCTGCTGCAACCATTTAGTCGAGTCTTTTTCATTGATTCAGATCAGGGGTCTTCAAACTTTTCAAACAAAGGGCCACTTTATTGTCCTTCAGACTTTAGGAAGGCCGGATTGTGGCCAGCAGGGGCAGAAAATGTCACGGGCCCAGCATCAGTGAGAATAAATATGGCCTTAGGGTTGGTGGTCAATAGGAGGAGTTTTCCACCTATTAGCAGGAGGAATAGTATCCCATCATTGGTATCCATGGAAGAAATAGTGTCCCATTGTTGGTGTCAGTGGGAGGAATAGTGCATCATATAAGTGGAAGGAATTTTGTCCCAAGGGCCAGATTAAGGCTAGCAAAGGGCCACATCTGGCCCTCGGGCCGCAGTTTGGAGACCCCTAATTCAGATTATGAAAAATACAGCAGAAAGGCAGAGATCAAACTGACCGTGGCTGTCTAAATTGGATGTATTCTTGCTATTTGTTCCCCGGTGCCTGTAGTGGTAATATTCTACAGAGAATGAAGAACAGTCAATGGAAGAGGAACATGGTTTGGAGACTGAAACTGGAGCAGTGGCGTGCGGTGAGGTCAGTGGCTGGTGAGGCACTGGCTAGTATCAGAGCTAGATTCACACAGGTTACATACAACCCAGTCATTCGTGGTAGAGCAATCATTTTAGCACTAGACCTCCTCTATTACTCTAAACATGTAACCTGTAAAAATATTTAAAGAGTCGCCTATGGAGATTTTTAAGTGTAGCTGTACCCCCGAAGGGGCTGCTGGTAATAGAATGGGATGGCACATTACCTCATGGCTTCTTCCAAACATCTAGGGGTGAATGATGAATGCAACAGTAGAAAAAGGAATGTCCGCAAAGGAATGTCTTTTATGTGCTCTTTATTACCCAGCCGGATAAAAACAGTAAACAGGTGATGAAAAGGACAGATGAAGGTTGGAAGGAGAACAGCAGATTCAGGCGTACAATAGGAAAACAGTCCTGCTTCCGACAACACTTAGTTTTTCTTCGCCACTCCAGCTGGAGTGGGTATAGCGTACCTGGACAGGTCTCTCTCACCGACCTGGCAGCCAGAGTATCACTCGGAACTTGGGAAGAGGTCTCTGCCACAGACCCTCCCGAGTGAACGTCAGGGAAACGCCTCTGCCACAGGCCTTCTCTGATTGAAGATATGGAGGTAGCCCTCCTAAGTAAAGTTTCGCCTGGATCTTCTTCTTAACATCGCCCAGGTACCGACTGAAAGAGGAGTCAATCCTTCAGTGTCCTGTACCTTGATCCCTGGTGGTTCGTCTGAATCCTTTTGGACCACCAGCCTCTCATTGGCGCTCCTCAGATGGACTCCCCACCTAAGCTACACTCGCTTAGGATCTTCAAAAGTGGGAACCCTGCTTGAATGTTCCAGACCAACATGGCCCAGAAACCAGGAACACCGCGGGGCACGCACGCCCCGGTCAGGTAGGCCATAATGCAAGGGGCGCGGTGGTGTGGCCACCCTAAAGGTGGTTGCCACACTCGAAGAAGAACATACCCAGACCAATGGCATCTGTTCCATAAGTACCCTCTCCCAACATGCCCAGCGAGGCCCAAGCCTCCTGATTGGTCGCTGGGAGAGAACACCCAAACCTCACTTCCACTGCTGCCACCCATTGTCTCGGGGTGGAACAACACCCCAGCAACAACAGAATGAGCCCACAGCACAGCCAAGCTGAAACAGAGACCCTAATAGATAATTACAATTAGAGTCACTTACACTCTGAATATCCCTTAAATTTTAATAGCACAGGTACTTGGAAGTACACAGGCGCTACATAAGTACTGAAGTTTGGCGCCATTCCACAAAGTGTGCGCAATTTTAAAGCGTGACATGTTAGGTACCTATTTGCTCGGCATAAGATCACCTTTCACATAATACAAAAAAATCGTGCTAACTTCATGTTTTTTTTTATTTGCACTAACAAATAACAGGACAAGCTTTCAGGGTATGTCCCCTTTTTCAAGGTCAAGTTTTTTTATTCATGAATATTCCCCCCCCAAAATGCAGTTGTGCAAATACCATGTAACATAAAAAGTTGCAACGACCACCATTTTATTTCCTAGTGTGTCTGATAAAACAATTTATATAATATTTGGGGGTTCTGAGTCATTTTCTAGCAAAATTATGATTTTTTAATGTAAAAGAGAAGTGCCAAAATTGGCCTGGATGACAAGTTGTTAATTACCACAAGTAAGTAATATACAAATAATTATTATATATTTTTTTAAGGTAATTTACTATATTTTCAAAAACTGTACACAAGCAGGTGGCTTAACGGACAAATTACTGAAGTTATCATTTCAAACCAGTAATTTCACAGTAAATAGATAAGTAATAAATTATTATCTTATAACATATAGCATAATAATATACAATTTAGCTTGTACATTTTTTAGCAGCAGCAAATTCTCATTCTCCCTCTTAAAGAGGAAGTTAACCCTGAAAAAAATGACTAGCATACTAGCTCATTATGCATTACTTACCTTAGATCGAAGCCCACGAATCCGTCCTCCGGCCGCATCCATCGCTTCCGGAGGTTACTTCCGGGTATCGCTGGTCCGGCGCTGTGATTGTGCGCGTATGTGCGCGGGAGCTGTCAAACTCGGCATTACCAAGTTTAGCACGGCTATTGTCAGTGCGCCTGCATGCCGTTGTCTATGGCGGACTTTTGCCTGACGTTTTTTGGCAGTTTTCCTATGGGAAAAACTGCGATGGAGCATATACAAGGCCGAGATTCCCAGCCAAAGCAGTTTTCCTGTCGGGAAAACCAGCCGTGTGTAGGGGAAAGATTGAACTGAGCAGGTTCTCGGCTGTCCCCTCGGAATTTTCTATGGGAACTTTTCCCGACGGAAATCCCACACGTGTGTACGGGACATTCTTGGTAATGTGTAAGCTTGCCTGCTTTCTCCCAACCTTTTAGCTGCCTCACAGGCCATTAGGAATGTGTGGGAGAGCATAGACAAGCTTTGTCACGATAAGAAAGTACTCAGGCTTTGCAGGTTCAGAACAGCCTGAGATTTTGGCATAGAGAGAGCAATTAAAGTCACTGTAGATATTTGCAGGCATCTCAGGTATTTGCAGGTACCTGTATCACTTTAAGGAATAAGGGGTCAATTCATAAAGAATTAAATAACGACACATTATGTGATAAAATAACGCATGCAATAAATCAGTTGTGAAAGTTCAATTCACTTAGAATTTTGCGTTAAATAACGAATGTGGTATTTTTTCGATTGTTCAGTAACTACTCTTTTTTCTAATGCAGTAATTTATCACACTTGTCGGTGGTTAAGGGTTGTTTAAGGCAATTTCCTTATAACATTTTACATTATAACATGTTTGGTCATTTTTTAATCAAACATTTTTTACAGTAATCATAGATGCCATCATTGTAAATAAAAGTATAGGGACACTTTTTTTGTCTGTAGGCGGAGTCTCATTTTAATTAGGGGCGGGGGGCATGCATTGGTAGGTGTGGCATAGACAGGGAGAAAAATGCTGCTGGGAAAAATGGGCATGGTTTAAAATTAATATTGGGGGTGGCTTAAAGGGGGTGACGTTAGAGACCAAGATGAAAGAGGGATGAAGGCAGAAGGAAGAGAGGGATAAAGGGAGAAAAAAAGAAAGAGAGGGAGAGAGAAAGAAAAGAATAGGAAGTGAATGAGAAAAAAAAGAGATAGGGAGGGGAGATAGGGAGAGAATGAGAGAGAGGAGAGAAGGAAAGAAAAGAAAGAAAGAAAGAAAGAAAGAGGGAGGGAGGCCAAATCATGGTGGCTGGGAGGCCAAATCGTGATGGTTGGCAACTATGCAGTGTATGGAGGTCAGCAGGTTGTAGGTCAGTAATATGCAGGGCAGTGTATGGAGCACAGTAATATGCAGGGCAGTGTACGGAAGTCAGCAGGTTGTAGGGCAGTGTACGGAGGTCAGCAGGTTGTAGGGCAGTGTACGGAGGTCAGCAGGTTGTAGGGCAATGTACGGAGGTCAACAGGTTGCAGGGCAGTGTACGTAGGTCAACAGCTTGCAGGGCAGCGTACAGAGGTCAGCCAGTTACAAGGCAGGATACAGAGGTCCGTAGGTTGCAAGGCAGTGTACAGAGGTATTAAATATAGTGATGAGCACAACTAAACTAAACTAAAGAGAGCAAACACCACTCCTATATGTAAACAAGTGGGCACAGCTGGAGTGCAGAATTGTGAAAGTTCAAATAAAGTTCCAAAATTAAAACAAGTGTAATGTTCCAAATAAGTTCGATCCAGTGATGAAAATAATGTGTATCAACCAGTGAGGAGGCTTCTATCCATGTGATCACTGACTGTCCATTGATAACTGAGCAGAGTAGAATGTGTTTACGATGTCTCCATTTATGAATGGAGAGGAGCTTTTGTCTCCTATCCATTCATTTTCAGTGCAGCTGAAGCTGCAGAGAAATGGACTAGGGAATCTCTGTCCTCAGTCCCTTTCTCTGTCTGAAAGGGGAGATGTCAGGAGTCTGTTTAGTCCCCTGATATCTCACCAAAAGCGCTTAATAGGGCTGATAGAAAATAATAATAATAATAATAAAAAAAATGTTTTAATAAATATTTAAATAAAAAAAATAAAAAAAAACACTGACACCATCCACTCCCCCACCCCCCCAAAAAAACTATAAAAAAAGAAAGCATTGTAACACAAAAACAATAAAAATAAATAGTAAAAAATAAAATTTAAATAAAAAATGACTGACACAGTCCACTGTCAGATGACATTAAAAAAAAGTATCGTGACCGGTATCGGCGAGTACTTGAAAAAAGTCCTTTTACTCAGTCTTAAAAAAGTGGTATCGGTGCAACCCTAGTCTTTTCCGCGTAGATCTGTTGCCTGAAAATAGCTGTTAGGCTGTGTTGTGCTCCTTTACTAAATCCATCATGCCTTAGGTCCCTTCCACACAGGAACGGATCCGCTTTCAGCGGTCCACCAGCTCAGCGGGAGATCTCTCCGCTGATCTTCACTGAGCTGGCGGATGACAGATCCCTCTCTGCTCATTGAGCGGAGAGGGGCTTGTGCAGCATCACTGTCTCCTATGGAGAGATCAGACAAAACCGGACAGCATGTCCGTTTTCATCAGATCTCACCTGATCCGATCCGCCATGGAGAGATGGCGATGTATCGCCATCCGTCTGATTTTAGCGGATCGGGGCAGATGTCAGCGGACATGTCTCCACCGACATCCGACGCTCCATAGAGATGTCGGCCGTTCAGGTCCGCCGACAAAACTGACAGGCGGACCTGAACGGTCTGACCGTGTGAAAGGGGCCATACATTCATAAAAATGTGTGTTTTTGTAAATGTATGGCCTACTACAGCTGTTAAAAGTGTGCTTTACTAGATTGTTATATGTTTTTGGCCCAATTCTGTGCTGCTGCCTATGGTTATATTGTGGAACCTAAAGAAAACTTGACTTTTTATCTTTTATAATTTTTTTAACATTTTTATTTATTTTTAATGTTCCTATCCAATTTTAACTTGTTATAATGGTGTATATAATAAAAAGTATTATACCTATGGTTATATTACAGTGGCCACTACAAGAGGTCACTTCTAGCTGGAGTAATTGTCATGGTTGACATACTACATTTTTGCACTTTTTTGTAAACAATGGTTATTTAAAAAAAAATATATATATTCAAAAAGAAAATGTTTTTGTTCAATTTTAGCCGATGTTTTCATTTAATTTGCACTGCACGTCGTGCCGTTTTGATTGAAAAAATTAATAAAAATACTTGTGTACACAGATACTTGTGTACTTGGGATGTATAATGCCATATGTATAATGCATGGCCTACCCAACCCTATAATGCAAGAAGCACGCATATACTTGAAGGATTGTCTCAGTAAGTGAATTTGACATGTTTTTTCTTCACATACGAAAAATATATTACTACAAGAAGAATATTTTATATAGATTCACCTAGTTGACCCAAACGATGTCCTCTTTAGCTGATCGTTTTAATATTTTCATTGTTTTAACCACTTCTCCTTAGGTGGACGTCATATGACGTCCTGGAGTTTAAGTAGTCGAATCTGAATGATTCCTGCAGTTGCAGGTATCATTCAGATATCTTCTTTTTCTGCTTACAATTCCCTGTCATGTAAAAACAATCATAGTGGCTGCTTGATTGTTTTCACAGGCAGTAGGAGGGGATGTCCCCCCCACCTCATAGCAGCCGCTTAATTGTTTTTAGATGTGGCGGGAAGGGAAGTCTCCCTCCTCCCTCCCTACACCTTCTGGTGCTTCTACCCGCTTGCCTGTGTGGTTAGCGAGCCAGAGAATAAATCGGCCAGCGGTGGCCATTTACCATAGAGAATACCGTGGAAGAGTTGGTCTCCAGCAGTCTCTATGACCTTCGGATACTGTGCGCGACGTTATGACGTCACATCTGACCTCGGCAGATGTAAACAATGTTGTTTTCTTGGCTGGGAAGCTGAGATATTTTTTTTATTTCAGGCTTTTTAACCTAGAGGCGAGATCTGGGGATTTATAGACTCCAGATCTCTCCATAAAGAGGACCTGTCATGCTCTATACCTATTATAAGGCATGTTTACATTAATTAAATTAGGGAAAGTGTCAAAATAGAAAAATTTAAGTAAAGTAAACAATATAAAAAAAGTAAGGCGCCTCTGTCCCTGCGTGCTAGCACGCATAGGCAAACACATACGTACATCGCAAAAAACAACTGTCACTGCCCCTACCTATGACTGGTCTTCACAGCAAGGAGCATTGGAAGGGCGGACGCATGTAAACAAACACACAGAATAACCAAGCTCAACTTACCAACCACTCAGCAACCAACCAAATTCACCTGTCTAACAGTGCGTTAAAAACAGGGGCTTAGTTGCACGCATTTGCAAATACATGCGTAAGCTGCAGGCCCCGTCAAGGCTCCCAGTGTACTGCAGTCCTAACTCTAAAATTGAAAGTCTCCTCAATGGAAGCACATGTATGCTGATGGATAGATAAAGGGCAAATGACTGGAGGGAGCCCAACCCTCCTTAAAGCAGCAGGAGCACACTAAACACCCAGCACATAGAAGCAAAGCTGCTAGTGCGTTGCCTGACCACAATACAAAAAACAACTGTCACTGCCCCTACCTTTGACTGGTTTTCACAGCAAGGAGCATTGGAAGGGCGGACGAATGTCAACAAACACACAGAATAACCATGCTCAACTTGCACACCAATCAGCAACCAACCAAATTCACCTGTCTAACAGTGCGTTAAAAACAGGGGTTTAGTTGCATGCATTTGCAAATACATGCGTAAGCTGCAGGCCCCGTCAAGGCTCCCTGTGTACTGCAGTCCTAACTCTAAAATGTAAGGTCTCCTCAATGGAAGCACATGTATGCTGATGGATAGATGAAGGGCAGATGACTGGAGGGAGCCCAGCCCTCCTTAAAGGAGCAGGAGCACACTAAACACCCAGCACATAGAAGCATATGTAAACGCCATATGTAAATGCCATTTAAACCACGCATGTAAGGTATTTCCACAAACGTTACAGCAAGAGCAATAATTCTAGCCCAAGACCTTCTCTGTAACTTGTAAAACACAATTAAAGCGTTGCCTATGGACATTTTTAAGTACCGAAGTTTGGCAACTTTCCACGAGTGGGTGCAATTTTAAAGTATGACATGTTATGTATCTATTTACTCGAAACAACATCATCTTTATATTTTACAAAAAAATCGGGCTAACTTTAGTGTTTTTTTTGTTTTTTTATTTAACTCATGAAAAAAAACTACTGCATAAATACTGTGTGACATAAAAATTTGCAAGGACCACTATTTCATTCCATAGGGTCTCTGATAAAACATATACAATGTTTGGGGGTTCTGAGTAATTTTCTAGCAAAAAAATGCTGATTTTTACATGTAGGAGAGGAGTGCTAGAATAGGCCCAGTATGGAAGTGGTTACAACATTTTGTACTCCGGCTGTGGAAGAAAAGAGCTTTGAATTCCTTAGCAGAAAAAGTGTTAATGATTTATCAGTAAAAATATTCTCTATTTTTACGTTAAAAATGAGAAGTTTCAACAGCCACATAAAGTATTAATGGTGACGGAGCAGTTGCCTTTATTATACTAAAACAAACAGAGATGCCTGACATCAAAATAAAGATTTACTTTTGCCACAAGCTGAACAGTCAAGATCTGCACCATCGCTCAAAAGAGGCGCAACTTCTCCTGCAAAGTTGGGATTTGCTAAATCAGGGTTGCGTTATCAAGCGCTTCCTCTCTTGAGCCTGAGGGGCCCCGCAATGCAGTGTAAAGTGGCACATTGCAGTCATTGGGAAAGCTTAGGGGATTTCATTTAGCAATCTGAAGACATCTATATAAAGACAGGAATCGGGCGGGTAACAAAGTCCTTGGGCTCTGTTTACGACTGTCTCCCGGGCCGCAAAACTGGGGCAAAACCAGAGCCCAACACAGCAATCTGTATATCTGAAGACAAAGAATCCCTCTGCAAGCAATTGGTGATCATTTTGTTCCGTTACAGTCCCCGGAGACCGAGGCGGCTCTGCGGAACAATGCGTTTTGTGTTGCGTGCATGCATAAAGGGTTAATACGGCACATAACTTACTGTGACATTCTCCTTTTATTAAAGCCTAAGCTTGTCTGTTTTACATTTTCTGTCTGTAAAAGCATAATGTTAACCTAAAGCTATGCCAAGAGTTGCTTGAATGGTAAATAAGGTGTGATGCGAGCGCTGAAATGTCTAAACTGAACACAATGCTTAAGATTTTGGTCACATTATTTTAATTGAAGGGAAAATCAGCTAGTCTAAGCTCTGTTCCTTAACTCCCGAGGCAGGGACCTTTATTACAACTAGGGATGAACCAAACCCCCCCCCTGCGTTCGGTTCGCCCCAGAACCGTCGAACAGACCGACCGTTCGCGCGAACATTTAGAACCCCATTGAAGTCTATGGGACTCGAACGTTCAAATTCAAAAATAATCATTTTAAAGACCAATATTCAAGTTATTGTTGGAAAACGTCTTTGAGAACCCGGGTCTTGCCCCAGAGAACATGTATCAATAGAAAAAAAGGTTTTAATGATTCTTAAAGTGAAAAAAAAAAATGAAAAATTCCTTTAAATATCGTACCTGCTGGGTGTCTATAGTAGTGGCACGTGTTTAGAAATGTCCCTGCCCAACATGAGATTACTATAAGAAAAAAGAAATTTAATACTGCTAGTGGCTTTAATGTAATGTTTGGTCCCTGCAATATGGATACACATCATTTAAAAAATATAGCATGAGTTTCCCTGCCACCACTCCCCCAGGTCATTACAAGACCCAGTGCCAATCCTGACCTCCCTGGGGCCCTAAGCAAAATGACATGGCACATTAAAAATGAGAAGCGCGGGGCGCTGACGACAGTGACATGTCACATTAAAGAAAGTTGAGAAGCGGGGGGAGGGGGTATTCTGCTTTCGGAAATGACTCAGCCAGCGAATTTAGAAGCGGGGTGAGGGGGCGAAAATGACGTCTCACCAGGCGGGGCCTCTAGTAATTTGGGGGGCCCTTTGCAGCTTTGCGGGGCCTTAAGCGGCTTGCATAGTGAGCCTATAGCGAGGATCGGCCCTGACAAGACCCTTTGGCCCTGTATACTTTGAACAGCAGTATACAGGCGGTGCAAACAAGACAAGGACTGTAGGTTTGTTAAGTAGAATCTGAACTGTAAACCAGACGCTGGCGATGGTTGCTGGAACCGGTCAGACCTTGGGGCTTTGGACTAAAAAATTGTCTGCACGCACCGGTCAGACAGCCACCTTCTCCACCGCTCCTTCTGTGACTCACTGAAGCCTCAGCAAGACATTCTCCAGGACCAGGATTTGGTAATCCCCCAGGTTCTGGGAACGCGTTGCACAGACCCTTCTGCAAGGCCTCCCGCAGAAGTATCATCTTCTGCTCTCTCTGCGATGGCAAGATAAGCTCTGCAACCTTACTCTTGTAACATGGATCTAGGAGAGTTGCCAGCCAGTAATGATCCCTCTCCTTGATACTATGAACTCAGGCTTTACAGGATCAGGGAGGCCATGCAGCATAGGTTTGCTGAGGCATTTGGGGCACAGTCCTCTGGGTCACTGAGGATGACAGGATCCTCAGCCACCTCATCCCAGCCACGTAAAACTCCATGGGTTGCTTGGGACTGTAAGTGATCCCTTGAAGACTGCTGCTGATGCTGAGTGCTAGGCTCCACCTCCATGCTGCTGATACAATCATCCTCCTCCTCCTCCTCCTCCTCGTCCTCTTCCTGTGTGCTAGGTGGGCAAGCAGGACCACTGTCTAGATAAAGGGGGCCTTGAGAGGTAAGGAAGTCCTCCTCTTCCTCCCTCTGTTCTGCCTCAAGGGCTCAGTCCATTATTCCACGTAGCGTGTTGCCCAAAATGTGAAAAAGAGGGACAGTCTCACTGATGCATGCACTGTCACTGCTCACCATCCTTGTGGCCTCCTCAAATGGTGACAGGACAGTGCATGCATCCCTGATCAAAGCCCACTGGCGTGGGGGAAAAAACCAAGCTCCCCTGACCTAGTTCTGCTGCCATATTGGCACAGGTGCTCATTGATGGCCCTCTGCTGCGTGTGCAGCCGCTGCAGCATGGCCAATGTCGAGTTCCATCTGGTGGGCATGTCACAGATTAGACGGTTCTTGGGCAGGTTGTATTCCCTTTGGAGGTCTGTCAGCTGAGCAGTGGCATTATATGACCTCCGGAAATGCACACAGACTTTCCTGGCCTGCTTCAGGACATCCTGTAAGCCCGGGTACCTGCCCAAGAACCGCTGCACCACCAAATTCAGGACATGCGCAAAACAGGGCACATGGGTCAGTTTTCCCTGTCGCAGGGCAGAGAGGAGGTTGGTGTCATTGTCGCTAACCACCATTCCTGGCCTGCGTCCTTCCCAGCTGCCAGCAGAGTCACCCAATGCACTGTGAAAGAGAGGTAACGTCCCTGTCCATGCCTGCTGGACCATGAGTCAGCGGTAATATGCACCTTACCACTGACTGCCCTGTACAGTGAGGCATGGACATTGCCTTCCACATGCCGGTAGAGAGCCGGAATCGCCTTCCGTTGCCACTGAGGTACCGCACATTCCACAAACTCACGGAAGGGGGCAGAATCTACCAACTGAAAAGGCAGCAGTTGAAGTGTTAGCAATTTCGCTTAGCTAGCATTCAACCGCTGGGCATGTGGATGGCTGGCAGAGTACTTCATTCGGCGCTGCAGCAGCTGGGGCAGGGAAATTTGTCTGGTACAATCTGCCATCGGTGTAACGACCGCTTTTGTTCTTTGGTGTGGGTCTTTCAGGTATGCTTGCCAACGAACTGCATGGCAGGTCGACATATGTCTGGTCAAGCATGTGGTGCCCAAGCGGTTAATGTTTTGCCCACGCGAGATAGCGCTTGAGACATATGTTGCAAAAAGCAACGGTGCAATCGGATACACATGTCTCAAAAAAGGCCCACACCAAAGAACTTTTGCAGTAACGCTGAGACACAGCAGCGCCCTGCACAGGCGTAGCTCTGCGATGTAATGCAGTTGGTGTGCTGCCCTTAAGCTGTTCCCTGGAGGGCATCCTGCCTCTTTGAAGATGTGCCTGTGCCTCCTCCTTCTCTCTCTCAGGCACCCACGTAGAGTCAGTGACCTCATCATCCACTCCCTCCTCATCACTGTCGGAAACCTGGCAGTATGCTGCAACTGAGGGAAGATGACTGCCACATTGCTGTCCATCTTGGGCACCCCCTCACTCTGGACTCACATTACTGCCTTCCTCTATCTGTGTTCCATCATCGGAGCCTTCAAAACGCTGCGCATCTTCATGCAGCATGTACCCAACACTGTGTTCAAACAGTTAGTGGGACTTCTCAGGAGGACATGGTGGGATTAGGGAAGGAGTAAGTGATGCCATTGAGCAGAGGGAAGAGGACGCCTTGGCAGCTACTTTGCCAGACAAAGTACCCTTAGCATGGGTGAGAGAGGATGAGGATGGCTTGGTCATCCACTCTACCAAGTCTTCGGCATGTTGCGGCTCAACACGGCCAGCTGCCGAAAAAAAAGGGCGAGTGTGTCACACGGCCACTTACTGATGAGGATGCAATGTGTCCACGAACCGCACTGTTACCTGTAGACGCAGAGCCTGCTTGCCCTCGTGACTCTCTGCCTCTCCTTGTTGCCCTTCCAGACATTATATTGTCAAAGACAGTACACACACCTCGTAGCTTTTGGTGCAAACTGCAGAGGACACGTGCAGTACACAACAAGTAGCTTTATGTGCAAAGTAATGAGCACACTTGCACTATGCACCACCAAGGGGGTTTAGTTGCAAAGCAATGAGCACACTTGCACTATGCACCACCAAGTGGGTTTAGTTGAAAAGTAAGTAATTAGCACACTTGCACTATGCACCACCAAGTGGGTTTAGTTGCAAAGCAATGAGCACACTTGCACTATGCACTACCAAGTGGGTTTAGTTGAAAAGTAAATAATGAGCACACTTGCACTATGCACCACCAAGTGGGTTTAGTTGCAAAGCAATGAGCACACTTGCATTATGCACCACCAAGTGGGTTTAGTTGCAAAGTAATGAGCACACTTGCACTATGCACCACCAAGTGTGTTTAGTTGAAAAGTAATGAGAACACTTGCACTATGCACCACCAAGTGGGTTTAGTTGCAAAGAAATGAGCACACTTGCACTGTGCACCAAAAAGAGTTGTTTTTTTTGCAAAGCAATGAGCACACTTGCACTATGCACCACCAAGTGGGTTTAGTTGCAAAGTAATGAGCACATTTGCACTATGCACCACCAAGTAGGTTTAGTTGCAAAGCATTGAGCACACTTTCACTATGCACCACCAAGTGGGTTTAGTTGCAAAGTACTAAGCACACTTGCACTATGTACCACCAAGTGGGTTTAGTTGCAAAGTAATGAGCACACTTACACTATGCACCACCAAGTGGGTTTAGTTGCAAAGCAATGAGCACACTTGCACTATGCACCACCAAGTGGGTTTAGTTGCAAAGTAATGAGCACACTTACACTATGCACCACCAAGTGGGTTTAGTTGCAAAGCAATGAGCACACTTGCACTATGCACCACCAAGTGGGTTTAGTTGCAAAGTAATGGGCACACTTGCACTATGCACCACCAAGTGGGTTTAGTTGCAAAGTAATGAGCACACTTGCACTATGCACCACCAAGTGGGGTTAGTTGCAAAGGAATGAGCACACTTGCACTATGCACCACCAAGTGGGTTTAGTTGAAAAGTAAGTAATGAGCAAATTTGCACTATGCACCACCAAGTGGGTTTAGTTGCAAAGCAACGAGCACACTTGCACTATGCACCACCAAGGCAAAGTAATGCGCAAACTTGCAGTATACAGCAAGTTGGTTTAGGTGCACTGAGCACACGGGCAATACAACACGTGAGAACACTGCAGCTAGCACAATCAACTGCCTGACAGATTAGGAAGAACTAATCTAACTAAACTATACAGTGTATAAATATATGTACCCAGTTTTTTCTCGCCCTTTGAGCTACATAATCTTTCACTTCCTTGGCTCTCGGGCGCAGCAGGATCCCGAAGGGGCGCCCGGATCGAGCTTGACAAGTAGTTCCCTTTTTTCTTTTTTCTTTTTTTCTTTGGATGCTGGTTTGCTTTATCGATTTATCGATATATGTCCACCCACAATATCCATAATGTGAATATTTGTGCAAGTTTGTGCGTGTACTTTGGAGTGTCTATGTTTTTTTTTTTTTTCCTTCTGCTTATGGATCTGGCTGCCCTGTATCGGGGGTCAGGTCCAATATGTTCATCTTGTTTATTTTCACTGTCTGTAAACCTTTAATAAATACTTATTGAACCTAAATATATGTACAACTCCTGGGATGTATATATATCCTCTACACACTGTAAATTTAACTGACTAGCCTGCCTGCTCTATCTAGCTAGAAAAAAAGACAATCTCTCTCTCTCTATCTGTCTGATCTCTAACAAGCCCGGAACACACTACACGCGGCCGCCCTGCAGGCGGACTTTTATAGTGTGGGGCGTGTGCTAAAGCCCTGAGCCATAATTGGCCAAAGCCACCCTGGCTTTGGGCAATTATGGTTCTCCGCTGTGATAGGCCAAGCATGCGGGTCATAGTGCATGCTTGGCCAATCATCAGCGCGCAATGCCGCAGTGAATTATGGGCCGCGGCGCGTCACTCGAATTTGTCGCAAACGACCCGTTTCGTTTGTTTTTCGTCGAACGGTCGAACAGCCGATGTTCGAGTCGAACATGGGCTTGACTCAAACACCAAGCTCATCCCTACTTAGGACCACACAACTAAACTCCTCTGGGTTCCAGTGCAAAATATGGACCACAACCACACATCTTCTCAACGTATAGTATATCTGAAGCCAAAAGTTGTTGTTTTTAAAGTAAGAACTGTCAGGTTCTATTTTGTGCTGTCTCCCAGTGGGGACATTTCCCTTCATTGCCTGTCCTGGAGATACAACTGGAAGTGAAATTAAATCTCTCTGAAGTAAAGCAGACATTTGTAACCAGTAAATGTGTCCCCATTAGATGATTTCTTGTTACCTCTTGTTTCAGTGACAACTGTGAATTGTTTAATTTTTCCATGCCTCTGTCCCACTGACAATGATCAATAGGAGAAATAGTGAGGGTAAACCTCCCCAGCTAGGTATAAACAGCAGTACCTGACAAGGGTTTTAACACAATCCCACATTATCAAAATAAGTGTGGGCTTTAGCTTTATTAACACTTGCCATTAAAAAGCAACCATGATACCAGTAGCATTCTGAGGAGTAAAAAGACAAAAGGAAAGCATTCTTTAATGGTAACAATTGGGTCTTAAAATTTTACTAAACCCGGGACCCTGTATTCACTATATCTGGTCTCCCACAGTACACAGAACATGGAAATGCAATTATTTTAGTGTAGCACCTGTGTACTTTATGGTACTGGTGCTAGTTAAATTTAAGGGTAGATCCAGGTGTAGTTAAACTCTGATCCAGATTTGTTAAGTGCAAAACAGGGTCTCTGTCTCAGCTGGGCTGTGCTGTGGGCTATGCAGTTGCGCTGGGGTGTTCTTCCAATCCTGGTGCTGCAGGTAGCAGCAGCGGAGTCGAGGTTTGGGTGCTCTTTCCCAGCAGCCAATCAGGAGGGTTTGACCTCACTGTGCGTGCTGGGAGTGGTATTTATGAAACAGACGCCATTGGTTCTGGGTCTTCTTCGTCCAGTGTGGCACCCACCTTTAGGGTGGCCACATCACGGCGCCCCCCGGCGTTATGATCTACCTGGCCGGGGCGTGCGTCCCATGCGGTGTTCCTGGTTCCGGGGGCATGCTGGCCCAGAGCATCTGAACAGCGACGGGGACCCAGTGAGTGACTGGGTTCTCACCTTTGAGGATCCCAAGCTGTACTGCTGTTCGGTGGGGCGTCAGTCTGAGGAGCGCCATTGAGAGGCTGGCGATCCAAAAGGGCCTCGACAAACCACCGGGGATCGAGGTAGCCGGACACTGAGGGATTGATCACCTGTCAGTCTGTACCTGGACAACAAGTTGAAGGAGATCCAGACGTAACTCATCTAAGGAGGGATATCTCCGAGAATTCAATCCAGAGAGGGCTTGTGGCAGAGGTGTCTTTCTGAGGCTCATTGAGGAGGGTCTGTGGCAGAGACTTTTCTTCCAGTTCAAGTTCACCAAGGAGGGTCTGTGGCAGAGACTTTTCCTACAATTGTCCGAGTGATACTCTGGCTGCCAGGTCAGTGAGAGATGCCTGTCTGGGTACACTAAACCCATTCTGTCAGGAGTGGCGCAGAGAAGTGTTATGTTTGGGAGCAAGACTGTTTCCCTATCATTACGCCTGAATCTACAGTTCTCCCTTCTTCTTCAATTTTACTTTCCACACCACAAGTTTACTGTTTTTACCCGGCTGGGTAATAAAGAGCACAGCAAAGAGCACCTATCGTGGACATTCCTTTACTTCTACTATATGCAATACGCATCACTCACCCCTAGGAATTCGGAGGAGCCATGAGGTAATGTACTGCCCAAACATCCAGCAGCTCCTATGGAGGTAATGCTACATTAGTAAATATAAACTGCTAAATACCTTTTCTCATCAGCAGTTTATAGCAATCTTTTGACTTCTATCAGTGTCTGGATGAGCACTGGTTAAAGCTTGTAGGAGGAATTTTTGTTCTCCTCTGACTGTCCTATGAAGCTGCATGACCCCTGATCCTCTGTCTGGACAGTACTGATTGGCCCTGTGCTGATCACATGCACCATCCCCCCAAAAAACCTTCTCTAGCAATACACACCAAAGCATGTGCAGAGTGACTCCAAATACTCTGTTCTATCAGGAGATGGATTGGGGACGGTGGAAGAAGGGAAGGATCAGAGAAGACAGGATCAAACAACATTTTTACACAATGTGCAGGATTAACCCCTTTGGTTCAACAGTGAGTATAACAAGCATGCTGTACTGCATATACAGACTGATTTCACTGTTGTGGGTTTAGTAACACTTTAAGGATCCATGGATATATTTACTGCTGTTGAAACACCCCATAATCCTATACCCACAGTTGATCCAGAGTAAGGCAAAAACCTCCTATGACGCATGGTCAAATTTGCTCCACCAGGAAAAAAAATCCTTCTTGTTCCCCCAGAAGGCTATTCTTGAATCAACACTCTCTGGTTATCAGTGTAAATACCTCCTTACCAGAGAATTCCTTTTTTTCTTGATTAATTGGGTTCTTTAAGGATAAAAGACTAAATCCAATAGTGGAAATGCACATTTTTTTATTTCTACAAAGTTACTGGGTAACCTTCTTTGATAAATTACCTTGTGTGTTTGACACTCAGAGCAAGACCTCACTACATCTTCGGACATCATGGCAAGGCGGAAACAAATGATTCAACGGTGAAAAGAGTTCAGTTTACGTTAACCTGTAGGAGACAGGTTACACATTCTCAAGATGATACATGAGTCCATCAGGAACGCTGCTTTGGTCCCATCAGCTACTCCTTTATGATTGAGAAATGATTTGTCCTAATGGGGGTCCATATGGTGTTCATGAGCTAATACTGCCAACCTAAGGCTAAAGCTAAAGTCCATTTTATTATAAATCAAATATTAAAGTGTCACTAAACCCACATCATAAAAGACTATCAATAAATGGTGTATTGCATGCTATTCAGACTCACTCAGTCACTAAGGAAGGCCTGGAGCTATGAGGAACGAATGAAGCATAGGGCTGGCATGACAGGGTGGATGGGGAGTCAGACAGCATCAAGTTAACGTGTTCAAAGGGACAGGTGTTAGGTGATTGGTTGAGGAGACATAGTGATGGTGAGGAGCGTAGGAGTGTAGCCTGCAGGAAGGGGTGGGACAGTAACAGATGGAAGTGAAAAGCCATTGGATGAATCTCCCTCACTTTCTCCCTTATATAGGGTATGTAGGCAAGAAAAGTATGTAGGTACTGTAATTGCGGTTGGGACCCCTTGGATGGGGATGAAATCTATTAGTGGAATACAAGTGGGGAACCAATGTTGGTATGGTGTCCTCTGTTTCGGTGTGGTCCAATAATAGGGTCCTCTACCCAAAGTAGAGATGTTGAGGTGCTCCTGGCACTGCACTAAAGCTGTCCCCTAGGTCCCAGACATGTGCGGTATTGCATTACACTGTTGCTTCAGGTATGATGGCAGGTGTGTACTCACTCAGTCCCCTAAAGTACCTCCTAGAATCCAGAAAGTTTCTGCACTGGCCACCCTTCTGAACAGAATGCCTCTGGCTTGGCTTGCAGTCTGTAGCTAATCCTAGCTGAAACACTGGCTGAGTGATGTCCTGGAGCTTTCCTCCTTTCTTTCTCTTTCTCTTCTGCCCCAGGGGGCAGAGCCCCCAGCACAGGAGTCAAGCCCAGACAGCTGGACCCTGGACTCTGTTCTAATGCCTCGTACACACGATCTGATTTTCCGATGAAAAATTAAGACTGACTTTTTCCATTGGAAATTCCAACTGTGTGTATGGCTATCAGAGTTTTTCCATCAGAAATTCAGGGGAATTCCATCGGGGGGTTACATAGAGAACATGTTCTCTTTTCCTCTGATGGAATTCCATCGGAATTCCGATGTGAGTTTGGTCGCCCTTAATTTACTTAGATTTCCTCTTACTTCCTGGTTGCCCATAGAGCAGGAGGTGAAGGGAAATCTTCGTAATGGGACAGGGATGGTAAATTTTCCTAACAGTGTAGCGCAAGCCGGCGGGGACACTTTTCGTGCTGCCCCCCTGCAAAGTGTTGCCCTAGGCCTGGGCCTTGTTGGCCTAGGCCAGGATACAGCTCTGGGCAGATCACTGGTTCGCACACCACCACCAACACCAAAACACACTGCTTCTTACCAAAAGGAAGATAAAAACTTGCAAGACAATATATCAATAGCGGCTCTTCAACAGCAAAGGGTATAAGCCAGAAATCCTGTATGCCTCCTAAGATCTGATCCTCAGCAGCATGAGCATAATCAGGCCCTTAATCGACCTCGTTAGCGGAGAACCCAGCAAAGAATAGAAAACACTTCATAGCGCAGACATCCCAAGAAGTCGTTTAATAAAGGATAAAGAAGTTGATACACTCACATTTATGAAGTAAATATCAAGCAGATAAAAAACAGAAGAAACGTCCAGCGCTTCTAACCATAAAGATTGCCGCCGTGTCCAAGTACAAACATTGTGTCGCGCGTTACAGGCTCCTGGGAGGCACAATAAAAGGCCACACTAAAGTGTTCAGTTTTATTACACAGCACAATGCCACAGATGTCGCATGTTTTGGGGGAGCGTGCAATTGGCACGCTGACTGCAGGAATTTCCATCAGCGTGTGAACCTAGGCTTTGGCCCCGTTTACACCTGAGCGATTTTCTGCCTGAAGTTTGTAGCTCGAAAACACCCAACAAGCCAAATCCCTTTCATTTTGGTGGCACCTGTTCACACCCGAGCGTTCTGTCGCCTGAAGCAAAACGCCCGTCGCTCAAAAAGTACATGAGTTTCTTTTAGGCAGATTTTACGCATTTTTGGTCAATGAAATGAGCGTATTAGGAGTGTTTTGTTGCATATTTTCTGCTCAAACAGCAGCTCTCCACCCCTAATCTCCTCGCCCTCTCCTCCCTCTAGTGCTTTCTATTAGCTAAACGAAAACTCCTGAAGCTGTAAAACGCTTGTAATACGCTGCTAAAATGCTTAAAAATACTCTTCCAAAAACGTTCAAATAAAACCGCCAGTAAATCGCTACGCTCAGGTGTGAATACCTAATAAGCAGCTTGTATGCCGTCAATTGAGTCCACCTGTTAAGTTTTCAGGCAGACCTGAGAGCAAGCTCCATGTAAGTCTATGGGCAGGCTGATGAACAGTGACATACATCTATTTACATCTCGTTACCACCAAGATCGTAAAAATAATTGGAAAACGTCTGCGTCCTTTTCTGTATTTCTGGACCCAGACTTGATGGATCGCAGGCAGTGTAATGTAAACTGACGCATTGATTCAACATGGATCAGAAAAGCTTTTTTTTTTCAAATGCAGAAGAGAAAAACTGGATGTATTTGCACACTTTTTACACAATTGTTTTTATAATACCTTATTTATAAAGACTACAAGGCATCGAAAGACACAAGCTTGTAATACAGCCCTGGTTCCACTGCTCAGCAGTCATCAGTGGTTATCATATGCATATCAGTATTATACATATGTCTGCTTGGTTTCTGACTTACATGGCTTAATTCATTCAGTACAAAACCCATTATTCAACTGTCACTGATACTAAAACCTGCAAAAATCAGGCAAAGGCATGTGTTGCAGGTTGGGGTTTACCGCCACCATCTGGCCGTGGAGAGCAGTGCAGCTGTAATTAAATATTAGGAGTTTGCAAACACAAGTGCAGCTGGAAAGACTCCACCATTGTAAC
The DNA here is from genome assembly GCA_029574335.1 of Rana kukunoris. Taxonomy (NCBI): domain Eukaryota; kingdom Metazoa; phylum Chordata; class Amphibia; order Anura; family Ranidae; genus Rana; species Rana kukunoris. The sequence goes on from CM056057.1 coordinate 154,197,072, forward strand.
CAATATTATATCACTGTATCTATTATTATATATTACATCTATTATTATTGTTATATTACTGTATCTTTTATATCTGTTATTATTATTGTTATATTACTGTATCTATTATTATATATTATTATTATTATTATATTACTGTATCTAATTTTATATATTGCATCTATTATTATTATTGTTATATTACTGTATCTATTATTATATTACCGTATCTATTATATATTACATCTATTATTATTGTTATATTACTGTATCTATAGATTACTGTATCTATTATTATATATTACATCTATTATTATTGTTATATTACTGTATCTTTTATATTTTATATCTATCATTATTATTATTGTTATATTACTGTATCTATTATTATATATTATTATTATTATTATTATTATTATTATATTACTTATCTATTATTACTGTATCTATTATTATATTACTGTATCTATTATTATATATTACATCTATTATTATTGTTATATTACTGTATCTATTATTATATATTATATCTATTGTTATTGTTATATTACATCTATTATTATATTACTGTATCTATTATTATATATTATATCAATTATTATTGTTATATTACTATATCTTTTATTATTATTATTATTATTATTATTATTGTTATATTACTGTATATATTATTATATATTATATCTATTATTATTGTTTTATTACTGTATCTATTATTATATATTATTGTTATATTACTGTACCTTTTATTATATATTATATCTATTATTATTGTTATATTACTGTATCTATTATTATATATTGTTATTATTATATTACTGTATCTATTATTTATATATATATCTATTATTATTGTTATATTACTGTATCTATTATTATATATTTTATCTATTATTGTTATATAACTGTATCTATTATTATATATTCTATTATTATTATATTACTGTATATTTTATTATTTATTATTATTTATTATTATATTACTGTATCTATTATTATATATTCTATTATTATTGTTATATTACTGTATCATTATATATTTTATAATTATTATATTAATGTATCTATTATTATATATTCTATTATTATTGTTATATTACTGTAGCTATTATTATTATTATATTACTGTTATTATATCTATTACTATTATTATTATTATATTATTGTATCTATGGTTATTACAGTCATTGTAATCAGCATTAGGTTAAAATGCTCAGACATTCAGCAGTTCACAAAATCCATTCTTATTTTGAGTCTGTCTTTATTTGTAAAATGTGATACTCATTTTAACCCTAAAGTGTAGCTATAGGACATTTAAAACAAGTACATTGTATTAAAGGGGTGTAATCACATGTTACCATTCATAGGTGTGCGCAGCCAATTGCATTAGGGTGTGCACCCCAAATGTCAAGCACACGTGAACGCCACCTGCTGTTACAGAAAGGAGGCTCTGGTGGTGGGAGACAGTTGATTGGGAGCATATTACATTACACCCTAAATACGGATGTAATGTATTCCTACTGTTGAACCTAGCCTTTAATATGATGGGGGAATTTACACTGGCCACTGGCACCCCCAACCACACACCTGGTGCTGTCCCTTGATAATGCTAATGCAGATAGGGTGATTAGGGTGTGCCCAGGCACATCTGGCACACCCTGTGCGCACGCCTATGTTACCATTCAAGTTCCCACTCCATCAGCTTCTCATATGTTATATGTAGAGGGATTGATTCACAAAAAGTTTTGCAGAACAACTTCAGAATCTGGAAAATCCATACTTTTCCCTGAATTCCATTGAAGTCAATAGGGAGGGGGAGCTTGATAATCAATGTGTTTCTTTTGTGAGACTATTATCAAAAAGGAGGTACAGGAAGCCAGACACTTTCATGGAGGTGGAAGTAAACATTAGATGTGGTGGCTACCTTTTTTTTTTTTTTTTAGGCTTTTTCACCTGATGATCAAGCCAGTAATACACCTCCTGTATTAAAGTATGCCCACTCTGGATTAAGGAGCACAGGGTGTCCCGTTCAACAGCAGCATTGTCAGTCTCAAAGGAGGGAGTGTTAGATACACTAGCAGCATTAGATACACTAGCAAATTGAAGCCAAACTCCAGCTCACACTTTTTAAACCATGGGTGCTAAACCTGTGGCCCTGCAGCTGTTGCGGAACTACAAGTCCGTTGTTGTGGAACTACAAGTAGGCATTGCAAAGGCAGGGGCATGATGGAATTTTTAGTTCTTCAACATCTGGAGGGCCATATTTTGAGCACCCATGTTAAGCATTTACAGCAGACAGTTTTGTTCCCTTTGGGATAAAGGTTTTACATAAATAAAAGCTGATCATTGTGAGCATAGTTTACATAAGTTTTTCCTTTCTGTAGAAAAGCAACAGACTTACTGGCCAGATCACCAGGTGAAAATAAAGAAAATAAAGCCTTAAATAGAGAAATACAATGGACCATCACATCTTAGTATTGGTAATCTGCAATATAATAAATGTTTGTTTTTAGGTTTAATACCGCTTTAACTATGAGTGTTCTTACCTTCAGCCATTTGAGGTCCAAGACAAAGAGAGAGGGTGAATCTTTCTAAGGGGGACACAGACAGCAATGAAAAACAGCCTAAACCAGCAGCTGAACATTACAGAGTTCTCTTATTACAGAGTCTATACCAGCTGATTCTATATCTGTTTGAACCCTGATGAAGGGGCAGTGTGTGACCCCGAAACATGTTGATTGTTGTTCCCATTATGTGTTTTGAACTCTGAGCTGTGGTTCTTTGATCTTCAGATTCAAGCAAAAAAAAATGGGCTGGTTCATCAGGATCCGGCCAAGATTCAAGCCATTAGTGGGGAGCAGGGCTCAAGTCCTGCGGGAATGCGTGGGAACGGAGTCCCTGCACTTTTTTCACAGCAGGAAAGCAGTTCCCTTTGCAGGACTAGAGCAGCCGAGTCATCCGAGCCAATCCTTCACTAAGTGGCGATGCCCAGCTTCGAGTCACTGTCAGGGGCAGGTGAACCTTAGTAATCCTTTATGTTACTGGCCGCTTCCTGTATATGGATTCATCGGGTAGTGTGCGGGTATTCCGTCACTTTCTCGATGCCGCAATGTCTCCTGAGAGCTTTTGGCATTGTTCCCAGGAGCCATTGCGGAGGTCTGTCGCGAGTTATCGCGGCATTTAGAAAGAACTTGTGGTTTAGTAATTATGCATATGAGCGTATCATTTTTTATTTTTTTTGGTGGGGGAGTGGATCTTGGGTGGGAGTTCCCACACTTTTTTCCCCAGGACTTGACCCCTGGTGGGGAGGCTGAATGTACCAAGTTAATAAATAAATTTACTAGGGTACAACCAGCCTACCGGATACGCTCTCCGATAATCGCTAGCAATTGCTATACCCGCTAGCGATAATCACTGTCTATGTTAGTCTATTTGCCAATGCACATTAGGGAGTTTACAGGCATAATTGCATGGAAGCATTTTCTGGCAGAAATAAAACATCATAATTGTGTTTATAAGAGGAGCTTTCCATTAATGTGTGAGGTACTGCCATTTTTTGAGCTGACTAGGGTGCCTGGACCCTTAAGCTGACCATAGATATATCAAAATTAATCGGAAACTGGCTGAATTTCTGTCAATCTATGGCCATTCCCACTAGAGAGAAGTCAATTTAACAATCGGCCTCTCTTCAACGAGAATGTTGGAAAATTGTTGTTCAGCCAAATGGCTGCAATGCTGTTCATTGTATTCTGACAGTTAGGGAGTCCCTGTTGTCAGAATACAATAACACAAAGGGGAGGATTCCTCCATCCACCTTGATTATGTGCAGGCATTTACTGGTCATTGGGACTACCAGGAGTTTCCGGTGGGCCGATTGCTTAGTGGGCCGGTCAGGTGCAGTCCTGGAACCGCTTTTCTCTGACAGTGAGTGATTGCAATTTCACTCCTGTCCGGAGGAGCAGCTGCCGTCACTTGCTGAAGAGAGGATTGGGCTTTCTACTCCCTCCAGGCTGCTGGTGATGGGGACACTCTGATGTAAGGGGGCTGCTGGTAATAAGGACACTCTGATGTAAGGGGGCTGCTGGTGATGAGGAGATTGTAATGTAAGGGGGCTGCTGGTGATGGGGACACTCTGATGTAAGGGGGCTGCTGGTGATGGGGACACTCTGATGTAAGGGGGCTGCTGGTGATGAGGAGACTCTGATGTAAGGTGGCTGTTGGTGATGGGCACACTCTGATGTAAGGGGGCTGCTGGTGATGGAGACACTGATGTAAGGGGGCTGCTGGTGATGGAGACACTGATGTAAGGGGGCTGCTGGTGATGGGGACACTGATGTAAGGGGGATGCTGGTGATGAGGACACTCTGATGTAAGGGGGCTACTGGTGATGGAGTCACTCTGATGTAAGGGGGCTGCTGGTAATGGGGACACTCTGATGTAAGGTGGCTGTTGGTGATGGGCACACTCTGATGTAAGGGGGCTGCTGGTGATGGGGACACTCTGATGTAAGGGGGCTGCTGGTGATGGGGACACTCTGATGTAAGGGGGCTGCTGATGGGGACTCTGATGTAAGGTGGCTGCTGGTGATGGGCACACTATAATGTAAGGTGACTGCTGGTAATGAGGGCACTCTTATGTAAGGGGGTGCTGTTGAGGACACTCTGATATAAGAAGGACGCTGTTGGGGACACACAAAATTTAAGTGGGCCGGTCTGGACGAAGTCCAGGGCCAAATTTTTGTTCCAGTCCAGCCCTGATTATGTGGATGGGGGAACCTCTTCTTTTTTTTTTTGGATCAGCTGATCTGGCTACTCAAAAAAAAAACCAATCCATCTATGTACATCTTTAACAAGCCTAGCTATTTATAAAGAACAGGTGACGTCAATGGGGCACACAATACTGAGGTCACTAGTGAAAAGATGGATGACATAATACAAACGATATCAATAAAATATACAATGGCTCCACTCTTCATGCCTGATTATGCTGCAAAAATGTTTGATGACGGAAATGTTATTATTATAGCTGGTAATGTCAGGATAATTATCATAATGAGAACAATAATTAAAGAAAAGAATGCCATTTTGGTTTATCTATTTCCAGTTCCATATTCATTACCCTGAAATTCCATTTTACCGACATCGAGCGGAGAGAAATTGCTGCTCACATCATTTGTGAGAACATAGTAAACTAGGGGAATTACTCCACCAAATCATTGTTCTAGAAAATGGAAGTTTAGATGAAATGTCAGCTTGAGAACAAAGTCTGTGAATGATGTAGGAAAACTAGTGCGGTGCGGAGGCGGTTTCCATAGCAACCCATAAGCATCTGGACCTGGGCAGAGGGAAGAGGTGCTTGGCAGCCTGTAGGATTGTAGCCACTTTCCGGAAACCAATCTGTATTCAAACTTCTGCAGAATAAAGTGAAGACATTGTCAACATCAGTCAACCACAAAATAGATCTAAAGCTTAAAAAAAAATTCTGAATAGAAAAGAGAATGGTTAGAACCCCTGTCAGCTTTTCATTGCACCCTATACTCAAAGAGGTGCTGGTAACTTTTAGACTCGCATGTGTAGTTAAATGAAGGATAGCTTCAAAGAAGCTGCACAGATGATCAGTGCCCTGATTATTAGTGTATATGTTCCCTGTCACAGTAAAGCTGGTTTTCGGCTTTCCTTTCCCCACACACTGACAGCGCTGAGGAAAGGAAATGTCGATAACCTGAATTTATTTACATGGGATCAGCTGTGACTGGGCACAGCTGATCACATGGTAAAGAGTCAATGTCATCGGCTCTTTACCCTGATAGGTGACACGCTGTGTCAGAGGGACACAGCTCACCAACAATTGCAGTGCTGCAGCCCCCCGGGGGGGTGCACGAGCGGCGTGACTGGGGGGACGTCGTATGACATCCACCCGGTGGGGAAGAGCATCCTGCCTGCCTGTCAATCTGCTATAGGCCGAGTTGTATCCTGTGTTGAGCCCTGATGGAGGGGGTACGGTGGTGCTCCTAAAATGTGTTGGCTATTTTTTTTTTTACCAACAATTAAAATTATCTTGGACTCTTTCATCTGGTTTTGGTCTGGTGCTCCTCTCTGTATTTGTATGGTTTGAGCTTTTCATTGCAGTCTGTATCTCTGCTGGAGAGATTCCCCCTTACTGTTTGTCCTGGAAACCATTGTCATTAGAAGAGAAAGTCATGGGAAATCATAGCTAAATTCACCATGGCATTAAAAGCAAGCATTTGAGGGATGTTAAAAACGTCACTCAAGCGCCTATGCAAATGATACAATGGACAGCACACAGTGATACATGTCCCCTGGGGCAGGACCCAGGTCGACAAACACTTTATATGACAATAACTTGCATATTGCATATAATATTAACCTTTAAAATTAGCACTTTTGATTTCTCCCATAGACTTTTAAAGGGTTTTCCTCGGCTTTTCGAATTTTCCGCGAACACCCCAAATTTTTCACTGTACGGCAAACGGGTGAACAGACAATGTTCAAGTCGAAATCACGTTCGACTCGAAAAGATTGCCCATCCCTAATAACTAGAGAGCAGTTATACAAAATGCCTACAAGTAGGGTTGTCCCGCAAATACCCCCGATACCTAAATAGAATACTTTGACATGGCTGCATATGTGGGGAACATGACATGGCTGCATATGTGGGGAACATGACATGGCTGCATATGTGGGGGACATGACATGGCTGCAATATGTGGGGGACATGACATGGCTGCAATATGTGGGGAACATGACATGGCTGCATATGTGGGGAACATGACATGGCTGCATATGTGGGGGACATGACATGGCTGCATATGTGGGGGACATGACATGGCTGCATATGTGGGGGACATGACATGGCTGCATATGTGGGGGACATGACATGGCTGCATATGTGGGGGACATGACATGGCTGCAATATGTGGGGGACATACATGGCTGCAATATGTGGGGAACATGACATGGCTGCATATGTGGGGAACATGACATGGCTGCATATGTGGGGGACATGACATGGCTGCAATATGTGGGGGACATGACATGGCTGCATATGTGGGGGACATGACATGGCTGCATATGTGGGGGACATGACATGGCTGCATATGTGGGGGACATGACATGGCTGCATATGTGGGGGACATGACATGGCTGCATATGTGGGGGACATGACATGGCTGCATATGTGGGGGACATGACATGGCTGCAATATGTGGGGGACATACATGGCTGCAATATGTGGGGAACATGACATGGCCGCATATGTGGGGAACATGACATGGTTGCATATGTGGGGGACATGACATGGCTGCATATGTGGGGGACATGACATGGCTGCAATATGTGGGGGACATACATGGCTGCAATATGTGGGGGACATGACATGGCTGCATATGTGGGGGACATGACATGGCTGCATATGTGGGGGACATGACATGGCTGCAATATGTGGGGGACATGACATGGCTGCAATATGTGGGGGGGACATACATGGCTGCAATATGTGGGGGACATGGCTGCATTTGGGGACACTTTAAAAAAAAGTATCGGTATTCGGTATCGGCGACTACTTGAAAAAAAGTATCGGTACTTGTACTCGGTCCTAAAAAAGTGGTATCGGGACAACCCTACCTACAAGAATTCATTGTTGATCAATTCAGCATTACCAGCAACTTTTCCACACCGTACCAGAACACCTATTGATATTTTTGTTGAATAAATGTGTGAAAAGGCACATTTTTCTTATGTTCTTATTCAAGTATATTGCCTTTATCGGTAGGCAATGTCTGAATAAAGATCTAACATTTGTGTGTTCAAATATGTTGGAAAATTCAATCATTTCCATGGAATGTATTCAATTGTTTATCATTTCACATGACTGTATAAGGTGGCTGCTGAGATGTTCGCATGAAGAAGAATTGTGCTGGAAATTAGAAATTCAAAGTTGTGATATTGCTTCACATGCAAGAACATTTCTTGAGCAGCACAGTGGTTAAGACAATCTGACAGCAGTCAGATACCATGAACAAGAATGTTATACTCAGCCATTTATTTATGTTTATGTCAATTGAGGGCAGAGGGGAAGGATATGAACTGGAAAAACAATATTGATTAGGGCAAGCTGGTGGTATCAGGGCTTCTCATAACCATGATTCAGTGGTTCAGTCTTGCCACAAACTGCCAGATTGGGGGACTATCATCTAATCCAGCCTTTCTCAACCTTTTTACCGCTGGGGAACCCTAAAAATAATTTTCAGGTCTCGGGGAACCCCTGATAAAAACCCATTCATTGGGGGTCAGTGGGAACAATGCCCCTTACTTTGGTGGTCAGTGAGAAGAATGCCCTTTTTTACAGTAGTGGTAAGAATGCCCCCCTTACAGAGAACCATGAAGATCATTGGTTTACCACTGGCTCCTCCAACTGGAATTGCCTCAGAACTATGTAGGCACCATCAAACAGGAAGTAAATCAGCCACAGCTCAAGGAACCCCTAGCCACCTCTGGAGGAACCCTAGGGTTCCACAGAACCCTGGTTAAGAATGGCTGATCTAATCTAACATCTATGGGTACCATTTGAGTTTTGCATATGAACTCTGTAAGCCTACTACAGGGACTACTACCTGCGTGGGTTTAGTACAGTAGGTCTTTCCCCGCTTTACATTTACTTCCTTCCTTCAAAATAAATTATCTGACCAAATTCACAATAGAACATGTATTTATAAAGTCATGTGAAAAGGTACTTTTTAAACGGTGGTCTTAGTTTTTCTGAAGCTAATGCATGTATAGTGGCACATCAGGTATGTGTGGACAACCAAGTTGTATCCTCACAATATTTACTATGCATGTGCACTGTGCACAAATAGTGTGATTTAAGAGTCGGTTCACACACAGGCGACGCGTCAGGTGGCTCAGCCGCCTGACGGGTCGCTTCCCATGTAATGCAATGGGAGCGTTCTAATCGGAGCGACGCAAGTCGCTCCGACTTAGAAATGTACTCCCTGTACGACTTCGGGGGCGGCTCGAGGCGACTTGCATTGACTTCTATACAGAAGTCGTCTTGCAAATCGCCTCTGAAGTTGTCCTCAGGACAACTTGCAGAGCCGCCCCCGGAGTCGTGCCGCATATGTGTGAACCGACTCTTAAGGGGTTGTAAAGGTTTGTTTTTTTATTTTCTAAATAAGTTACTTTAAGCTATTGCATTGTTGGTTCACTTACCTTTTCCTTCTATTTCCCTTCTAAATGTTTTTTTTCTTTGTCTGAATTTCTCACTTCCTGTTCCTCCTCAGTAAGCTGTTCAGTAAGCTGTTCTAAATGACTTTCCACCACTCGGATGAGGAGAAACAGGAAGTGAGAAATTCAAACAAAGAAAAAACATTTCGAAGGGAAATCGAAGCAAAAGATAAGTGAACCAACAATGCACAAGCTTAAAGGAACCAATTTAGAAAATTAAAAACGAACCTTTACAACCCCTTTAAGTGTGATTTTCTATGGAGTGTACACGCCAGAGTTTGAATGTACACTGACAAAGTGGAGTCATGTCTATAACAATAGTGTCTTCTTTAGTCGACCTCGCATTTTTCGCAAAGAACAAATTAGACAGAAGATGAATGAGAACACCCCGTCAAACCCATCTCTGCATTAGAGGTAGCATCAGCCCTTTCTAACTCACCTGCAGGTAAAGTCCCGGGGCCTGATGGATTCACTCTAGCATATTACAAGACCTTTTTGGCCTAACTTTCTCCATACCATTGCCTTCAATACTTCAATACTATCTTGGATGACCAAACTGCTCCACTGGACCTTCTATCTTCTAGTACTTCAGTAATACCCAGTGGCGGCTGGTGCTCAAAATTTTTGGGGGTGCCTATCAAATGCAGCCACTGTGCCATGCCATCAAACGCAGCCACTGTGCCATCAAACGCAGCCACTGTGCCATGCCATCAAATGCAGTCACTGTGCCATGCCATCAAATGCAGTCACTGTGCCATGCCATCAAACGCAGCCACTGTGCCATCAATTCGCACCTCTGTGCCATGCCATTAAACACAGCCACTGTGCCATGCCATTAAACGCAGCCACTGTGCCATCAATTGTCACCACTGTGCCATGCCATCAAACGCAGCCACTGTGCCATGCCATCAAACACAGCCACTGTGCAATCAATTGTCACCACTGTGCCCTTTAATGGTCGCCGCTGTGCCAATTGTCCCCACTGTGCCAATTGTCCCCACTGTGCCCATTGTCCCCACTGTGCCTATTGTCCCCACTGTGCTTATTGTCGCCACTGTGCCTATTGTCGTCACAGTGCCATTTAATTGTTGCCACTGTGCCTATTAATCCCGCTATGGCAATTGTCCCCACTGTGCCTATTGTCACCACTGTGCCCATTGATGTTGCCACTGTGCCCTGAAAAGTGCTCCTTTATCCCCCCCCCCGCCCGGCACTTACCTTTACTGGAGTCAGGCATCCACGTCCCACGATGTCTTCTCCCACCCTCGATGACTGACAGGCCAATCAGGTTACCGGTAGTCAGAACCGGCCAACCTGATTGGCTGAGATACCTGTCAGACTTATCCAAGGAACGCACACTGTGCGTTCCGAGGATAAGCTTCCGGGACCCGAGGGCTGTACTGGGAAAGTCTATCAGAGCCGCTGGCTCTGAAAGACACTTCCGTACAGCCAACCAGCTGCCGTTATTCAGATGGCCGGACATGAGCGCCCACCATCTGAATAGAACAGCGGCAGCGGCGATAATAACATAGATTCGTGCAATGCATGAATCTATGTTATTAGACTCAGTGGCGGTGAGAGCCAGAGGGGGCGGCGCTCCAGCGCCCTCTATGGACGAACTGCCACTGGTAATACCTAAACCTGGCAAGGATCCGCTTCGCTGTGTCAGCTGCAGGCCTGTCTCCCTCTTGAACTGTGATGTTAAGCTATTGACCAAAATACTTGCAACCAGATTGAGTTAACCCCTACAACAACTATTCTCCCCTGACCAAGATGGTTTACTTAAAACCAGGGAGGCTAGAGATAACACCATTCATACCCTCAACATCATTTTTATGGTTAAAAAATCTTAAGCATCCTTGTTACTCTTGTCCATCGGTGCCGAAAAAGTTTTTAACAGGGTGGACTGGACCTGTCTCAATAGCGTATTTAGCTTTTGTGCTGCCCTAGGCCTGAATAAACTCGTGCACCCCCTAATTTAAATGTGACTCACCTCTTCCTGTTAAGGCCCCACCACTTTCTGTTTAAGACCCGCCCTGAAATTTTCGAGTGGGGACACTAGTTCTTAGGGCCTGGGTGCATTGAATTCCATTAATTTGCATAGATTTCCTCTCACTTCCTGTTTGGCTATGGGGCAGGAAGTGAACGGAAATCTCTGCATTGGGACAGGGATGGTAAAAAATAAACTGACAGGGCTATAACCCTCCCTTACTCTATCCAAAATGTTAAAAAAAGTGTTGCCTTTAGTTCTATTTTAAGCACAAATTTCTGATAATTTTATGGAGAGGACTAAAAAACTATAACCATGCCAACGGAGCAGCAGAAAACATATAGCACAGTGAGGAAGGTTTGTGGTCCAGGATGATAGGACAATCAAAATTAAAAGTATCTTGCGTTACACTAACAGTGTAGCAAAAGCCGGTGGGGACTCTTTCCGTGCTTTCCCCCTGCAAAGTGCTGCCCTAGGCCTGGACCTTGTTGGCCTAGGCCAGGATACAGCGTTGACCCGTCTGATGGAAACACTCGGTACGCCCACCCAGGACTTGACACGTATAATGGCCCTTTACTCCACACCCTCAGCCACTGTTAGAATGAATGGCCTTGAATCCAGCTCTTTTCTTATTAGTAACGGTACTAGACAGGGATGCCCACTGTAGTCCCTGCTTTTTGTGTGTAGCAATACCCCGAAGGGGCTGCTGAGAATAAATGGGATGGCATATTACCTCATGGCTCTCGTAGATTGTCTAGGGATGAATGATGCATACAGCACCAGTAAAGGAATGTCCCCAAAGGAAAGTCTTTTTTATATGTGTTCTTTATTACCCAGCCGGGTAAAAACAGTAAAACTTGTGGTGATAGAAAAGTTGAAGTAAAAGGTGAAACAGCAGATTCAGGCGTACAATAGGGGAAACAGTGCTGCTTCCGACAACACTTTGATTTCTTCGCCACTACGCCGGAGTGGGTATAGTGTACCTGGACAGGCCTCTCTCACCGACCTGGCAGCCAGAATATCACTCGGAACTTAGGAAGATGTCCCTGCCACAGACTCTCCTAGAATGAACGTCAGGGAAACATCTCTGCCACAGTCCTTCTCTGATTACAGATATGGAGGTAGCCCTCCTTGGTAAAGTTACGCCTGGATTTTCTTCTTAACGTCGCCCAGGTACCGACTGAAAGAGGAGTCAATCCTTCAGTGTCCAGTTACCTTGATCCCCGGTGGTTCATCTGAGTCCTATTGGATCGCCAGCCTCTCATTGGCTTTCCTCAGATGGACTCCCCACCGAACAGCTACACTCGCTTGGGATCTTCAAAAGTGGAAACCCAGTCGACTACTGAGTCCCCGGCCTGCTCGAATGTTCCGGCCCAACATATAGGGAGAACACCCAAACCTCAACTCCACTGCTGCCACCTACCGCACCGGGGTGGGAATGTTGCCGCATTATGCAAAACTATTAGTTCGATTTTTTACATTTTAGAATGGGGTGCCTCGAGATTGTGCATCAATTTAAAGGGTGCCTTGACTGTACAAAGGTTAAAAAACACTGAGCAAGGCACATATTTTTTATTTTTATTTTAACCTCTTCCCGCACGCACGGCAGGTTTTTACGGCCACAATGCGGCTCTGAAATGCCGGGAGGCCATCTATATAAATGGCCTCCAGGCCACTGGGGGGCGCGCAAGCGCCGCTGGCAGCGTGCGCACGACCACCGCGTCAGTCAGATGCCGATGCGCGTGCCTGGTGGCCGCGATGTCTGCCAGGCACCCGCTATCGGCAGTCACGGAGACAGGGACGTGAAGCTGTGTGTGTAAACACACAGCTCCACGTCCTGTCAGAGAGAGGAGACTGATGGGGTGTCCCTTGTACATAGGGACAACCATCGGTCACCTCCCCCGGGCAACATAGCCCAGAAACCAGGAACACCGCATGGCACGCACGCCCCGGCCAGGTAGGCCATAACGCAAGGGGCGCAGTGATGTGGCCACCCTAAAGGTGGGTGCCACACTCGAAGAAGAACCCTGCCAACATGGCGTCTATTCCATAAGTACCCTATCCCAGCATGCCCAGGGAGGCCCAAGCATCCCGATTGATCGCTGAGGGAGAACACCCAAACCTCAACTCCACTGCTGCCACCTACTGCACCGGGGTGGGAAAACACCCCAGCGCAACAGAATGGACCCACAGTACAGCCAAGCTGAAAGAGAGACCCTAACTGAATAATTACAAATTGGAATCAGAGTCACTTACACTCTGATTATCCCTTAAATGTTACTAGCACCGGTACTTGAAAGTACATAGGCGCTACATGTGCTTAATTTGAACCTTCCCTTCAGTGTGTCAGACAAAATAAGGGTATCAGGGGTAAGGTTTCTAGTGTGCATCACCATAAGGTTGCCGCTTGTGCGGCGATCTTATTTTCTATATTACCGACCTGCCAACCTCCTTGCCCTCGTTTTTAAAGGAACTGCATACTTATGGTGGCACATCTAACGTTAGAGTGAACCTACAGAAGTCTGAGGCCCTCAACATTTTTATTCCAGATTCCATGTTCTCCACACTGTGTCTGAACTTTCCGTTCTGCTAGGCCAACCAGTTTATCCAATATTTAGGGGAAAAAAATTCTCCAACCTTAGCCTGCTCCACAAGCTTAAATTTCAACCAATCCTGGCTACTATGGCTGCAGACCTTGCAAAATGGAATTGGTTGACACTCTCTTGGTTTGGCCACTGCAATGTTGATGAATATTATGCCCCGGCCCTTTATATTTTCTGCAAGCCCTCCCTGTAAAAATTCCACAGTCATGCTTCCATTCTGTTCATTCTGTATTTATACTCTTTATCAGGAATGGCAAAGCACCTTGTATTGGTAGAGCCCTTCTACTTTGATCTAAACTCCAGGGAGGGATGGGTTTTCCGTGCCCTGCTTTATACTATACAGATGTACATATGATGAGAGTGGTGGACTGGTATAGGCACACTACCCCAAAAATGTGGGTGTTGCTTGAACAAGCAACTACAGTTTTTTTGCCCCTCCCTGCCCCTCTCTGTCAGCATTGGGTCACATAGTGCTGAGTGAGTGAGGGAGAAGAGAAACATTGGAGTACTAGTCAGTACCAGTGTGCAAAGGCGTATTTGCTTTGGAAGAATAAATATCCTCTAATGTTGGGTGTCCTACGTGTGTTGATGTTGCCGCATTATGCAAAATTATTAGTTAGATTTTTTACATTTTAGAATGGGGTGCCTCGAGATTGTACATCATTTTAAAGGGTGCCTTGACTGTACAAAGGTTGAAAAACACTGAGCAAGGCACATATTTTTTATTTTAATTTTAACCTCTTCCCGCACGCACGCCAGGTTTTTACGGCCACAATGCGGCTCTGAAATGCCGGGAGGCCATCTATATAAATGGCCTCCAGGCCACTGGGGGGGCGTGCGAGCGCCGCTGGCAGCGTGTGCACGACCACCGCGTCAGTCAGATGCCGATGCGTGTGCCTGGCGGCCGCGATGTCCGCCAGGCACCCGCTATCGGCAGTCACGGAGACAGGGACGTGAAGCTGTGTGTGTAAACACACAGCTCCACGTCCTGTCAGAGAGAGGAGACTGATGGGGTGTCCCTTGTGCATAGGGACAACCATCGGTCACCTCCCCCAGGCACCCCTCCCCCCACAGTAAGAATCACTAATTAAGGAATACATTAACCCCTTCCTCGACCCCCAGTGCTAACCCCTTTCCTGCCAGTCACATTTATACAGTAATCAGTGCATATTTATATCATTGGTCGCTGTATAAATGTGAATGGTCCCAAAAATGTGTCAAAAGTGTCCGATGTGTCCGCCGCAATATCGCAGTCCTGACAAAAATTGCAGCTCGCCTCCATTACTAGTAAAAAAAATAAAAAAAAATGTCATAATTCTATCCCCTATTTTGTAGACGCTATAACGTTTGCACAAACCAATCACTATACGCTTATTGCGATTTTTATTTTTACCAAAAATATGTAGAAGAATACGTATCGGACTAAACTGAGAAAAATTATTATTATATTTTTTATTGGATATTTATTATAGCAAAAAGTAAAAAATTGTGGTGATCAAGTACCACCAAAACAAAGCTCTATTTGTAGGAAAAAAAGAACTTCAAATTTGTCTGGGAGCCACGTCGCACGACCGCGCAATTGTCATTCAAAGCGTGACAGTGCTGAAAGCTGAAATTTCACCTGGGCAGGAAGGGGGTATATGTGCCCAGTAAGCAAGTGGTTAAAGTAAATAATGTTGACATGCTTATTCCTTAGTGAACCTTATCAGAACAGAAGGCACATAAGTAACATTATCTGAATATTTAATGTACACTGCAATCTGGAAGCACACTATACTCCATGAACATTGAATACTATTTGTTGTTAAGAATAAGTAATTTTGTCTTAATTGATTTAGCATTTGTGAAATGTCCCTGGAAGCTCTCAATTCATTCACTCCCTTGTTATATCTCGCCTTGACTATATCAACTCCCTCCTCATAGGCCTACCTCTCCATAGGCTTCATCTCTTCAATCTATCATGAATACTGCTGCCAGACTCATCTACCTTACCAACCGCTCAGTGTCTGCTACCTAACTCTGTCAATCCCTACACTGGCCTCCCATCGCCCAGCAAATTAAATTCAACATATTAACTACAACATACAAAACCATTTACAAGCTACATAACCAATCTTGTCTCCAAATATCACCCAAACTGTCCTCTCCGCTCCTCTGAAAACCTCCTGCTCTCAAGCTTCCTTGTTTCCTCCTCCCATGCTCTTCTCCAGGACTTCTCCAGAGCCTCTCCCATCCTCTGGAACTCTCTACTCCCATCTGTCTGGCTTTCTCCTACTCTGGCTGCCTTCAGGTGTTCCCTGAAAACTCATCTCTTCAGGGAAGCCTATCACACCTCCGACTAATCTACAATCACTTCCATCAGCTCATTCCCCACACTTATAAAATGTTGTACCATTAACATGACCCTATTGGATTGCAAGCTTTTCTGAGCAGGGCCCTCTTAAAGCGGAGGTTCACACTAAAAACAATTTTCGAACATTTCTAACAGCCGAACGTCGGTGCGCAGGCGCCTATAGCGCCGACTCAGCGTTCGGCTTCTTTCGGCCACTCGTGATGCTCCTTATGCGATGAGTGGGGGGGGGGTAGTTTTTGTCATCACGTCAGTCACTAACTGCTGCATAGGAATGCCCACTCCCGTGGGAGGCACTACCCGGAAGCTGGGGAAGAAAATAGGCATACGAGGTATGTACAGCAAAAAAAAAAAAAAATTGGCATACTGTCAATGTCGAGAGTGAGCTCAATGTAATGTTAGAAAATTGTTTTAGGGTGAACCTCCTCTTTAACTTTCATGTATTTTATTGTATTGCAAGTGTATTGTCTCCCTTTTACATTGTAAAGTGCTGCATAAACTGTTGGCGCTATATAAATCCTGTATGATAATAATAATAATAATTAATTTATTGAGCTGCTTAGGTGATTTTTTCTAATCTACTTATTTGTCTTTAATTAGGGGGTATCTTTTTAAGGTGATATTTAGGATAGTTTATTTTCCTTTGTTTTTGTCTATGTTACTATTGTTTGTATACTGTTGCTTTCATTTTTATTTGACTTTTTAGCTGTCTGTGAACAATGTAAAATAATGAGGGGCCACGTTGGGCACAAGCATGGGTCCAGAATAATTCAAAGGAACTTTCAAAACCCTCAGGAGCCATTAATCTTACAAACCACTTCTAACCACTTTAATTTCACCTCCCTCTTTGATTTCAACACATTTAGCCAAAATGGAGACATTTTGACAAAATCTCCAGATTTTCAACTATCTTTTAGGGAGTTAAAAACGTTTAATTGTATTGATCCACACTTGCAAAACACATTCTAGGATTACTTTGTCTATGCATGTGCACATCCATAACCTTATGTAATTTATCGCTACTCTTCTTTATGCCCCTTTAGTAAATCAGGCCTATTGCATGGTACATAGGCACTTAATAAATGCTACATGTAATCTCAAGCTACATATGAGTCTTCTACAGGCTTATAGGACGGTACACAGCTCAGTTGCTTTCTTCTGCTTGAAATCCTTAGGATTTGTTTCCCCCTAATCAGGCTCATTGTTCTCTATTGAAGCAGCTACAACTAATCCAATTGTCATGTTAATGCATGTTGGCCTTTTAATAGGACTGCCTATAGACATGATTGCTGTATAGCTGAATTATTGATCCCTCCCTCCCTCTCTGTAAGGCGATTGTGTATTTTTTCCAGTTGAACAACCGCACAAAAGGAAACCTTAAACTGGGGGAGGCCCTGTGTGAAACTTGAGAGCTTGTTTTCAGTGGTCACAGAGGTGTTGTCCCATGTCCCATGCCGGTGACAGCTTGCAACCGGCCCTGAATTCCCAAGGGGGAGCTTTGAGTAGACTGACTTCAGCCCGCTTGCAATCTGTTGGGACCCTGGAAGAGGCACAGAGGGTGCGAGGACCAGAGGGATGACCAGATACATCTGAAAGGCCAGGTTCTCCGTCTGAAAAGCACCGACCTAGACTGTAGTGTTCTACATCACGACTAGTCTGTGTCAGAACAAGTTTATATTTGTGCGATAAAATGGAAGTTTCAGAATTAATTTAAAATAAAGATTAACCAGGGGGGAGAATATTATTCCAACTTACACCTAATGTTCTGTTCTGGAATCCCACATTAGCCTAATGCTGGCCATAAACTATCAGACTTTCAAACAAATGTTCAAATTCTCAGTACATTTGGCGACTTGGTGACTGCTGTTCCAAAGTACTTATAAATTTAGTTTGGTTTTAACATTGGATTTCAGAATGAATGAATTTTCCTAACTGAAAACCACATATAAGAAATTTGTTCATTCAATCAAAATTTCCCATCCCGCTCCTTCAAATTTTCTTATCATTGCAGTCGAAAACCAATGTTGATTTGACCCCACTGATGAGCAGAAAATCGAAAGAATGTTCTTAACCGCATGCGTGCCACCGTCGGATCACA